>CM010621.1:28697115-29297115 GCA_003430845.1 Xanthoceras sorbifolium
AGATTCTTTTTCACCCTTTCGTTCCAAAAACCCTAACTTTGTACATTTTTTTTTTTTCTCTTTCCTACCCCGCTCCCCTCTCCTCCATCCCTTTCACAGCTCTCCCCCCCAGCGCCATCGCCCCGCAGCAGCCCCAATCACACAGCCCCAGCATCATGTCGCCAAGCTCGCTCGCATAGCCGTGCCCAGCTCGATCGAACTGCAGTGCCCAGCTTGCTCGCACAGCCGCTCCCAGCTCGCTCGCACAGCCCCAGCCGCCCACCGCGCACAGCCCCAGCCTAGCGCACAGCCCTGCGCCCAACCCCTGCGCCAACTATGCACAGCCGCCCAGCGCCAACCGTGCATAGCCCCAGCGTGCCCACCTCACACAGCCCCAACATCCCGCCACCTCCGCAGCCCCAGCCCCTTGTTCGCACAGCTGCCTCGCACAGGTAATACTTGTCTTATATAAATCTTCTTTTGACTTGAAAAGTTGATATGGTGCTTGATTTATGTTTCTGTGATTTATTTTGTTTTTCCAATACTGGGGATTTATTTGTGATCATTTCCTTTTCTGGGTATGTGTGATTGTGGCTTGGAGAATTTTTTTTTAAGTTGTAAATATTTGATTTTTTTGATAATCAACAAGGCAGGCTCCTTTTGTTCTTAAAGATATACGGCATATGAGTAAGAATCACGCATATTAATTCTAATGGATAAGGCATATGAACTCCATGATTCTAATGTTGACAATGTAGTCCCATTCACTTAAGCCCTGCCAACAGCAAATTCTAGAATATTTGACAAAATGTTTATATTACGAGATGCTTTTTTCACTCCAAAATAAGGAATATATTCTTAGAGAATATTGAATATCAATCTTTATAATCTATTACACAATTTATTCAAATAATTTATATGACTCACACGTACCATGTACTGCTACTGCACTTTGTCTCCATTATTATTTTGTGAAAATTTTCGGAGTACTAAATTTGCAATCCTAAAAAAAGTAATAGATTAAGAATCATAAAACATCAACAACTTGTTAGTTTTAAAGACTTGCATGTAGATGTTTATAAATAGAAACTATCAAAATATTGCCCAGAAGAACTGCATACATGCGTTAAAGTTTGAGGGATTGTTTTAAATGTATCCATATACCAGGAACTTAAGATTAATAACAAAAGATGATGGCTTGTTTTCATGGAAGAAAAGGCCAACACAACTGTAACCATAACCCCAGCCATAAGACTGAAACAACAACTCAGACTTGCATAAATTAGATTATTTAAACTACTCTGTCTTATTAGTGGTTAATTAGAGGGTACTTCTTCCATCTGAAAAAACTGTAAAGGGGGCAGGAAATTAAAAAATTATATACATAGAACTAGCCATGAACATTCTCACACTAAGTTCCAAGTTTGATTCTTGCCCATCAACAGAAGGTTATAATAATAATTTGAAATGAATGCTATCTATATTAAAAATGAGAAATAATTTATTAATCATGAAAATACAAAAACAACAAACCCCAGCTGAGTTGCATAAAACTAGATCATCTAAATTTTAGTACAGCAACCATGTAAATCTGTAGTGACATAACTCCATATCCCAAAGACTGCAAAAAAAAAAAAAAAATGAATTTGAAAGAAAATCATAGAAGCATCAAATACTACAATAGCAATCAAAATCCTTCGTTTCTTCAAACCATCAGGCTACTTTATAATAGTCTGTGATTTCACTTAATTAGATGCCTATGTATGACTACTTGTTCGATTGATTGTTGAGATCATAAGTGCTTGAAAAAACAGCAAGAAGCATGTGCTAGCTTGTTAGGTAATCTTTGGTTTTCTAATTTTAACATGTCAAGCTCTAGGATCCTTTAGGACAATAAATAAACTGTTTTACTTGAAAAGTTCATATGGTGCTGTAATTAAATCTTCATTATTTAACTTTTAGAATATGAGAATTAATAATAAATTAGTGAGTTTAAATTCCAAATTTATATTAATAAATTAAGTTGAAGTTATTTTCATTATAATGAAAAAAAATAAATGTTCTACTCTATATATATATTGTGTTGTCAATCTCTATTATCATTTTTCTCAAACTATATGATGGTCATGTTTGTCATTTCTTAAATTTTTTTTAATTATTACAGTGAGTTCTGCATTTAAATGGATAAGAAATGGTTACGATTTTTGGGTTAGGGGGTGTTACAGATATATTGCCTTATTATTTATAACCTTATTATATTATTATCATATTTCAGATGTCAACTGAAGATCCTAGTGATACCCCATCTTCAAGTAATAAAATAAAGGGAAGGGGACCGAACCAAATAAATTTTAATAAAATTGCAAAAGCCAAAGAAATTGGTGTCACTTTTAATGAGTTAGGACAACCACTTGGAGACTCTTCTATAGCATTAAACACGTGTATTGGAACAATTACTACTCCAATGATTCCAATAACGTACTCAAGTTGGCCAGAGGTACCGGATGTAGTGAAAAACAGTGTGTGGGGAGACCACGAAGGTATGAATACAATATTTTATTTTTATTTTCCTTTGAAATTATATTTATATATGTTAATCATGTTTTCTTTATATGAAATTTATACATGTAGGTAAGGTTTGGTTTGGATGATGTTCGTAAAAGTAACGTATTTAATTCAATAAATACTTGTTGGAGGCAATACATAAGTCGACTAACAAAACGAATTAGAGAACTTTCTTCCGGTCCTGAATCTGGTATAATGATCCAATTATTGAAGCCAACTAACATAACTGATGAAGATTGGAGCCAATTTGTCTCAAATCGCTTGTCCTCAGAGTTTGATGTAAGTGTACTTTAATAATTCTAGCCAAACATATTGTCATATATATGGTTCTGCTTTTACTTTTATATTATTGTAGATAATCAGTAGCAAATATTCCGACTTGGCAAAAAAGAATAAAGCTCCACATACAACTAGTCGTAAGGGATTGGCACGATTACGTGAAAATTTGGTAAGAATTTAACGTAACAATCTTATTTATTATTAAAACTATCTAGTTTGTTTAGTCCATCTCAACTTCTCAAGTATTATTTGCAAACACTTTAAATATATTAATAATGTAATATAATAATGTAGAGGGCTAAAAAATCTATTGAAAGTGGAGACTTAGAAGATACAGATGTTGATAGGGTGGAAACTTAGATTGCAGGCCACAAACACAAAGATGGGACACCAGTGACAGAAGATGCCGGAAAAATAATTGTATGTGACAGTAATTAATATATATATATATATATATATATATATATATATATATATAAAGATATATACACACACACACACATCAATTAATATATAAATTCATATATTTGTTATGTGTTTTTTAATTCTTAATATTTTGCATGACGTATAGAAACAATTTGAGGGAATTTCTGGAAATCAAGCAACATCAATTTCAGATGATGCTGTATCTCAAGTTTTAAGGAAAGAGCATCGAGGTCGAGTTAGAGGACTTGGTGGTAGCATAACACCAACAAGAGTAAATGCATCTATGGCTGGTAAACAAACTGCAGCACAGCTTCGAGAAGAGGTGAAAAAAACTAAATAAAAGACATGAAGATGAGTTGAACGCTGTTAAGCAACAACTTAAAGACTTGCAAAATTTTGTATTCAATATGCAGGTAACATGTTATAAAAAATCTATAGTATTAGATTAATTTATAATGATATTTCAATTGATTTTAATTACTTTTTACTTTCAGACAAATGATAGAGGACATAGTGTAGGAAGAGGTCCTTCTAATAGTATGCATAAGGTACATAACATAAAAATCAAATAATATATAGTATATTTGTCTTCTTTAAAACTTTATAAGTTTATAAAGATTCAATGACTATTGAAAATTTATATTTTATTTTTGAAGCTACAATATTCAAGTGCCTCAAATTTATCGGGAGGTAATAAATGTGTGAATATCGCTGGAACTTCTGCAAAGATAAATTTGAATAAACTTTATTAATTAATAAATTAAATATTATTTTGAGATTTATTGACCTTTAATCACTTTTAATTTTATATGCAAATGTTAGTCATTTTCTGTAATACACCCTCCCGATATCATGTACTGTACACATGCCGGTATTGTAATATATTTTTCCATAATTGGTTGTACGGTACTATAGTGGAATTTATTTGATGGATCTGAAAGTTTCCGAAAAGGGTATCAGGGACTTGAAAAATATCTGGAATGGTTTCAGATGATTAATAAGGTTTTATAAAGTATTTAAGAAATTTAAATTATAAGTTTTGGAGAACATAGTAAGGATGTCCATAAATTGGAGTATTAAGAATATTTATTGGAAGTCAAAATATATTTTTACGATATGAGGTTGTGATTTAATTTATTGATGGAAAAGTAAGTTGAAATGGATTTTTGTGGAAAAGAGTTAATGGATTGTTATGGATTAAATTGTAAATCAAAAGATTGTGATCAAGATTATGTGAATATGTTTTTAAGTTGTGGCCATTTTATAGTTTTAAAATGTGATGGGCAAATGGTAAATATAATATATATATATATATATATATATATATATATATATATATATATATATATATATATCTGTGTGTGTGTGTGTGTGTGTGTGTGTGTGTAAGAATCAGAAAAATTGAAGAAGGAAAACAGAAATGAAAACAGAGGAGGAGAAGCGGTGAAGAAAGAAAAGAAAGAGAGAGAGAGAAGAGGTCCGGTCCAGCAGAAGAAGAAGCAGCAGCTGAAGGAAGGAAAAAGCAGCTCGACCAGAAGAAGAAAGAAAAGAAGAAGAAGCTGCGGGAGAAGGGAAGAAGCTGCGGGAGAAGGAGAAAAGAAGAAGAAGCAGCCATGTGAGGTGAGAGAGAGCAGAATTTCGGCCAAGAAGGAAGAAGGAAGAAAGAAGAGAGAAAGAAGAAGAAGAGGCAGCAGCGGGAAAGGAAGAAAAAGCTGCAGAAACTGTGAGGGAGAAGAAGAAAAAAAGAAAAGAAAAAGAAAAGAGAAAGAAGAAGAAGAAGAAGAGTCTAGGAACCTTGGGTAAGTGATTTATGAAGTTGATTTGGTTTGAATTTGATGAAATTAAAATTGGGTTGTAGAATTAGTAGTTGACAATTGATGAAATTGAATTGATTTTTGAGATTGATTGAGTTTTAATTTATTATTGAAATTGATTGTTGAATATAAATGAAATTGAATGTTTGGATGATGATTTTGATGATGGGTTTTGTTAATTTGAGTGTTTGATTTGAGTATTTAGTAGTGTTTTATTTGAAATTAATTTAATTGGAGTTGATTAGAATGAAAATTAAGAAAATTAGTAAGTAAAGGATTGGGGACTTGATGATTTTGAGTTTGAATTGTTAAATTGAGATATTAATTGAGTAATTTGAGTGTTTTTAAGTTAATTGGTGGTATGAATTTAGAATCGTTAAATAAGAAATCAAAATGATTCTCAAATTAGTGAATTTGTAGTATGGAATTTGTATGATGTTGTGTTTAGAATAAAATCGAATCATTAGTTTTGAGTATTTTTTTTAATTAGAATTGAAATTGAAGCACTAATTTTGGAATTTTTGAAATTAAATTCGAAATTGAAGCTATAATTAGTTTAATTGAGTTTAATGAAGTTGAATTTGATGTTGTTAAGTGAAAGAAATTTACTTATGTTAAATTGACGAAGATTAATATGAGAAATTGTGTAGAAATTGAAATTGATAGTATACAGAATTCGATTTATGGGTAATTAAGTATTAAACGTTGTATTTGTATGAATTGATACAAATTGGTGTTTAGAAATCCAAGAAAATGTATTGGATTGTGTTGTATGATATTCGAATTAAGAGAAATTGAATGATTCTAGAAATCATGTCGAATTTGAATGTTTGAAATTCGATCAAGTAGAGGAATCGTATGATTGACATGATTTATATTAAATTAAATGCAATTGATTTTATTATAATAGAAGAAATTGTAGAATAAAGTGTTAAACATGTTAATAGAGTTGTTGTATTAGTGATTATATTTATATTAATAATTTATTTGGAAATATATTACTTTAGGGAGGAAATGAAATTATGCAGAAAGGCAAGAAATGTATTGAGACAAGGAACCGGAGCACCAAGTTTTGAGAAAACCAGAAATCTGTGAGTGTTAAAATATTTTAAGCAAAATCATATTTTTAGTTGAAATATATTTTACTATGTTTCCAAGGTTAATTTAATTATTTGTGATTTTATATACACATTTATTCATTTATATGTGGTTCATCATTTAAATAGAATTTATGCTCCATTATATTTTAATTGAAGTATTTTTGTTATACCTTAGAAATTTAGAAATATTCATTAAAAGAAATATGGTTGATGTATATTTTATATTATTTTTGTTATTAAAAGCTAGTTTTCAAAAATAAAGAAAATAGTTTTCAAACCCTGGATACCCATTTATTATCAGAATTCAGAATTTATCAGAATTATCAGAACTTATCAGAATTTATCAGAAGTAGACCCGGTCGGTACATCCCAATTATGTGTGGCAAGTTAAGGGGGGACAGTCCGCTAACTCTAGGGGGGGTTGAGTCTGTCGAGTCTATCAGTCGCTCACACATTGGAGTGTTGTCTCGCTATATGTTGTGACGCAGTATACCGCACATAGACAGTGAGATGTCTTTTATCAGAATATCAGAAGTCACCAGTGTGGCGCCAGATTAGCCACCTAGTGACACTCTCCATATGGTACGGCGCCAGTTAGGTCGTCCTATGGAGTATTAGAAATCAGAAGGGTTCCATGGGTTTTATCAGAAAAGCAATATCAGAAAAGTATTTATTAGAAAAAGAATTATTAGAAAAGTTTTATCAGAAAAGATTTATCATAAAAGTTTTATCAGAAAAGATTTATTAGAAAAGTTTTATCATAAAGGTTTTATCAGAAAAGTTTTATCAGAAAGATATTATTAGAAAAGTATATTATGTTAGCATTTCAGTTATTAGAAAAATATATTATTTCAGTTCTTCAGATTTCATAAAAGTATAATATATTAGTTTATTGATTTTCAGAAATATTGAAAGGTTTTCAGTATAGTTTTCAGAACAGCTTTCAGAAATTAGATTTCAGAATAGTTTTTAGTATAGTTTTCAGAACAGTTTTCAGAAATTAGATTTCAGAATAGTTTTCAGTATAGCTTTCAGAACAGTTTTCAGAAGTTAGATATCAATATATTTTTAGTATGAATTTCAGAATAGTTTTCAGAAATAGTTTATCAGTTTAGTATTTTTAGAAAACAGATTTATATTCTTTTCAGATTTCAGGGAGGTTAATAGAAATTGATAGAAAAAGAATTAAAGTTTATTTAGAAATTAAACAGCACTCACTGAGCTCGTTTAGCTCATTAAAGTTTTATGTTTTAAAACCAACCTCCCCAGGTACAGGTACAGGTACGGATGCAGACGTTGTAGGGACGCCGAAGACCAGTGGGACCAGTCAGAGGATGCTGTGACTGTTTTACAAGCATATAAATGTTTTAGTTCTTAATTTTATATTTTAGTATTGTTTTAAGTGTGTAAGTATTTTATTTAAAGATTTGATTTATTTATTTTGATAATTGTTTATTTTCATATTAAACTATTTTCAAGTTTGGGGCCTGTCATTTTCTAAGGCATCTACAAGTCATATGGATGGTTCAAGTGAAAAGGGAAAAAAATGCAAATTATTACATTGGATGGGCAATGGAGAGGTAGTAGCCGAAGCTGAAGTTGATACTTTCACACCTAATACATGTAAGTCGAGTAAAAAAGTGACATCTTCCAAATATTTGAGGACTAAATTGTAAATCCTCCTATATTTACCTTATCCATAAGAACGAAAATTATTTCAGTCACAAATTTATGTACACGAAATTCGTTAAATTATAACTCAAAATATTTGGCATTAGTTAAAAGTTAGGAAAACAATAATAAATAATTCCAATAAGTGACATCATGCCATTGAAAACTTAACAAATTAGTAGGTTAATTTATATTATGCATAAAATTTATTGCTACTATTGAGGTTTTTTGTATATATGTTTTAATTTAAATAAATATACTACTTAAAAAAATAAAGATACTCCAGATAAAAAATTATTCTGGCTACGCCGCTGATATACATACACATACTTTTTCGCTTAACACATGAGAATAAGAAGGAAGACTTTTAGGAACTCAATTAGGACTAGTAAAGCTTCTCCAGGATTGTTTGAACAGTGTTTGATCAGGTTGTGGTAATTTACGTAACAATTACTCTTTTTCATTTAATGAAACAATATATCTAGATCATTAAAATAAATTTTCAAGAAAAAAAAATGTCAGCATAACTCTCAAGAAAATTGTCCTATCTGATGGACAAGAACATATCTTCATCAAAGAGATAATTTTAGTGCATTAGGTGCGTTGATAAATAATGCATCCCACCACTAAATATATGATACATAGCTGACATGTGTGCATTTTCTAAGTGATACTTGTGTATTTTTTGCCACATGTCAAATATTCATTGACCAAAAATTCACCACTCAATAGTATCCAGAAAAGATTTTCTCCTATTTAAAAATAGAAAAATTATGTTTGGGATGGGAGTTGGGAGATATAAAAGCAAGTCTTTCCACATGATCTTGTACATCAATTATTGTGGCAAATATACGTGGAAGCCATATATTAACAAATTTCACATTACTTGTTAATCATTATCCATGCCAAACATGTAACCAATTATATCCTAAATGATAAATGAGACATATTGTAATATCTCTTCACCAATCACATCCTAAATGATAAATGAGAAGATATGTGCTGATTCATGAAAGCCAAAAAAAAACAATATCTCTTTTCCATTAAATGAGAGACCATTAAAGTGAATTTGAGAAAAAAAATAAATAACAAATGTCTGCATAAATCTCAAGCAAATTGTCGTATTCGAACGACAAGAACAGATCTCCATTCAAAAGATAGAAGAATTATGTTTCGGAGCTAGGAGACATAAAAGATAAGTCTTTCAGCAGATTACATACATGAATTATTGCAGCGGATACACGCGGAAGCAATAAGATAAGCAGATGAATTATTGCAGCATATGCCAGTTTGGTAGAGCTGTGCTGTGGAAAAAGACGAAAAACGTAGATGTGGCTGTAACCTTTTTAAAAGCAATTTTAACTATAATTTTGGAAAAAAAAAACAGTTGAGTGTTTGATTAACTATATTTCTAGAAGTGGTGTGGTCAGAAAGAAAAGCTGTATTAAATTGTTTGGTAAACTATATGGCTGAACTGCCGTGAAAATATAAAATGACCAAATGGACATTATAGTAAAATTAAATTATTTAATTTGTTAATGAAAATTCTGTTTATATACCATAAGTATATTTTAATTTTTTTTACTTTAATTGTAATATGAAAATATACTCAATTAAATTTAATAATTATCTTCTAACATTAATTATAAAAAAAATAATTTTTAACTAACAAAATAAAGATTAGTAAAATTTTTAATTATTTTTGTCAAATATTGAAGATAAACAAAATTGGATTTTTAATAACAATATTTTCTCATTTCAAATATTATTAAGTTCTTATCAAGTAGATATAAAATATTTAAGGTTATTTTTTTTTTAATTTTAATATAAGATGAGGGATAATTTGGTCCAAAATAATTTTATTTAAGGTTATGACCTGCTTCCCGCTTAAGCTAGAAGTTGAAGTTGGGTTGGATCAACTTCGATTTTTAGATATCGCTTTGAACTACATTATCCAATAAACTACTTTCAAGATGTTTACCAAACGACTTTTGGACCAAATGTTATTAAATAAGTTAAAAACGCTTGTTTAAAAGCTCTACCAAACTTACCTATACTGATCACATATAGAAATTATTGCAGCAGATGCACGTGGAAGCAATAAAATAATTCAGTCGACCATTATCTTGAGCCTTTAGAAATATCATGAACAAATTGGTGTTATGCTAAGTCAAAGTGATTGACATATATACAAGATATCTCAAGCAAATTGTCATATTCGATCGACATGAATGGAGATTATGTTTGGGAGATAGATTAGAAGACATAAAAGTTAAGTCATTCCGTAGTAGATATACTGATTAGTGATCACATATATAAATTATTGCAGCAGATGCACATGGAAGCAATAAAATAAACATATAAATTATTGGAGCATATGCCAATTCGTAAAGTTGTGGTGTAGAAAAAAAAAGTAGTAAAATAACATATTATTCTTTTCTATTGCATGAAACAATATATCTTGATCATTAAAGTAAATTTTGAGGGGAAAAAAAAATGTCGGCATAAATCTCAAGTAAATTGTACTATTTGATCGACAAGTACGTATCTTTATCAAGGAGAAATTTTTCAGTGCATTGAGTGCATTGATAAATAGTACGTTTGACCACTAAACATATTACGTATAGCTGACATGTGTATATTATTTAAGTGACATTTTATTTTTTTTATTTCTTTTTCTACTTTGTTCTTTTTTTTTATATAAAATAAAAAAACTTGTTGAGATGTTAACGTCACCAAGTGAGAAATTTTTTTTAAAAAAAAAATCGTGAATCTTGTCCTTAAATATTGCATCAAAAGCATATATACTTAATTCCATGAATCATTAAACTTGAAAATAAAAAAGTATGATTTAATTCATCTGGTAGATAATTTTAAAATTTAAAACTAATTTATTGGGTTGTAACATCTGTCAATTAAAAATCTAAAAAGTAATAAAAGGGCCATATATTAATATATTATATATAAATAAGTGGATATTACAATCCAATAAATTAGTCTTTTCGGTGGTAAAGGTTTTTACTAATAAATAAAATAAATATCAGTTCTTATAGATATAAAAAAAATAAAATTTAGAGACTCGTTGTTTAAATATCAAGAGCAAACAAGATGCAGCTCAAGATCCAACTACAAACACTGAGGAAAGGTGGTCTTATTATGAGTGAATATCTACTCAAGAAGAAAAGCATCTTTGATGCTCTAGCACACCTAGGATATGTTGTGACAAATGAGGATAAAATTATGTATGTGTTGAGTGGTTTAGGTCTTTAATATGATCCTTTTGTTATACCAATAACCTTAATACCAAATACCTATTCATTGGCTGAGATCACAACTTTATTACTCACTCATGAGGTGAGGATTGATCAACACAATCAAATTATCTTTGAATTTCAACATGGCAGCTAAATAAGAAGGGGAATAATGCTGGTGGAAAGAATCAATCTGCATATGGAAGAGGCAATAATCAAGCCTCAAACAATGGAGGAAGATCAGGACAAGGTTCTAATAGAGGAAGGAGAGGAAGAGGTGGAGGAAAATACAATAATAATGGCACGGTCTACTGCCAGATCTGTAGAAGAATGGGACATAAAGCACATAGGTGTTACTACCGTTATGATAAAACCTCCAAGTTTAGAAAAACAATATGCTAAGTCCAAATATCTTGAACATAGGAGGATCTAATGTACAGATGGCTATAATGACTGTATCACCAGAAGTGATGGTTGACTCCATGTGGTATCCTAATAGTAGTGCCACAAACCACTACACACCAGATGATAACTAGCTGCTAAACAAAATAGAATATCAAGGCAAGGACACGATATATGTTGGTAATGGTACAGGTTTGAACATCTCTTCAATTGTATATAATCAATTTCATGCTTATAAACACTCTTTAGTACTTAAAAACATACTGCATATTCCTCAAATAAAAAAGAATTTGCTCAGTATCTCTAGGTTTGTTAAAGATAATAATGTTTTCATTGAATTTTATCCTCAACTATGTCTTGTGAAGGATCAGGCCTCGAAGAGAGTTCTTCTTCAAGGTGTTCTTAAAAGAGGACTTTATGCCTTTGACTTACCTCTCCTTTCCAATGTCTCGCACCATCCTCAATCCAAGTTTGATTTTTCTCATTCTGCTCCTTCTGTATTAGTATTTGATCCTAAAATCAAGTTATCTATTGTCAAGTTGTTCACATTCTATTTGAAATAATAATTGTGATACATCCATTGTAAATAGAGCAGTTACATTTATGGCACAAGAGGTTGGGTCACCCCTCCTCGTCTATTGTAAAAAGTGTGTTGAATCAATGTAAAATACATATTCTTATCAATGTGTGTAAAGGATATACCACCAAATTAACTTAATCTCGTCGAGATTATTTAAGATTATCTTACAGAGGGACAAGAATAGACAAACTCAATCTGAACTTTTAACATTATTGCAGCTACAAAAGAAAAGAAGTGTTTTCATTAAAAATTTAAAGTGTATCCACTAGAATAAGGTTACCCAATATATATATAGGACTTTTTTTGGTCATATATTAAAAAATTAAAAATTAAAACTTGGAAATAAGATGGAAATAAAACTAGAGCAAAGACGATCACAATTGCAATAAAGAAACAAAGTGATTTTTACAAAGTTGAAAAAAATTCTAAGGTCATACAATTGAAAGTGATAGGTATGAAGAGGAGCAAGACCAGCACAACAAGAACTTAGAGAAAATAAAGAAGAAATAGAAAAATCCAGAATAGAAATTTATCACTTTTATTTTAATGAATGATCTGAATATGAACAATGTTATATTTGTAGTTAGATCTAGCTTGACTACAACCGTCCATCTAATACAAAGATCAATGGTTGAAATTAGACTATCTAATACAAATATCTATTGCTGACTTGGCTAACTTTGTTTGACTTCAACAAACAGAAGCTGAGTTGGTAGATTCATCAGCTGCAATACCTGTTGCATCTACCATAGAAGACTTATGCTCAATATCCCCCCTGAAACTTAGCTTAGATCTGTCCAAGACAAGTTTGTGTCTAAGAACTGTGAAACGAGAATTCTGCAAGGGTTTTGTAAACACATCGGCCAGCTAATGTTCATGTTAGGATTATGCTCAATAGCAAGAGTGTAATAGTGTAATTGACAATCTTTTCATATGAATAAAATGATTTCTGATATAATGATTATTATAGCAATTATATTAATTGTCAAAAGTAAATAATCATAAGGTTAAGAGACTATGAGAAACAAAAGAATTATTCGTACATCTGGATATGTATAAGGTAGACACAATTCTTTAGTTAGTCTCGAATACGCATTCACAACTTAAGTTATAAGGTTGGGCGCCTTTATCTTGTTAAAGTTGTAGATTCTTTTGTTAGCATTTGAGCGGGATCAAATGTGATATGATGAGTCTAAAATCATCGAAGCGTCTTTGGACAAAAGAATCTAGTGCACTCGGTGCATTGAATAGGATCAATGTAGAAAACTATATCCGCAACCGTCAGTGGATGAAAGTATTCAACTGAGACAACCAGAGAGTCTATCTGAATCCTAAGATAAATGATGGACTTATGGTTGCACGCGTTATCATTTGAGCTGTCAATGAGTATGATTATATCACATAGTCTATCTAAAGATGAGTTGGTGGTATTCACGTGTATATCGATAGAGGACATCATTTATAGAAATGGACATCGTGACTGCATTTAGCAAATGTTAGTAGAATACCATCATATGGATGTTTTGAGGTATCGAATATTTAAATCTTTACGTAAAGTTTTTAATAGTAGATATTGAAACATGACTTCTGGACAAGTCAAAATATCCAAGTTCGAAAACATGGTCATATGAGTAAATATGGTAACTTGGAGAGCTATAAACAGTCTATGAGCTCTTGGCGATTACTGGTATTTTTTATGAGGATACATTTTCTCCATTTAGGTTGTCTAGGGTACGAATTAGTACGCTCACTTATTCTATCTTTATTTCAGAGTTCAATTTTAGTTCTTTAGTGGAATAAACTAAAATTAATGGATCGAACTTAAGTGAATCATTTGTTGATTGTGATTAGGTTGTGTTTATTGAAGCTTAAATTTAGATGGCCAGTCAAGATCCCCAATCCAGACAAACTTAAATGGATCACTAGTTATAAACTACCGGATCATTTATTTGATCCATCTTATAGAATTGTTTTTGGAATTATTTTCAAAAGTTTTGAGAGGTGCGTTCTTGTGTTCGATCAAAACACGCGGTAACTCGTCAAAATACCTGGGATGGTCGGTCAAGGGTGTGATCCCTTGGGCGGCCCTAAGGGATGTTTATAACATCTCGTAAATATATTGATAATATAATTAGCACATTTATTTAAATGGGGCTGTTAAATTATATTAAATATATTTATTTAAATGCATGTGGACTTGTTTCTTTTTATAAGAATGGGTCTAGTTCACATGTGGACTTTTTGTGGAGGTCTAATGAAATTAATAAAATAGAAAACAAAGTTTGGTCCATAACCAAATGGGGTGGGCGGCATTAGCTATTAGGATATATCTAATTACTTTGTTTTATTTTATTAGTTAATTAAATGGTAATTAATTAATTATCTAAATTAATTAATTGTTTAATTAAAAATAAAAATTATTTTTCTACTAAGGAATTGAATTCCTATTTTCATATTATTGATAACAGTATGATAAGAATTAAAAACCTTATTTGATAAGTGATAGACAATCGGAATTGTTTATCAAATCAAATTAGGAAAGGTTTTTGATATTTATCAAAACTCTAATGTTGACTTTTAAGTCACTTTTAGGAAAGTTTTGATAAGTCACTAATTCTCATTTATCCTTTAATAATTATTGGATAATACACTTTAAAGTTGGGATATGATTGAACTCTTAGATTGATAGTTTTATGGGTGAAACACAAACCCTCCAAGAAGGAGGATTCGGCCACCCTATATATACTATCAAAGGGGAGTTCGGCCAAGAGAGCTATTAATGCAATTTTGGTGAATTTTGTGAGCTTTTGGAAGCTAAGAACAATAGCCAAAAATCCTAGCAAAGTGTGAGAATTTGCTCGAGAGAAAAAAGATAAAGAACGACAGAGTTCTAATTGCTCTACGTTTCTCGAGAGGGTTTTGTGTGACTAATGAAAAAGAAAAGTTTTTTTTTTGTTTCTCATCCTCAGGTACACAATTTGAAGAAAGGGAGCCCACACTCCAAGGTGATCCACATTCGTGAAGTATTGGAAGATCTTGCGGTTCATAATTGACGCAACATCAAGCCTCACGTAATTCAAAATGTATGTTACCTTTTATTATATATTTAATTAACTATGGGTTAAGATCTCTTTTGGAAAAAAATGTTAAAACGTACCAATGCAAAAATATTTATTTTTTGCACCTTCTACTGTACCGTACTCACCGTTTTTCCTATAGTTCAAAAGGAACAAATCAAACTTCAAGAACCTGTGAAGCAATTTTATCACGAATAAAATATACATCTAATTCAATGTGTTTAATGCGGGAGTGAAACACTGTGTTATGGGCAGGAGAGGTTGCCTTAGTGATCGATCAATATTTGTTACATATTTACGACCCTTAGACCTCATCTTTTGATTGTATTTTGAGTGAATTTGGCGCTTTTGATGTGTTTGTTGAGCATGTGCAGGCCATTGGGAAATATTAGGGATGACATAACAAAGTTGGAAGAATTGAAGAATTCTCACTGCAAACTGGTCGTGTTTCGGAGGTCGGCATATATTCTATAGGATGAACTGGGTTTCGAACTTTATATGTATGGAAAGATATAGGTGTATACTTTCCCATTCATTTTACGGTTCGTGATTTGGAGTTTTCTAGAAGAAGTTATGCTCGTTTTCGTAACAGTGCGCAATGCTGAAATTTGGAGCAGGGAGTACCGCGAGCAAAGTGTCGCGACCGTTGGTCGCGATCCACGGTCGCGACAGCACAAATTCTGGAGCCCTAACAGCTGCCTATAAAGAGAAAACATGAGAAACAAAGAGGGGGTTCGTCTTGGCTCGTCCAAGCTACGACCAAACACCCTCCCAAGCCATTTTTCACCATCCTAAACACCAAACTTCATCATCAAACACCATTTGGAGGTTAGATACTTGGATTACATCAATTGTTCATCAAGGAAGTTGAAGATTTGAAGGTGAAGGAGTTCCATCCGAATCCAAGAGGAAATCCCTCTCCATGAAGCTTCAAATGGGTTGTTTTACTTCCCTATCTTCTTTTTATTGTTCAATTGATTGTATGAGTAGCTAAATCTCTTGTAAGGTGGTCATGGAACCATGATTTGATTTTAGGGATTTTTGACTATGAATATATTTTGATATTTATTTGCAAGATATTGAATTTAGAGTTTGATTATATTTATTACAATTTATTCTAGTTCAATGCATCATGAAAGTGGTTTGCAATGATTCTTGATTAATTGTGATATTGATTTTGTTGTAATCTAGCATGAGAAATCATTAGGTTGCAATTGGGGTTAATGCATTCTAAGTTCAATGGTTAGATTAATTTTGGTGTGAAAATACTAAATTGATCTAGGGATTAGATTAGTTAAGGGTTTCCAATTGAATGCACTCTAGGACCAATAGGTGAGCTTAATTGGAATTACAACACCATTGCGGAACCAATACAATGTGGTGTGCCTAAACTACTCAATTCATTTCTTGTTAATAACGCACTTCATAGTAGTCATTAAATTATCCCTTATCCAGGATTGGGACCGTGTAACCATCTAACGCCTTTATCCATCGAATCCGTCTCGCTTTATTTTATTGCATTAGTAGTTAATTATATTTCAATTAAAAACTCAAAAACAACAACCTTGATTTATTTTACCGCTGTAGTATAATCTTTAATTTATAGAATTAGTTCCACCACTTCCTTGTGGATTCGACTCCGTACTCACGGAAATATTATTACTTCGACACATCCTGCACTTGGGATTATTCCCACGCGTTTGAGCGTGTCAAGTTTTTGGCGCCGTTGCCGGGGAAGTGTTTCGGTAGCTTATTCTTTAAATTAGAGATTTTTAGGTTTTATTTTTTATTAGTTTTTCTTGTTTTTAATTTTCTTTTGATTTATTTTTGTTTGTCAGGTGCTCGAGCCATTAGCCATGCAATCTAGACAGTCGCAAATGTTGGCCGCTAAGGCTAGGCAAAACCGCACACGGCTAGCTTGCTATATATGTGGAGTTGGTGGACACGGTTCTTCTGTGTGTCCATCCAGGGAGACCTTCCCGGAGTATGAGTATGAACAAGCACAGGCGCTTAATTATTATCCTCCGTGGTCAGGGAATGATCCATACTCCAACAGCTATAATCCAGGATGGAGTAATTATCCAGACTCATCCTGGAGAGATAGTCAGCAGCAGCCATGGCAGTATCAGGAGTGCCAACAACAGAGTTGGTTTGAGCCACTGCATCAGTACCAGTACCAGCCCAATGCACAAAGTTATTTTGATCAACCGGCTGATCAATCATCTCAGCAGGTTCAAACATCAGAACATGATATGCTTGACAAACTCATGCAAAAGATGCAACAAAACAATCAGATAACTGACAGGATAGAGGCACAACTCGGCCAACTGATCGAGGCATTGCAAAATAGAGTGCCAGAAGAGTTCCCCAACCAGCTAGAGCAAGCAGAGGAGATTACCATTCCTCTGAATGGTATGACAGTTACTGATAGGGTTGAGGATGAACTTTCTAATTCTGTTAATGTTGCTGCAGGTACAGGTACTCAGCAGGTGAGAGTAGAGGTGAAAACAGGTTTGGGGGTTAAAATGGAAGTCAAACCTAAAGAGGAGCCCAAACCCGTTTCGACTAAACCACCTGATGACGGGAGTAAATATGGAGATGATGGAAATTGCTTTAAGTTGAAAAATCTATTCTCCTTATTATTTCAGGTCCATAGAGAGCATGTACAATCATGCAGGCATGAGCTGATTGCAGGTCATGCAGAAAGCAAAGTCTGGGATGTATTTTGAGAGATAGCTCGAGTACGACGTCTTGCCTAGACGTTAAATAAAGCACTAGGAGGGAGGTAACCATTTATTTTCATTTCTCTTTGTTTTCATTGTGTTTTTATCATTTTCATTCAATTTTGCTTTTCCAATTGAAGTGCTATGCCTTGTGTTGAGAAAACGAAGTACGGGGAGTGAGGTTGGATGAAGTGATAGTTGTGGATATTTAGGATTGTTAGTTGTGGATACTAGGACTGTTGTTCTGTGTTCATGTTTTGTGAGTTTTTGTTGTTTCCTTTGAATCCAGGATTTTAAACATTGAGGACAATGTTTATCTTAGGTTTGGGGGTATTTTCTATTTTTGTCTTTTGTGTGCTTTTGAGTCTTGTTGGTGTATATAGGCTGGAAACCTAGACTTTCCTCATACGCACTGCGTTTGGAAGACTTAGGTATAACAATGCCACGTACACCAATTTTGAGTCTTTTATTGTATTTTTCATGTTTTGTTTTATTTATTTTAGGATAGCATATCATATGCATGCTTTATAGATAATTGAGTAATAATATGTAAATTCTTAGGTCATTTGAGTGTACAAAGTTGTTAACTAGAATAATGTCGGTAGTGTCTTTGCATCTAAACATATAAGTCTGACATCTTTGCATTGTAATATGTGAAAACTTCCAATTAGTAGTCCTGATTAATAGTGGAGACTACCCTTAGTGAGATTTTGAGCTTATTGCATATTCATTCTGAGGGAATTTTTGTTTCTACTTTTAACACTTTCTTGAACTTTATTGTCAGTAGATTGATCTCTATAGGTTTGCATTGGATGTTAATGAACTGCATTATAAAAATCTTGTATGTATGTTTTGAATGTTCAATTGAGTAGATTTTGGAGATATGATCTAGGCATTGTGTATGAACTCCTAAATAGCTTGATTTCCTGTCCTTAAATTGTGTGCTTCCTATCCCATTCATGGCCAAACACTCACATATTAGCCTTTTATTGTATGAACTACATATCTAAAAATCCTAGCCGAAATTGTAAGACGTTACCTTTGATGCTTGGAAACTAGAGACAATTAAAGAGGGAATGTGTAAGTGTTGAGTGAGAAAAAGGAGTGGAGTAGAAAAGATGAAATGGATGTGGAAATGTGCAGAAAAATAAAATAGCCAACAGAAAATAAAAAAATACATATATGAAAATAGTTGGCTAAATGAGAAAAGAAGTATGATGCACAAAGTAAAAATTGAAAAAAGGGTTTGAAAAGAGGTTGAAGGTGAAAGGCGAGAAAAAGATTTGGAAGAAAAGTTGAATGAATTTAGTAGTCGTGAGAGAAAATGCACAAATTGAAAATTTTATGAAGTCTCTCAATAGGTTTCCAAGTGAGTTGAACCCGATTTCCATTCTTTTTGAGCCAATCACCCCAAAGCCCCATTACAACCTGAAAAAGACCTGTTGATCTCCTTAGGAAACTTAATTGTAATATTTGACATGTATGTATACTGATTTTTCTGTTCTTAGCATTTGATATATTTCATGAGGTCTTTTGCTTAATATGTGCGTTCTTTCTAATTATTGATGCATACGACAAACTTTGAAATTCTTTGCTCATAAATTCCAGTCGTATGCAGTTGAAAGTGTGATTGCCTAGGTTCTGAGTGTCATTGAGTGAAAACTGGTGAGACTAGAGTCGAGGCGAATTACATCAGTGGTTTATTGGTATGGAAGGATTCACTATTGTAAATGCGTTGCATGCCAGTGTCCTGTATGATATAGGGTGTATTAGACTTATTGATAGCATTTTGGATTTCTGATTTTGTGTTATTCTTATGCATTTGCATTTGTGTATATACTTAATTTGATATTTAGCTTTGTATGTGGTTAGCTTAGGACGTTTGTGGGTATCGTAGCTGGTAAACTCTCACGAGACTATAACTCGTCTACTAGGGCCACCTAGGGGTTTAAAGGCTTGTGGCACATGCTAAGTGCCATCGTTTCATCCTACGAAAATGGATATAGCTTAGTTTGTTTTTGTTTGTTAAGTTTTAGTTTTGTTTTTGTTTTTGCTTTTCGTTGTGGTGTGTGCCAATTTGCTTGAGGACAAGCAAAAGATAGGTTTGGGGGTATTTGATCGATCAATATTTGTTACATATTTACGACCCTTAGACCTCATCTTTTGATTGTATTTTGAGTGAATTTGGCGCTTTTGATGTGTTTGTTGAGCATGTGCAGGCCATTGGGAAATATTAGGGATGACATAACAAAGTTGGAAGAATTGAAGAATTCTCACTGCAAACTGGTCGTGTTTCGGAGGTCGGCATATATTCTATAGGATGAACTGGGTTTCGAACTTTATATGTATGGAAAGATATAGGTGTATACTTTCCCATTCATTTTACGGTTCGTGATTTGGAGTTTTCTAGAAGAAGTTATGCTCGTTTTCGTAACAGTGCGCAATGCTGAAATTTGGAGCAGGGAGTACCGCGAGCAAAGTGTCGCGACCGTTGGTCGCGATCCACGGTCGCGACAGCACAAATTCTGGAGCCCTAACAGCTGCCTATAAAGAGAAAACATGAGAAACAAAGAGGGGGTTCGTCTTGGCTCGTCCAAGCTACGACCAAACACCCTCCCAAGCCATTTTTCACCATCCTAAACACCAAACTTCATCATCAAACACCATTTGGAGGTTAGATACTTGGATTACATCAATTGTTCATCAAGGAAGTTGAAGATTTGAAGGTGAAGGAGTTCCATCCGAATCCAAGAGGAAATCCCTCTCCATGAAGCTTCAAATGGGTTGTTTTACTTCCCTATCTTCTTTTTATTGTTCAATTGATTGTATGAGTAGCTAAATCTCTTGTAAGGTGGTCATGGAACCATGATTTGATTTTAGGGATTTTTGACTATGAATATATTTTGATATTTATTTGCAAGATATTGAATTTAGAGTTTGATTATATTTATTACAATTTATTCTAGTTCAATGCATCATGAAAGTGGTTTGCAATGATTCTTGATTAATTGTGATATTGATTTTGTTGTAATCTAGCATGAAAAATCATTAGGTTGCAATTGGGGTTAATGCATTCTAAGTTCAATGGTTAGATTAATTTTGGTGTGAAAATACTAAATTGATTTAGGGATTAGATTAGTTAAGGGTTTCCAATTGAATGCACTCTAGGACAAGGTGAGCTTAATTGGAATTACAACACCATTGCGGAACCAATACAATGTGGTGTGCCTAAACTACTCAATTCATTTCTTGTTAATAACGCACTTCATAGTAGTCATTAAATTATCCCTTATCCAGGATTGGGACCGTGTAACCATCTAACGCCTTTATCCATCGAATCCGTCTCGCTTTATTTTATTGCATTAGTAGTTAATTATATTTCAATTAAAAACTCAAAAACAACAACCTTGATTTATTTTACCGCTGTAGTATAATCTTTAATTTATAGAATTAGTTCCACCACTTCCTTGTGGATTCGACTCCGTACTCACGGAAATATTATTACTTCGACACATCCTGCACTTGGGATTATTCCCACGCGTTTGAGCGTGTCACTTAGTATTATCACACCACAGTATGGGTGTGCCTAAAAGAACAATCTGCAATTCACCAAACAATGACTGCAGCTACATGATTTCAGTGGCAGCCTAAGCAAGTGCTCTATATTCTGCCTCGGTGCTCGATCTTGCAATAACCTTCTATTTCCTAGCACCCTTAGTGATAAGATTATCACTAAGAAAGACACAAACACCTGAAGTGGATTTGTAATCATCCAAACAACTACCCTAATCTGCATTTGAATAGCCTTGAAACTGCAAACAACTAAAAGGCTTGAAGAACATACCAAAGTCAAGAGTTCCTCAAATATACCTCAAGATACGTTTGAAAGCAAGCCAATAAGAGGTGGTAGGAGCAGAAAGGTACTGATTAAGCTCGTTGACATTAAAAGACAGATCTTGTTTGCTGATTTTGAGGTATTGAAGCCATCCAATGATACTCCGATAAAGAGACGCATCAGTAAAATGAGTACTAGACTTTTGAGACAATTTTGAGCCATAAGCCATAGGAGTAGGACAAGGCTTATAATGAAACATATTTGTCCTTTTTAACAAGTGAGCAGCATTCTTGGCTTGGGATAAATGAAGACCATGAGAAGTGTGATGGACTTCAAAGCCAAGGAAATAATTCAGCTTACCCAAAGTTTTCAATGCCAAAGAAGAATGCAGCTGCTGAATAAGCGAAGCAATCAGTTGTGAACTAGTTCCACTCACCAAGATATCATCAACATACACAAAAAGAAGTGATATCTTGTTGTTGATGAAGAATAAACAGGCTGCTATCAGCCTTGGAATTAACAAAACCCCACTGAAAAAGAGCAGCCTTTAATTTGTCATACCGAGCTCGAGGAGCTTGCTTCAACCCATAAAGGGATTTATGCAACTTGCAAACTAAATGAGACTATTGAGGATGTACAAAACCAGCTGGTTGAGATACATACACAGTCTCTTAAAACACTCTATTGAGGATTGCATTATTGACATCCAATTGTTCAATCTTTCAATTCAAAGATACAGCCAAACTCAACACTACCCAAATCATAGCAGCCTTAACAACAGGACTGTAGGTCTCAAAATAATCAAGACCACCATGGTGATGAAAGCCCTTGGTTACTAACCTAGCCTTATACCTTTGAACACCGCCATCAGCATTATACTTAATTCAAAAAACCCATTTATTTCCCACTACATTCATTTCAGAGGTACAAGGGACTAAGGACCAAGTGTTATTTTGCATGAGAATAGAATACTCTTCATCTATATCTTGTTTCCAATTAGGATTAGACAAGGCTGCAGCAACACTAGATGGTTATGTTGGAAAGGAAGATTTAGAGGTAGTAAAAATGGTTTTGGGTTTGGTTATACCAGCTCTTAACCTGGTAAACATAGGGTGTTGTGATTGAGATAAAGGGGCTATTAGAAGATTAACAGTAAATGGAACAGCTAGTAAAGTTATGGAAAGATGAGCAGTTGGTATGTGAGGCTGTATAGAGATTGATGTGGTAGGAACCGGTGAAAAAAAATGATGCTGATGTCTAGAATTATTAACTACAGATAAAAAAGAGATAAGAAGATTGGGAGCACAATCAACAAAAGAAGACACTGAAAAGGATGGAAATAAGAAGTGTATGAAAATTTTGTTTTATGAAAAAATAACATTACGGGAGACAAAGACTTTTCCAAAAGGATGCAAACACCTAAACCCTTCTGTTGAATACAGTAATCAATGAATATACATTTAGTTGAAGGGAAATCAAACTTATGCTTATTATAAGGTCTTAAGAGAGGAAAACAAGAACATCCAAAGACCGTAAAATCAGCATAGTTTGGTTTATGATGAAAACCAAGTTCAAAAGGTGACTTGTTCGAAAGTAATGGAGTTGGAAGTCGATTAATGATATGGACAGCTGTGGAGAAAGCCTTCCACCAAAAAGAAAGTTTGGCTTGAGAGATGAGAGCAAGACCTGTTTCAACATGTTTATGTTTCCTCTCTACAAGGTCATTCTGCTGATGAGTGTGAGGACAATAGTACCTAAAGCTAATACCAAGCTTGGTGAAAAAGTGTGTGAAGAATCATATATTCACCATCTTGATCACTTTAAAGGGATTTAAGCTTGGTACCAAATAGCAATTTAGCTGTGTTTTTTAAAAGAAGAAAGCATCTTTCACTTGTTATATATGTGTGAAAGGATAAATCCAAGCGAACCTAGTATAGTTATCAATTAAGTGCACATAATACTTGAAACCATATGCTGAAACAATGGGAGTAGAGCCCCATACATCCGAATTGACAATTTCAAGAGGAGCACAAGTTTTATGACTTAAGGAAGAAAAGGGGAGCTGATGTGTTTTGCCACATTGGCAAGCATCACATAACCCAAAGGACTTGGAAATGTATTTGAGGTGTTTATTAGATTGAAAGATTTGACATAGCACCTTGGAAGAAGGATGACCAAGTCCTGTATGTCAAATCAACGAATCAGAAATAGTATTTGAAACATAAGCAATGGCTTTAGTAGTTTTATTATCAACATTTGTACACAAATAAGGTGTATTACATTTAATATGAGCATCATGTAATGAACACAAATCAGAAGTGCTAAATGCCCTAAACTGTTGTTGTTTACAAGAATGTAAGTCTGTACAAGTAGAATCAGCTAGACATGAAACAAATCTGGACAATGACTGACTATACTCTGACAACAAAAACTGTACAGAAAACTTAAGATGGTACAATCCACCTCTCTATGTTCCTTGAAAAAGAATTTTCCTCGTACTCCGATCCTTAACAATACAAGCATCAACATCAAATTCTACTACAACAGTATTTTCTTTTGTAAGCTGAAAAATACTCAATAAATTTTTAGTCATACTAGGAATGTCACGACCCGGGCCCTAGGCCGTGGCAGAGTTGTAAATAAAATCAATAGTTTCTAACCTTGACTTTATTAAAATTTCATAAAAACCACAATTAATTTCTTTGGATGTTCCGGAGTATCAAACAAAACGGAAATCTGTTTACAAACAAAAATATTTCCAAATTTCAAAAGTCAACACCAAATAACCCCACAGATATGTGATCACCCATTAGAACTCATGGATTCAATTTCCAAGATAATAATCATACTGAAACATGCATAAATCCTGAAGTCCTAATCATCCACAACTAAAAGATTTGCACATCAACATGCATAACTCATAAACTGAGTTATTTCAACATTTTTATAGGTCCATAACAAGTACAAATCCTTTAATCAATACAAATCTCAAATAACATAATTTTAATCACTAATATCATAAATCTAATCCTTAGATCTCACAAGCCTTCACCCACATCAACTAACGATCTTCTAATCCGCGTTGGGCGCTCTCTTGGGGGAAAGAAAATAAAAAGGGGTGAGCTAAAGCTCAGTAGGGTCTAATCCTGCATGGTTAAATACGTTCACAAAATTTTAAGTAAACAGTAACACTTTCTTTCAGAAAGTAATATCAACACGTCCACTAGTCATACCCGGTGGCCTATTATTTTAAATAAAACATTCATACTTGAAATGAAAACATTTGGCTCACCGTGACCCTGGTACTAACCTCATTACAAGGTGTACGTACTAGAAAATACCCTGCATAAAAATCATATTTTCCACACAATACATTCCAATTTACTTCTCAAATCAATTCCACAATTTAAATAAGGATTTTCTCAAACTTTCACAATCAATTTATATCCAAAACTTATAGGGAAAATATTCTAAAAATTTTAAGTTTGAAACCCCTACCTCGTGTAAGCTACCAGTTACTCGCAGTGGCCTCGATTTCAAGCCTAATTATCCCGATCGGTAAAATCTACACGAGAATATAATTATTTAATTTATATACGGCGGCCATATAATACAATTAACCTCAAAATAATATCCTACACTAAAACCGAATACGTAAACGTATTCGGAATCAAATTCTAAGTTCAGGAGGTCGGAAACTTACCCCCGCCGTATGTGGCGGCCGGCGGCGACTTTCTGGAAACTTTCCGGCGACCTCCAAAAATGGTCGGGTTTTGTTCGCCTCGTCTCCCTCGTCAATGTTTATAACTGTGGCCGGAGTGGGAAATGGCTAACTGCCTAACTCTCTCGATAATCTCAAATGGCCCAACTGAGCTGGCAAATTTAAGCGATAAGCAACCTGCCTAACTCTCTCGATAATCTCAAATGGCCCGATGTATCGAGGAGCTAACTTGCCTTTAACTCCAAATCGAGTCACACCTCGCATAGGTGTCACTTTCAAGAAAACATAGTCACCAATCTCATATTCCACCTCACGACGGTGAAGATCAGCATAACTCTTTTGGTGACTTTGGACTACTTTAAGCCTTTCTTAAATACTCCTTACTTTGCTCGTAGTCTCTTCAATAATCTCTGGCCCAATAGTAATCTGCTCGTCTAGTTCAGCCCAACACGAAGGTGACCTACAAGGCCTTCCATAAAGAGCCTCATACGGGGTCATACCGATACTAGCCTGATAGCTATTGTTATAAGCAAATTCCACCAAAGGTAGGTGCTCGCCCCAATTCCCTCCAAAGTCCAATATACAAGAACATAGCATATCCTCCAATATCTGAATAGTGCTCTCAGACTATCCATCAGTTTGGGGATGATGGGCGGTACTAAGGTTCAATTCAGTCCCTAAGGCAGTCTGTAAGGCTCTCAGATTGATCTAATTTGAACCTGTTGCAACATTTGATGCAAGGACAAAAGATTTTCAAGTCACCTCCCTTACCATGCTTCTTTGCGTAATCAATAAAATTTTGAACCCCATTAAAATACTCAATTGTATTTTTTTTGGACTTGATCCAAGATTTGTCAATCGGCATTATTTGTATGCCTGTTAAAATAATTTTTTATCCAAGTCAGAGAATATGTACTAATAAATTAATACAAATAAAAAAAATAACATAACATAATATAACACAACAGAATATATGTTTGAACAAATTTCATTTTCATCTAAGTTATTTCGATTTCAACTGGTGGAGAGAAAACTTTAGGATGACAAGAGAGATCAATCGGCGGCGGCTTTGGTTAGGTGAGATGGAGGCGTGTTCTATTGAGTCTGATAGTGATATGCTTTATAAGGTTTGAATAGCTTAGGTTCTTTTTGTTTTTTAATTTGTAATTATTTATTAATTAATTAATTTTATTTTATTTTATGTAATAAAAATATTTAATTGTTTTATTTGTTTTACACGTGAGTGAGTCTAGGGGTGGGCGTTTTCGAATTGTGTCGGATTGAAGGTTAATCTAACCCAATCCAATAAAAATCGGATTGAGAAAATTCAACCTAATATAAATTTCAACCCAATCCAATCCAATATTGATCGGTTTGGTTTGATCGGATTGGTCGGAGTGATCGGATTGACTTTAAAATATAAATAAAAATAAAATTCTCATCAATGTGAGTGGAAAATAAAATTATCTACTTCTAATGGCTCTCTCAATTGACCACTTGGTAAACTTCTCATCTTTTTTTCTATTTTCCACTAATCAATATGAACAAATCTGAGTTTAAAATACAAAAATACAGTTAACAAACAAAAACAATTCAGTCTGATCAAGCAAGCATGAGTAAAGAGCAGCTAAACAAAAACATAAGGCAAATGAATCACAAAATTACAGCAGCTAAACAAATACATAAGGCAAACGAATCACAAAATTACAGCAGCTAAACAAACTACAACTCTCTATTTCTAATAGAATGAATCACAAAATTGATTTAACTACAAAAATATACAAATCTTCAATCACCAATTGGCACCTCAAATCTTCAACCGAGAATATTCGAAAACAAAGCCGAGCTTTGATTTAACTAAAAAAAAATAAAGAAATCAAAGAGAAAATCTTGAGAATAATACCCAAGTGAGCCGTGAGGTGCGGCGACCGGCGACGAAATCTGCTGCAACAGAGTTGGCGAGGTGAGGCGGCCGGTGAGGAAAACTGGAAGACGATTAATCTGCAGACTGAGGCGACAGAGTGCGGCCTGCGGCGAGAGGAAATCTGCTACAACAGAGATGGCGAGGTGCGGCGGCTGGCGAGGAAGACTGGAAGACGATGAAGCGAGTTACGGTGGCGGTTGACGATGAAGCGAGGGACCGGCGGGGATGACTGGTGGCAAGGCAAGGTAAGGTAGAGTAAAAAATCGAGAGTGGCCGTCTGGGATAGTCGAGACTCGAGAGTGGGAGTGGGGGACTGTGGCTATGGGAGTTGGGACGGTGGGAGTAGATTTTTAGTTTTAGGGTAAGCTTAGGGAAATTTGTTTTTATTTTATTATTATAGCAAAATCGTTGAAAATGCCCACCCGTACACGTGACATCGTGTGCTAAGTGCTAGACTTATTTTTTTTATTTTTTTATTTTTAATTAATTTTATTTTATGTAATAAAAAAATTTAATTGTATTATTTGTTTACACGTGTCATGGTCTGCTAAGGTTTGAATAGCTTAGGTTTTTTATTTTTTAATTTGTAATTATATATTAATTAATTAATTAAATTTATTTTATGTAATAAAAATATTTAATTTTTTTTTTTACATGTGGCATATTCGTTGTTGAAAGACAAAATACCCCTGTAATCGTTAAATTTTATTAATGATTGACTACCAAAAGGAAGAAAACTTACCGATCAAAAGAATTGAATGGGAAACGTCGATTCCGTACAACGATGCACTTTATCACTTTTACAATCATCGAACTCACCATGAACAACGTTCTTTGATTATAATTTAATTTATTTTTCTTTTTATCATAATATACTTTAATTCATTATTATTTGCTATCTTCTAACACCTTTAACGGAGACTAAATTATTGAATTAAATAATAAGAGAAATGAAAATATGGTGAAAATCATCATTAAGTTCTTCATATGTGAGATAAGAAACGATTTAGAGTATAATATCATAATTCTAAATAGTAGCTATAACATAATGTATAGAAAAGGATACAATAATTTTTATGATTCGAATTTTTTGATCAATGTTATATATTTCAATTAAATCGAAGTAATCCAATTTAGTTTAATACATCAATTCATTCGGTCTTACGATATGTAGCAACACATTTTTAAAAAGTTTTATTTATCTCGACTTAATCAATTAGCTAGCAAGTCTATCCTATATTTTTTTATTATAATTTATTTATTTCCCTTTTTAGTAGTTTAAGTTTGATTAGGATTTAATTTATTTTCTATTTTAGTAGTTTAAGTTTAATTATATTTAATTTATTTTCCTTTTTTTATTGTTTAAGTTTGATTATAATTAATTTATTCCCTTATTTAGGAATTTAAGTTTGATTAAGATTTAATTTATTTTTCTTTTTAGTAGTTCAAGTTTGATTATAATTAATTTTTTTTCCCCTCTTAGTAATTTAAATTTGATTAAGATTTAATTTATTTTATTTTTTTTACTTAAGTATTTATTTTCTTGTTTGTTTTCTTTTAAGGAAACTTCATCATTTCTTAAGTAAATAGTTTCTACGGTTAAGTATTAAACTATAAAATTTTTGCAATCATAAATAATTTGTATAGAGATTCAATAACTATATACATATGCACACAATGTGACTCTATATAAGTGAACGAGGTTTTGTTGTTATATATTTTTATTTGCAGTGTTTCAATAATTAATCATCTTGATTCTTTTTGTCCCATACATTTCAATAATTTGTATAGAGATTCAATAACTATATACATATGCACACAATGTGACTCTATATAAGTGAACGAGGTTTTGTTGTTATATATTTTTAGTTGCAATGTTTCAATAATTAATCATCTTGATTCTTTTTATCCCATACATTTCAATTTCATGTTAGTTGATATGATAATCGAAATTATATAATTAACGATTACAAGAAAATATTTAATTTTTAAATGTTTCCTTTTACTTTAAATATTTTACATAAATTATTCACCACACGTACGTAGATCTTAGAAATTTTAATAAATTAATAAACGTTAAACGGAAGGGAAAATTAAGCGACTTACTGTCCATTGATGGACTGATGTTTTTGTACAGCTAGTTACGTGCCGTCTATCAAAGGTTATCTATCTTGTCAGTCTAAATCGCTCAAAATCTAGTTAATAAAATGAAAAATTGTAGTAATTATTAACTCTATAGATTAGAGCAAATCGACACCAAAAATTCGTGAATGTTTTCTTCTCTAATTTCAATTGTTATAAGATCATATTTTGACACAGCAAAATTATATAAATATCAAATGGTTTAACGAAAATTCTTCAAAAAATTTTAAAATCATGTGACACGTACACACATACCATTTGCAATTCAGAATGTATATATATATATACACACACACGTACCATTTGCAACAAGGTACTCTGTTGTTTAAGTTTCCTTCTCCCAAGCTTTTCAATACCTCATCTGTAATATCAAACCAAAAAAAAAAATTAATTGCACGATCAATTAATTTTAATTACATTAATTTTAATATATAATAATAACAATATTATTTGTTTTTACACAATAATTGGAAACACCAACTAAATTTATGTTAACATTAATTGTATTCAACCAGAACATTAATGCTTACGATTTTACACTAAAAATGTACCCAAAAAGGATCCAACTCTATTATTTTAGGAAATTTTATCAAGACTCTTATTTAGGGTTTGAACATAAATTTTTTTTTTTGAAGACTTATTTTTAAGTTTTGAAATAGCCGTCTCCTATTATCACCATTGAGAATCATCTTTTTTTTTTTTTTTAGGGTTTGAAAAAGCGAAGCAAAGTAACTTGTCCAAAAGAAAGCACAAGTGCTCTTCAATCTCCTGTACACAAGTCCTCTTCAATCTCCGGTATAGTTCTCTTCAAAATTATTTGTGATGTTTGTTTGGTATATATTTGTTTTTATTGGTTTTTTGTTTGTAATTCTCGAGGTCACAAAAAGAAAAAGAAAAAGTTAAAGTTTCTTTTTTACATGTAAACTTTTTTGTGAAGAGTTTGAAACTCTTATATGACTGTTGTTCGTATAAGTATTTTAATAGTATTCTTTTTTTTTTTGAAACATATTTTAATAGCATTCAATCAAGTAGAAATTCATTGATTTACTGTATACCTATTTGTTTATTGTAGTTAGAGGTTTTTTTTTATTTATTTTTATTAAGATATCTTGATATTTAAGTTGTAATTTTGCTTTGATGGGTTGTTGCTGAACTTATATAAATTTATTAGGTCAACTCTATCATGTGAGAAGTAAAGAAATCATAATAGAATTAAATTGAAAAAATAAGAAGAGAGGATGCAGTAAACAATCCCAACACAGTTTCAAACCCATGTGAAAAAACAGTCACATACAATTCAAAACCTACTAAAACTCCACAACCATTGATAAAAACCAGCATGCAATTAACAGCTCTGTGCAGAAATCCATTGATAAAAATCTTAGAAAATTCTAATTTACTTTGCTTCTCACATGATAGAGTTGACCTAATAGACTTACTTTTGTTTTAAGATAAATTCGTCTCTATTATTATATAAGATGATCTTGAAGTTGACTGGATTGGATATTCTTCATGATTTCAGTACTTCTTGAAATATCAATATGTATTAGTGTCTGTCAATGATATCTAAATGTTGTATTTATACATTAAATATTATAAATAATAGTCATGGCAAGGAAAAACAAGCATCATGCTAATACTTCCGCTGAGCAACATCATTCTGTCATGGTCGTAACAAGGAGAAACAAGCGTGTTATTAGTGCTTCTACTGAGCAACTATATGATTCTGTGATACCATCACTTACTGACGAAGTAACAGAATCCCAAGAATTATGCTCTGACGTTCAGCCTAACTCAGAAGGTAAGAATATTTATACTGATTTGATTTTTCTTTCTTTCTGTTATATGTCAATTTAGACTTATATATCAATTGATTGTTTTTTTTAGCTACAGATTCTGGTTCTGTTAAAAGAAAATGTAGAGGAAATGGTAAAGGTATAAAGGGACAAGGCATGCCAATTGAAATTTATGATAATTGGTAAAAAAATCAGTCGATATATATATATTTTTTTAAAGATTGTAATATTTTGTACTTTTTATGGTAATTGATTAATAAAATAATATGTAATGGTAATTTTTCAGGATTGTAACCCCTGAAGCTGTCCGTAATCTAGGTGTTTTATTCAAGCAATCCATCAAAGGCCCTTGGGTAACATTTGCTTTATACCCCAAAGAAGAATGGGACACATTATATGCACGTTTTAAGTCCAACTTCAATTATACATGTTCTGAGGAAATGTTGAGGGAAGCATTTGATGCACATGTTAAAATTCGATATTCAGAATGGATGGTATAAGACGTGGTGTTTTTGATCATTTCAAGACAAGGGCAGAACGATACACCAATGGTCCAAGTCAGATTGATGTTGCAGTATGGTTAGAAATGGTTGATATTTGGCTTTCTAAAGAGTGGCAGGTAAATTAATTAGAAAATAATACATATGCTATTTGTCATTGCAATATTATTTATTATTTGTTTAACTTTCTCATGATATTTGTAGGATAAAAGTACTAGAAATAAAAGTAATCGTGGTGCTAATGCAATAGTAGTTCATACTTCAGGCTCTGTTCCAATGGCAAAATATAGAAAGGAAGAGATAACAATTATTTTAACCCTTAATAAACTTTGAAATTTGTGTATATAGTGTAGTTATATACAATACATTTGTAAATTGAATATGAATAAATATATGTTTATTCCATTTATTCTTTTTGTTTTGTTTTGTTTTTAAATATAGTTTGATCGAACTGGAAATGAACCTTCCCCATTTGAGTTCTTTAAGAAGCTTCATAGCTATAAGAAAGATGGTAGTTGGACTAGTGATAAAGCGGAGCAGATGCATGTAAGTTGTCTTATATTATATATTCTTTTCAATCATCAACTACATGATATTTCTTCTTTTTATTTTATTTAAAATATGCATATTTTTATGCGTTAATTATTTATTTTAGAAAAAAATGGAGTCACAAAAACCTACTCCTCAAACTGAAATTCCAAGGGTAAAAGAATGGGAGATATATAAGGAGGTTATCGGAAAGTCTAGTCATGGTGGTGTTCTTGGGTTAGGTGCTAGTCTAAAACCTAGTGATGTATTTGGTTCCTCTACCAGTACAAATTGCCATAAGCGTACTTGCTTAGAGCGTTATGATGAAGTGAAAACCATGAAGGAACAAATTCACAGTTTGTCAAATTTGGTACATGAATTACAAAATTCACTTCAAAAGATGACACGGGGGAGTTCACCACCAGTGGTACTACCTTATTCTTTTTAAAAAATTATTATTATTATCTTTAATTTGCATTATGGAATTATATATGATTTTAATAAATATTATATTTTATTATGCAGGATAATGCCACTGAAGATTTAAATGTTCACATTGAAGGAGCATTCGATAATTAATTTGATGTCTACTCATGTTCTTTATCATATGATTCTACCTTTAAACATTTGGAAAAAAACTTTGTTCCTTTTTTTTTTATGCATATTTTTGTTGACAATTGGGTATTTAATTTCACATGATACATTGGATATTGTTGTCAATGATTTGATAAAGTGTTTTATTTTATTTTTGTACTTGCTTTCATTTAGTAGAATATTAATAGATATTTATAACTTTTATATTTAGATAACATTTCTCGATAATAAGTTATTTTCTACCAGTACTATTTTATTTCGAATCACTATCTTTCTTGCTAATACATCATTTCTAACAATTCCTTAAAAGGAAAAAATATTTCTCACAGAACCATATCATTAGCGATAAATTATTTCCAACTATAATGTTGCTCGGTAATACATTATTTCCACCCACAAAGCGCGTCCGTAATATAGTATTTCTGACTACGAATGTCCTTGATAATACATTATTTCCAACTGTAATGCATCTGGGTAATAACGTAGTGTTTCTCAGTAATATATTTTTTTTTCTAACACCGAAGCTCGTCAATAATACAATATTTCCAACTGCAAATTTCCGACCATAATTTTTCTCGGTGATACATTATTTCTAACTATAAAGGTCCTCGGTAAAACAATATTTCTGCCCATATATCTCATCAATAATACATTAATTCCGACTTTATTGTTCCTTGGTGATACATTATTTCCGACAATTATTTTCCTCAATTTTGTCTTATTTTTTACTGTAAAACTCCTCGGTAATACAATATTTCTGACTACGAATCTCATCGATAATATATTATTTCTGACTATGATCCTCCTTGATAATATTTTTATTTCCAATTGCAATCTCTCTCGGTAATATATTATTTCTCACAGTGAAGCTCCTTGGAAATAGAAGTTTTTGTAACCATAATAGTCATCGGTGATAAATATTATTTCAGACCAAAAGGTTCCTTAGTAATGATCGAACTATTTCTAACGACAAATACCGTTAAAAATATTCTCTTAACAATTGGTTGCCATAATATTATTAAGGTATATTTTTATCATTTCTGATTACTCTTTGCCCTCGGAAAAGCTATATTTCCGACGGTCCGTCAAAAAAGCATTATTTCCAACCATACCATTTCTAACGAAGACTGACGAACTTTTTCCATCGGAAATGTGTATTTCCAACGATCCTTAGTCATTACCGACAACTTTCAATCATTAGAAAAGCCATATTTCTTGTAGTGCACCTTCAATTGTGGCTGAAGTTGGTCTCCATTATTTTTTTAAAAAGATTTTCAATTTTTTATTTATAATTATATAAAATAATAGATATTAAAATAAAATTTTAAAAAATAATTTTAATTTTTATTCAACTATTCTTTTTTTTAAAAAAAAAATATTTGTGTTGTTTAGTTCTAATTTATTTTTTAAAATTTGTTTAAAATTTTATATTTTTATGGTTAATAGGTTTAGTTATTTTTAATTTCTTTTTTATACTATTTCTTAAGATTTGTTTTCAATTTTTCTAATTTATTTTGTGATTTTTATATTTTTTGAAGAGATAAAATAATATGTGTAGATAAACTTGTAATTTTCTTTATCAAGTATGAGGATAAATAAATAGTCAAATATTACTTTCTATTTGATTTGATAGTAAATATTTTAGTTAAAAAAACTAAATTAATGGATTTCTCATAATTTGGGATCAGGGAACCCAAAAACGTGAACATTGTTAGGAAAAAAAATGACAAACTAATCATATGTGAACCAAAATGAAAATACTCATGTCTTTCTTTTTCTAAAGTTTAACATATGCAATTGAAGGTCTAGCTAGCTATAACTTCAAAATAAAAAATAATTTCAAAAATAAAAACTACAAAGTGTATTGGATTTGTGCAATAATTCTTTGTTCACATCAGAGTGGGAAGGGATAGCTTTACAATCCTAAAAATTAGCATATTGGATTGTGACTAGACATGGCCATCTGAACCGGATCGGCGGTTCCGGTTCCGGAACCGCCGGTTCCGGTTCCGGAACCGCCGGTTCCGGTTCCAAATTTTCATCAACCGGAACCGGGACCGGGGAGGTCCCGGTCCCGGTTCGGTTCCTCCCCGGTTTTTTTGAACCGCCGGTTGAACCGCCGGTTCCAAACCGCCTGAACCGGCCAAAATAAAAAAAAATTAAAAATTAAAAATTAAAAATAAATTAATAAAAAAATTAAATATATAAAATTGAAATAAAATTTTAATAATATTATAAAACTATAAAATTAAATAAATAAATAAAAAATTAGGGCTTGCACTTAATTTTACCTCAATTAAGCTGCCTACGTATTCTCTAGGAGGAATCAAAGCCCACGTAGTTCTTTTACCTATTATGTTTCGAATGTGATCAATCGTCGCTTGTTCCTTCGGTTGCCGTTGTATCCTCGTTAGTGTCGAAAAAGTCATTGTCGTCGGACACCAGATCCAATTCTTGCTGCCGGTATGTGGCCTTGGTCCAGTCGTCAACACAGACCTGGATCTGTATTGAGTCAAGACTGAGCAATGCTCGTCTCTCGTCCAGAACATTGCCACCTGCACTAAATTCCTGTTCGACGGCGACGGTCGAGACAGGGGTTCCAAAAATTTGTTTGGCAATGATGGCCAAAATTGGAAAGTTAGTTGCGTGCTCCCTCCACCACTGTAGGACGTTAAAGTCTGGGGTGTCCAAAAACTCAAAGGAGGTGTTTATGTAAACATCAACCTCTGAAACATAGGTTGATGAAGACGAACTCCCCGACGTCCTTGCTTTTTTGGTAAACACGCTTGCCCCTAACTTCCTTAATGTGGAGGGAAAGCGTGAATGACTTGTACTACCGCTTCCGCTTGGTTCCGATTGTTGAACATTAATGTTCAACGAGGGACCGTAAACATAACGATATTCGTCATACATTGAATAAAATAAATTCCTAACATTATTATATAAACCACTAACATCTATGTCCATTATCCTTAGAGATTGGTAATAAAGTGTAAAAAATTCATATAAACTATTAAATTTATTCCTAGGGTCAAAAACTGATGCAAGAGTATAAATTACAGGAATGTCCCTATAATAGTTTATCCATCTTTCTCGCATTGCATAAACACACGGAACTAATTCATTTATTTGTGAACATTCATTAAGTGCACCTACAATATTAAGGGCTTCAAATAAAAATAAATGTGAAGTTGGATAATATATACCGGATAAAGAATTTGTTGCATCATGAAAAACTTTTAAAAGCATGCAAATTTTTGTACAAACATCCCAATGGTATTCATATAAATTAATGGTATTAACATTATGCTGCATAAATCTAACTAATAATTCTCTATACTCGTAGCTTTCACAAAGCAACTTATATGTGGAGTTCCAACGAGTTGGAACATCACGGGAAAACCTAATTGGATGTTTCCCGTTAGCTTTACAATACCTAGCCCATTGTTTCATAGTGCTAGGATGTTTCCACAAATAGTATAGAGCATCCCTAATTGGTGTAATCCACTCATATAGTGTTTGCAAACCATGTTGTACACATATATTTAAAACATGGCAAACACATCTTTGATGAAAAAATCTGCCGCCAAAATAGGGTTGACACAATTGAATTAATTGTGGAACGGCGGCAGTATTATTTGCAGTATTATCAAAACCAATTGCAAAAATTTTACTCTCAATACAATATTCTTCAAAAATAATTTTCATTAATTTATAAATATTATCAGCAGTATGGGTGTCATCAAAAACTCTAAATGCCAATATTCGTTTTTGCAAATCCCATGATTGGTCAACGAAATGGCAAGTGAGTCCTAAGTATGAATGTTTTTGCCAATGATCACTCCAGATATCGGCACAAACAGACACACGACCCGGATAATTTTGAAAATATTTTACTAAAGCTTTTTTTTCTTTTTTATAAATATCACACATAGTACGTTTTAATGTGGTCCTAGGTACTCTACATGCAGCGGGATTTAAAGCATTATGACAGTATTTTAAAAAACCAGTTTTTTCCCCAAAACTAAAGGGGAGATGTTCAGTCACTACCATTCTTGCTAATTGGTCCCTATTATTTTGATCAGTATATTTAAATAAAGGATGGTTAGGGGATGTGTACCTTGCAATTTGGTGTTGTCCTCGCTGATGGTGAGCTTCGGCTGGATGTTTGCTGTTGATATGCTTCCAATACGTCCCGTACCCTCCGGATTTGTTCCATTTAAAATCTTTGGAACAATAATTGCAAACCACTATAACTAAACCATCCTTCTCCACCCTCTTCATATGAACTTTAAAAAGTTCAGATTTGTACTTTGACAAATCTGGCTGCTCCTGCGGCTGCGGCAATTGTACGGTTTCACTTGGAATTGGATTTGGGAGGTTTGGAGCAGAGGAGGGACCACCGCCAGAAGAGGGATGAGAATGATAAGGATTAAAATTAATAGGAGTTTCATTACCAAAAATTACCTCCTCAAATTCTCTTTCTTGTAGGTATTCAGCAAAATTTCGATCGTTGTTGTATTCTGGGAAAGGGAGACTTTGCACTTTTTGAACATTTAAATCCGGTACCTGCTCATTTTGCTCAGCGTTTCTGTTGGAAACGGACCTTCGGCCTTCGGAAATAGATCTTCGACCTCCGAAAATAGATTTTCGACCTCCGGAAATAGATTTTCGACCTCCGAAAATAGATAGTCTTGATGGTGATGCCATTATAAATTTATAAAATAAAGTGTTTAAACAAATAATGAAAACAATTGAAGTAGTGAAAAATAATAGCAAGATTGAGAGAATGAGAGAATTAGAAAAATATTGAGAGAATTAGAGATGAGAGAAATATTGAGAGAATGAGAGAATGAGAGAATTTGTGTAATTGAATTGGAGAATTGATGGGGTTTATATAGTTTTTTGGATTGGGGAAAAATTAATATTTTTAAAACTTTAGGGGTTAAATTGTAATTTTTTAGGGTTATTTTGGTAATTTTCCTAGGGAGCCGTTGAACAACGGCTCCCTCCCTAACGGCTACATTGCTGCCACCTGGCAGCAGATGGCCGTTGGCCACAGTGTGGCCAACGGCCAAATTTTTTTTAAATTTTTTTTTTTCTAAAAAAAAAAAAAAAAAGAAAGAAAAACCGGAACCGCCGGTTCTAAACCGGCGGTTCCGGTTATTTTTTTGGGGAAACCGGAACCGGGACTGACTGTCCCGGTTCCGGATCCCGGTTCCGGATCCCGGTTCCGGAACCGGTTTTGAACCGGAACCTAAGGTTCCGGTTCAAAACCGCCGGTTCGGTTCGAACCGCCCGGTTCGAACCGAACCGGGGCTATGTCTAATTGTGACATTCATAATTAGAGCATTTCCAATGCAAATATATATTTTTGAGTATCTAAATAGTGTCACATCAGCAATTTTAAATAATATGGATCTACCTTGTCAAAAAAATTATAAAAATGCATATTTACTTCTCCAATATGAATATCTAAATAGTAATTTTAAACCAATCACCATAAGTCATTTGTTACATTCTCTCTCCATTCAATATGATAATTAAATGCATTGACAAAATGTTAAATTTTATTGGTGAAAAAAGTTAGAAATCCTAGTCAGCATATCAAGGAGGATATCTACAATTAGAAACTCTATTAAGTTTTTTTTTTTTTGCCACATCATATCAATATTAAAGTTAGATAATTGCATTCGAGAATATTTTCTTAATTTTTTCAATATAGATCCTATGTGGCATTCAATTTTCTCTAAATGCATAATAGCATTGGAGATGCTCTTATATGTAATATTTTTTTTGTTTTTCATCTTTTAATTATCGGATTCATTTTATATATATATATATATATATATATAATTTGTGTAATTACAACAAAGTTTTTAAAATATTTGTCTTGTTTAAACTAATGAATTAAAATTTAATTGATATTAATTGTTCCCAAACATTACTAGAACTACTATGCAGAAAATACAAGACAACATGGTATTTTTACAATATGAAAACAATCATTAAGGCCGTGAGCCATTAAATTTTACATATAATGTAAACACATCCAAACACAAGAGTCGCAATTCTTTATTGTAGAATACTTATATGAAGATCAAACAGCACAGATTATATATCAGAAGAACACATAATGCACGCAGAAACACACATATTATGACCTCAATCCATCTGGGCGGTCTATGCCTGCTCTATAAGATGAGCATCGAGATCTTTGGTGACATCGATGGCCAATTGAAGTATTCCATTGGCTTCAGGGACATCTTCACTGATCTTCTCATATTTTAAAATCCAATGAACCAAGCTGCCTCCATCCTCCTTTGGAGTGGCTTGAACGGTAAAATGGAAGCTCTTGTACTTGTCGAGCAGATGTCCTTCAATCACTCTAAATGTGGTTGAGTAGTTTTCATCATCTATGGCTTCAATCACCTCTTTAGCAATTTCAGCAACCCCATCTGTCAAACACAAAAGCATATAAGTGAATATCATATTATGAGTAATAATTATGGGTTTATCGATCGAAGTTGAGGAGATCTAGTGATAATATAAATAGAAAACGTAGTTCAATAATGATAGAGTAGAGGGCTTACCATGCATATAATTCCAGCAAATAATAGTGCCTACTTTTCCCCATTCACCTTCATGCAAATCAACACCTTGAATCTTTTCAGGAGTGACATTTGATATGTGGTGTGGTCTGCAGCTGAACACATCGTGAAACTTATCAGCCGGAGCCTTAATCTCTACATCAGTCTCCAATTGACCGATCAGACTCATTCTTTCTCTTCTCGGATGATGATATTCAACAATAGTCTGCTTGTAATTTTAAGGAAGGCAGTGTTGAATTACCTTTATATATAACACAAGTAGGGACTTTTTGGTAATATAGATGATGCTACGGCTTGCACAGATCTACTCTTATTTATCAATCGACATCCATTTCACAAGCAAGCCAAATAAAATAATAATAAAAAATGCGATCACAAGGAAAGGTTCAATTTTCTATAGAGATTTAATAACAATGTTCTCAGATAGACATTAGATGTTTACTATATAAGTTCCATTTTATCTCTCTATCTGGCGCTCCTCGTAGCTCTAATTCAATTGCTCATAATATTGTTAAATTGGCTGTTAAGAGTAGGTTTTTTTATTTTTGGAACTTATGTCAAATATTAGAAGGATTTTGCTAGATATAATTTAAAGCATCATCACGTGTAGCATAATCAGATCAGTAATTAAGTTATTGGGCTCAGTAATTAATTTAATTTTTTTGTTTTTATAAATTTCATATTCATACCACTAAATTATTATAATATTTACCATGATCATTACAAGTGTCAAGTGATGATAGAGACAATTCAAATCCATAATATTTAACTGGCTCTACAGGTGAATTTTTTTTTATAAATATTATAACTAATTCGAAACTTAAGGGTAAATGATAGAATTCAAATTCACATCTTTAAAGTAAAAGTACGAAGGACATACAACTTGACAACCTTATCTTATCATGTATAAATAGTTGTTAGTAATGATAAAATTAAATTTAGAGGCAATGACAAGACCGGTAGGTTTGAATTTAGGACCCTCTTTATCTATAAAGGAGTCTGTATTTTATTCTTTATGGATATAAAAAGAAGATTGCTTTCTTTTTTTATTTTTTATTTAGAAAAATATTAATACGTGACACATATTAAAAATTAAAAAATAAAAAATAAATACTTATATTTTTTTAAAGGAGAATAATATATTAAACTCAAAAAAGAACCAAAAATAACTATCCAGACAAATCAGTTAGGACCGACGACTTTATACAGGGAGGAACTACTATTTATATATTTAAAATATAGAAAATTATCTATTAATATATTAGAAGAATAATATAATTTTTTATTTAAATTTTGGGTTGTCAATATGTAACTAATATTACCCTTTTATTTAAACCTATTGAATTGAAAATTTAATAGTTCCTATATAAATATTTTTATTTCTTAAAACAAAATCATATGAAAATAAATATTTCAACATTTATACTTTTTTAATTATTAATAATAATATATTTATATTTTAATATATTAAATATAATTAAAAGTGAATAAATAATAAATTCTAAAATGGATTTATTTAATTATTAAAAATAATCCAAATTTTAGCTTATTAATGACTAGTTATGTCAATTTAAATTTTATTTGATATAATACATATTTAGAAAAATAGTCTGTATATAATATATGTACCTAATTCACTCTATAACTAAAAAATTAAGCACAATTATAACTATAGACTATAGTGTTATGGGTTAGGATAAAATTGAAAACAGGCAAATTATATTAACTTATTTGATGCATCAAGCATGAGGTGTTTTTGTTGAAGTATAAACTTGTTTTAGGCCCAAACCATTTGAAGGCCTGAACTATTATGGGAGCCCAAACCCAAGCCCAAATAAATTAGAGTCCAAGTCCAAAAATAAGGTCCAAGCCCTTTATCTAGAATTCTCTAGGGTTTGGTAATTAGGCATAAAAATCATGTGGTCAATTGGAAGGGTGTAGAAGGATGTAGAATGATGAGGTGTATGGTTATTATAATTTTGGATTAGTTTATTTGTGTGGTCTAAAATGATTTGTAAGTAGTATAAATACCCCCTCCCCATTTTGGTTTAGGCATCAAGAAGAAGCAAAGCTTCTAAGTGAGTGAAGAAGAAGTAAAGAGTGAGTGAGTTCTTGAATGAGAGTGTTCTTGTAATATTTGTTTTGAGTTTAATAAAAGTTTTTTTAGTGTTTTATTTCCAACAAAGTGGTATCAGAGACTGGTTGGAAGGTGTGCACTATAGCATATCCAAATTGAAGTTCTCGACGAGACGAAGCCGAGGCCGCAAAAATCGCCCCGATCGGAGTTCAAACGAGCCGCCACGGGCCGTCGGAAGTTTGCTGCCAGGGAGTGAGTTAACTCACCGAGTTCAAGCCGAGTCAGCTGAGTTGGAAGTGAGTCCAGCCGAGTTGGAGCCGAGTTGACCGAGCTACCAAGCCTGTTGACCGAGCCGCTGACTAAGCCGCAAGCCGTTGACTGTTGACCAGGTTAGGTTGACCGTTGACTTTGACTTTGACCATAAAAATCGATTTTTTGTCTGAGTTCATCTTAAGGTTTTCGACGTTCTGAGTTCATCCGTGTAGTCAGAATTTCGAAATTCTCACTATATTGAGAGTTATGGCTAATGGTATGGCGTCGTTTCAAGTCCCAACACTCAAGAACGAAAACTATGATAATTGGAGTATCAAGATGAAGGCTCTCCTAGGAGCACACGATGTCTGGGAGGTCGTAGAGAAAGGCTACACCGAACCAGAAGATGAGTCTACTCTATCCCAAACTCAAAAGGATAGTTTAAAAGACTCAAGGAAGAGAGACAAGAAGGCTCTCTATCTTATCTATCAAGCGTTAGATGATGATGGTTTTGAGAAGATTTCGAGTGCATGCTCCGCTAAGCAAGCGTGGGAGAAGTTGCAAATCTCTTACAAAGGAGTCGAAAAAGTAAAGAAGGCCCGTCTCCAAACATTAAGAGGTGAATTCGAATCCTTACACATGAAAGCATCTGAATCTATTTCAGATTATTTCTCAAGAGTAGCAGCCGTTTCTAATCAATTAAAAAGAAACGGTGAAAAGTTAGAAGATGTAAGAATAATAGAGAAGATACTCCGATCATTGGATCCCAAATTTGAGCACATTGTCGTGACGATAGAAGAAACTAAAGACCTGGAAGAAATGACGATCGAGCAACTCCAAGGATCATTGCAAGCATATGAAGAAAAACAGAAGAGGAAGCAAGGGATCAACGAGCAACTCCTCAAGATGCAACTGAAGGAGAAGGAAGAAAGTCAAGGCCATGAGAGAAGCCAGCGTGGTCGAGGTAGAGGCCGAGGCCGAGGACGAGGTAGAGGCCGTGGTCATGGACGAGGTTGGAATTCTAACAGCAGCAACCTCAACAACTATGAGAAAGGAGAAAGCTCAACAAGAGGCCGCGGAAGAGGCAATTCAAACTCGAGGTACAATAAATCTCAAGTTCAATGCTATAATTGTCAGAAATTTGGGCATTATGCTTCGGAATGTAGAGCTCCCAGCAGTAAGGTTGACGAAAGGTCCAATTATGTGGAAGTCAAAACCGAAGAGAAGGAGACAGTGCTACTAGCTTGTAGAGACAATGATGGAGACCAAGAAAATGCTTGGTACCTCGATACTGGTGCAAGCAACCACATGTGTGGAAGAAGAAGTATGTTCGTAGAGCTAGATGAATCAGTGGCTGGCAATGTCTCATTTGGAGATGATTCAAAAATATCAGTAAAAGGAAAAGGTAACATTCTTATCCGCGCTAAAAATGGTAGTCATCAATTAATCTCAAATGTCTACTATGTGCCCAATATGACATGCAACATCTTGAGTATGGGTCAACTCTTAGAAAAAGGCTATGATATTCATATGAAGAATCGTAGTCTTTCTATAAGAGATGGCAAAGGGAATCTAATAGCCATAGTAAAAATGTCAAAGAATAGATTATTTTCTTTGAACATTCAAAAAGATGTTGCAAAGTGTCTGAAAGCTTGCTACAAAGATGCATCTTGGTTATGGCACCTTCGATTTGGGCATCTCAATTTTGGAAGCTTGGAGCTACTATCTAAGAAGGAAATGGTGAGAGGACTACCATGCATCAATCATCCTGACCAACTTTGTGAAGGATGTTTACTCGGGAAGCAATTTAGAAATAGCTTTCCAAAAGAGTCAGACTCAAGAGCCAAGAAGCCACTCGAGCTAGTCCATACCGATGTGTGCGGTCCGATCAAGCCAAGCTCTCTCGGTAACAATAATTATTTCCTTCTCTTCATTGATGATTTTTCAAGAAAAACATGGGTTTATTTCTTGAAGCATAAATCATAAGTCTTTGGAGTATTCAAGAAGTTCAAAGCCGATGTTGAAAAAGCGAGTGGCCATAAGATCAAGGCACTGAGATCCGATAGAGGAGGAGAATTCACATCCAAGGAATTCCTGGAGTTTTGTGAAGCTAATGGAATTAGACGTCCTCTAACTGTTCCCAGATCCCCCCAACAAAATGGAGTTGCAGAAAGAAAGAATAGAACAATCCTGGATTTGGCGCGAAGCATGCTCAAAAGCAAGAAATTGCCCAAGGAGTTTTGGGCAGAAGCAGTGGCGTGTGCAGTCTATTTGTCCAATCGCTCTCCAACAAGAAGTGTGTGGGGAAAGACACCTCAAGAAGCATGGAGTGGTAGAAAACCCGGCATCTCCCACTTAAGAGTTTTTGGAAGCATAGCTCATGTTCATGTACCAGAAGAGAGAAGAACCAAGCTTGACGATAGAAGTGAAAGTTTCATATTCATCGGCTATCCCGCTTATTCAAAAGGTTACAAGCTATACAACCCGAATAACAAAAAGTTTGTGATTAGCCGAGATGTGATATTTGATGAAGAAGGAGAATGGGATTTTGGATCGCATGTATACAACTTCAACTTCACTCCACAATTTGAAGAAACGGAGCAGACGCCAGTGGAGCAACTAGAAGAACCTCAACAAGAACCCACTACACCACCAACATCACCAGCTTCAACAAATAATGGAAATTCACCACCATCATTTTTACAAGAAAGAGCAATGGAGCGAACAAGAGGTCTTCAAGATTTATACGAGGTAACTGAGAGATCTGATAATCTTACTCTTTTTTGCCTCTTTGCTGATTGTGAACCAGTAAGTTTTGAAGAAGCTGCTCAAGAAAAGAAGTGGAGAGATGCGATGGATGAGGAAATCAAGGCCATTGAAAAGAACAACACTTGGGAACTTGTTCCACTTCCAAAAGGACACAAGGCAATTGGTGTCAAATGGGTGTACAAAACAAATCGAAATTCTAAGGGAGAGATTGAAAGGCACAAGGCAAGGCTAGTTGCGAAGGGCTACAGTCAAAGAGCTGGAATAGACTATGATGAGGTATTTGCTCCAGTTGCTAGATTAGAAACTATAAGACTAATCATTTCTATGGCAGCGCAAAACAAGTGGAAGATACATCAGATGGATGTAAAGTCTGCCTTCCTAAATGGAGTTCTTGAAGAAGATGTCTACATTCAACAACCACTGGGTTACGAAGTTAAAGGCCAAGAAGACAAAGTTCTGAAGCTGAGAAGAGCTCTCTATGGGTTAAAGCAAGCACCAAGGGCATGGAATAGCAGAATTGACAAGTACTTCCAACAAAATGGCTTCACCAAATGTCCCTACGAGCACGCCCTATATATCAAGATCATGAATGGAGACATTCTGGTAGTATGCTTGTAGGTGGATGATTTGATTTTCACCGGCAATAACCTAAGCCTAATTGAAGAGTTCAAGAAAGCAATGACCAAGGAGTTTGAGATGACTGACATCGGATTAATGGCGTACTATCTTGGTATTGAAGTCAAGCAAAATGAAGAAGGCATCTTTATCTCCCAAGAAAATTATGCAAAGGAGATACTCAAGAAGTTCAAGATGAATGATTGTAAGCCGATAAACACGCCAGCAGAATGCGGAATCAAGCTATCTAAGCATGATGAAGGTGAAAGCATAGATCCAACATTCTTCAAGAGTTTAGTTGGAAGCTTACGCTATTTGACGTGCACAAGGCCGGATATTCTTTATGCTGTTGGACTTGTGAGTCGATACATGGAGAATCCAACAACCACCCATTTCAAAGCCGCTAAGAGAATCCTCCGTTACATTAAAGGTACGCTTGATTTTGGTTTATTTTATTCAGTTTCTAATGATTACAAGCTTATGGGATATAGCGATAGTGATTGGGGTGGAGACATAGATGACAGGAAGAGCACCAGTGGGTTCGTGTTCTTCATGGGAAACACAGCTTTCACATGGATGTCAAAGAAGCAACCGATTGTCACCTTATCTACTTGTGAAGCTGAATATGTAGCTGCTACTTCAAGCGTCTGTCATGTAATATGGCTCAGAAACTTGCTGAAGGAATTGGGTTTGCCACAAGAAGAGCCAACTGAGATTTGTGTCGACAACAAGTCAGCCATTGCCCTAGCAAAGAATCCAGTGTTCCATGATCGAAGTAAGCATATTGATACCCGTTACCACTATATAAGGGATGTGCAAATGGAGTACGTGAAGTCTAAAGATCAAATTGCAGATATTTTCACCAAGCCACTCAGGTTTGAAGATTTTTCGAGATTAAGAAGTTTGCTTGGCATGATAAAACAAGTTTAAAGGGGGGTGTTGAAGTATAAACTTGTTTTAGGCCCAAACCATTTGAAGGACTGAACTATTATGGGAGCCCAAACCCAAGCCCAAATAAATTAGAGTCCAAGTCCAAAAATAAGGTCCAAGCCCTTTATCTAGAATTCTCTAGGGTTTGGTAATTAGGCATAAAAATCATGTGGTCAATTGGAAGGGTGTAGAAGGATGTAGAATGATGAGGTGTATGGTTATTATAATTTTGGATTAGTTTATTTGTGTGGTCTAAAATGATTTGTAAGTAGTATAAATACCCCCTCCCCATTTTGGTTTAGGCATCAAGAAGAAGCAAAGCTTCTAAGTGAGTGAAGAAGAAGTAAAGAGTGAGTGAGTTCTTGAGTGAGAGTGTTCTTGTAATATTTGTTTTGAGTTTAATAAAAGTTTTTTTAGTGTTTTATTTCCAACAGTTTTGCTGATCTTCTGGAGATGCCATTGGGCTGTGAGCTGTCTTACTTTATAACAAGTTTTTTTTTTTTTTCACATCCCATCCTCTAGAAAGTAGTAGATCTGCTAAAATCAGATAATTCAATAATGTACCCTTTCATGAATTACGAGGACACAAATTTTGACACAATATTTAATACAATTTTATAGCTATTGAATCTCTAAAATTTGGATAGTTAGGATTTAATGAATTTACTTTTTATTTTCTTTCTCTCTCCTATCTCAATCATTAATTGATTTTATTTCATCTTTCCTAACCTAAAAATTTTCTTTCCTAAATTTAATATATTATATTTTTATCTTCTCTCTACGAGACTACAACAATTTATTCATTTTTAAATATATTATTTTATTTTATTTTTTCTAGAAAATGTGGTTAAAACTTCAAGTACTGGGGGTCGGGATAAGGAGTGGAGTAACCGTTTTCATTTTAAAGAAGCTTGAAGTGATGTGGGTGAGTGTCACACAGTTGTGGAGAAGGCTTGGATGGATGGCTTTGGCGCGGATGCAGTCTCGGGCAACATATTTTGCATCGTGGACCCAAAATATGGGGTCTCAATATTTGCTATCAATCAAATACATGCAACCCCACAATACACACTAGCATTAATGTCTTCAACTACATAGATGTCCACCAACGGTGTCGTGTATTCCCGTTTATTTATTATAGTATATGATGGTAGATTGAGGCATGGGAGCAAGCAGTCAATGAGAAACAATTAAAGTGAATTTGAGAAAATAAACGACAAATGATACATGTAACATCTCTTCACCAACCATATCAAATATGCTTAAGCTCTATCAAGTAGATATATAAAATTTAGGGTTCAATAAAGTCACTTTGAGTTTCAAAATAATTTTTTTTTTTAGAATATAACATCTCTAAGAAGCTTTTTCTTCGTTGAATCTATGACTAATGCGTTAGGAAACTGATAATAATTGTTAGGATCCCCTCAAGTTCTGATACTAGTTGTTAGTAATTACGTCGAATTCCTCTTACAGGAGAAAGGATAAAACTGTATATGCAAACATATACAAAAAATAAAGCACACATAAAAGAAAGCATGAATAATCAAAATAATAATTTCACGTGGTTCAAAAAACTTTTCTACATCCACGGAGCGTACATGCACTTAACCCACGATTAAAGAACTGATTACAAAGACACATGAAAAACTCTCATACTCTTTTTCTCTCTGTGTATACACTTTGCTAATCTCTCTCCTCTCTCACTAGTGCTTCTCCTTTTCTCTTATCCTATTTCGCCACTATACAAAATCTTAATATTACATGGGTATTTATATGGAAAAATTGGGACAAAACTGACATAGAAAAGACTTCCTAAACTGGTCAGATTTCAGACTTAAAACAGAAATGGGTCACGCCTCAGCTCACGCGGCTCTTTACTAGGAATTCCTATTTTTTTAGGTTAGCAGGACCGGCAGCTTCCGACAGCGTGTGAGGGCACTCTAGCCTCCGTTGCCAATACCGTTGACGCCGTTGCCTTCGTTTGAATCTCTTCTTTCCATCGGTTCTTAAATCACCTTAAGCGAACACTGTTGACTATATTTACATCCTTATCTCGCAGTCTCCTACTTGTGAGATACCCTGGACTTTATCTTCTGACCTATATTGTCAACCTCAATGGTTGAACCTTCTATATGAGTTCTGGCAATTTACTGAAAAAACTCACTGCTTTTTGTTTCCCCATATTGCTACTATGATGCAGATTCTTATCACCTGACTTTGAACCTGGCTACTTCTTATTTGAAAGCACAATCTTTGGGCTTTTGACACTCCTATGTCCCGGTCTCTAGTGATTGATGAGAGTTTTGCTATCGTCATCTGACTCCTTTATTCTTCTTCTTTCATATCTTCTGGCTTCTCACAACTCAGCGATTCTCCTTCTAATTCCGTGACTCTTGCTGAAGTCGAGAATGATGAATTGTATCCTCTGTTTGTAATCCCTAGGCTCAATTTGAGCTCTCAAAGAACCTCAACAAGGCTCTGATAAAAGCTCAACCTAGGCTCTGATAGAACCTCAACCCGAACTCTGATACCAATTGTTAGGAATCTGATACCAGTTGTTAAGATCCCCTCACTTACAAACTCTAATACTAGTTGGTAGGAATTACGCTGAATTCATCTTACAGTGGAAATGATAAAACTGTATATACATCAAAGACAATGCACATATGAAAGAAAGAAAGAATAATCAAAACACCAATTTTACGTGGTTCGGATAACTTTTCTACATCCACAGAGCACACCTGCACTTAATCTACTATGAAAGAACGTATTATAAAGACATTTGAAAAACTCTCACAGTATTTTTCTCTCTATATATACCCTTTTATAATCTCTCTCTTATCTCACTAGTGTTTATCCTTTTTTATAAACCTATTTTACCACCATACAAAACCCAAATATTACATGGGTATTTAAATGGAAAAACTAGGACAAAACTGACCTAGAAAAGACTTCCTAAGCTAGTTAGGTTTCATATTCAAAACAGAAGTCTGATCGAAATAGGAAGCTCGGATTCGCACGACCTACATGCGTGACTTGCTCATGAGACCTCTAGATTGCACCTCAGGTCGCGTGGCTCTCTGCCACAATTTCGCTCTTTTTCACAAGTCTACCCCTCATTTCCAGCGTCGTTTGCACCGTTACCGTCGTGTGGATCCTTTCTTTCCATCATTTCTTGAGTTATCTCAAACGGACACCATTTACTATACTTTTGCATATGTGAAATATGACTTGGTCACTTTAGTTTTGCGAACCTGCTGGCAATTCTTCGTCCGATTTGTACTGGTTATGTGCAAAACGAAACTCTTTTGATTCAAGCTTCACAATCCAACAATCTCCCACTTGAAGTTTAAAGCATGAGGAAACATCTTCCTCTAATGATCAATGGAAAAAAAAAACACACTCCAAATAACAAGTCTTCAACCTTGAAGACCCATTGAAGTTGCCTCTCGGCTCTAGTTCCTCTACTGCAACTGGCTTGGTTATTGAGCGTTCATAGGTGATAACCGCGAGCCTCATTCCCGTGGTACTTTATCGTGATTTTTCTTTATTTCAAACTCCAACTAGCTCGCTTCACTCTCCTGACCTGCTTTATCATAGCATCCAGGTTCTTTACCTGATCTTGTAGCTCTCTGCTCGTGTTGATCTCTAGTGGCTGATTTGTGACCTCTAACTCTACCTGATCTCGTAGCTTCCTGCTTATGTCAATCCCTAATTGCTTATCCACAACCTCTGGCCAGTCTTGATCTCACAATCCCCTACTTATGAGATACCCTGGACTTTAACTTTTAACCTATGCTGTCAACCCCACTGGTTGAACTTTCCTTCAAAGTTCTGCCAATTTGCTGAAAACTACTTGCTTTATCTTTCCCTAAATTGCTACTCTGATGCAAATTGTTGTCACTGACTTTGAACTTGCCTGCTTTCCATCTGAAAGCAGAATCTCTGGCCCTTTGACACTCATGTGTTCCGGTCTTGGGTGGTTAATAAGAGTTCTTGTCGCCCCTTGACTCCTTGATTCTTCTTCTTTCATATCTTCTAGTTCTTACTATTCAGCGACTCTCCCTCTGATTCTTTAACTCCTGCTAAAAATCAAGAATGTTGAACTGTCCGTGTTTGCAATCCCTAGCCTTAACCTGAGCTCTGACAGAACCTCAACCCGGGCTCTAATAGAACCTTAACCTGGGTTCTGATAGAATCTCAACCCGGGCTCTGATACCAATTCTTAGGAATATGATACCAGTTGTTAGGACCCCCTCCCGCCAAGCTTTGATACCAGTTGCTAGGAATTATGTTGAATTCCTCTTGCAATGGAAACGATAAAACTGCATATACACCAAAGATAAAGCACCCATAAAATAAAGTAAGAATAATCAAGACAATAATTTTACATGGTTCAAAAAACTTTCCTATCTACGGAGTGCACTTGTATTCACTATGAAAGAACTAATTACAAATACACTTGAAAACTCTCACACTGTTTTTCTCTCTATTTATACCCTTTGTTAATCTCTCTTTTCTCTCGCTAGTGTTTCTCCTTTTCTCTCATTCTATTTTGTCACTATACAAAACTCTAACATTACATGGGATATTTATATGAAAAACCTAGGACAAAATCGACCTAGAAAAGACTTTCTAAACTGATCAAGTTTCAAACTCAAAACAAAAGTCTAATTGAAATAGGAAACTCAGATTCGCACGACCTCTGGGTTGCGCCCCAGGTCATGCGGCTCTTTGTCATGAGCTAACACATTTTTAGGCTTGTAGGAACGCCACTTCTAATGGCGTGTGAGGGTACATCCAGATAGTCATGGCCAATTGAACCGAACCGGGGTTCCGGTTCAATTTTTTGATCAACCGGAACCGGGACCGGGGAGATCCCGGTCCCGGTTCCGGTTGGAACCTGGGAGGAACCCCTGGTTCCGGTTCCTCCCCAATTTTGATGGAATCGGCGGTTTAACCGCCGGTTCCATAGCCGGAACCGGACTACTATTCATAAAAAAAAAATTAAAAAAAAATTTTCACTGCCCCATGCGTAGGGGCAGTGCACACTGCCCTACACATGGGGCAGTGCGCAGCTGCAGGTTGCAATAGTTTGCTGCAACCTGCAGCTGTAGTATAAATATTAAAAAAAGAAATTTTTTTTTCAAACTACAAAAAAAAAAAAAAAAATTTAAACGGTTTGAACCGGAACCGCGCGAACCGGTTCCTAACCGGCAGTTCCGATTTTTTTTTTAAGACCAATCGGAACCGGGACCAGCTGTCCCGGTTCCGGTTCAAAACTGCCGGTTCAGTTTGGACCACCCAGTTCGAATCGAACTGGGGCCATGACTACGTCCAGACTCCATTGTCGGAGTCGTTTGTGTCGTTGCCTTCATGGATCTCTTTTTTCCATCAGTTCTTACATCACCTCAATCGGACATCGTTTGCTATACTTTCACATCCGTGAAACACGACTTGCTTACTTTAGTTCTGCGAGCCCGCTCACGGCTCTTAGTCCGATTCATTCTGGCTATGTGCGAAACGAAACTCTTCTAATTCAAGCTTAACAACCTATCATAATGAATCTCTCAAGCATTATCATCCAAAACCTACATATATCTTATAGCGAATACACATAATTTTCTAATTTGGCATGCATGGTGAGTTAAGGTTTATTTTAAATGAAAGAAATTAAAAAGTTCATGGCTGTCTTCCATGTCATTCAATATTTTATTATTATTATTATTATTGTGCATGGTTATTTAAGATTTTTGTTTTTTTATTCTCAATTATTATTACAAGTGTAGTGTTTGAAGAAAAAAAAAATACATTCAAAATTTACGACTTATGTAAAAGATATACTATTAAATTAATGCAAACTCGTGAGATTATTTAAAATTATCTTACACACGACAAGAATAGGCAAACTCAATCTAAACTTTTAACATTATTGCAGGTACATAAGAAAATAAGTATATCCACTAGAATACGATTACCATATATATATATGATTTTTTTGGTCATATATTAAAAAATTAAAAATAAAAACTTGGAAATAATTAGAAGGAAATGAAACCAGAGCAGAGACAATCACAATTATGATAAAGAAACAAATGATTTTTACAAATTTTAAATGAAAAAATTCTAAGGTCATGCGATTGAAAGTGATATATAATCCATGAAAAATTGTTCATACTCACAAGAATGGTATATATGTCAGAAAACGTATCCTAATTGTCTTCATTCATGAATAAATTAGCTAGGGTATATATTATGAACAATGATCATGTGAAGCTAGAATTTTATATATATATATAAAATAGAGGAATATTATTAAAATTCATCCTATAATTTAGTATATTCATCAAATTTAAAAGGTGTTCATATTATATTTATAAATTTAAATAATATTTTTATTATAATTTTATATTTATATCACTAAGTTATTATAACATTTATATGCCATAAGATATTATAAGTGTCAAGTGATTAAAGAGATAATATTATTTTTAATCCAATTTATATTGCATCAAACATATCACAGTACTAATTTAGTGCAGTCTAATCCAATCTTATTCTATCCCATAAAAATAGTTCAGTCCAATCCAACGCATCAAATGCTTTCTTAATGAAAAAAATTAAAATCACATAATGAGTTTGATTCAAAGACAGTATCTCAACGTATATGTGATTGCTATTATTCGTATATGAAGAGAAGACGAGGATCGATGCATCAAGCATGAGGTGTTTTGCTGATCTTTTGGAGATGCCATTTGGCTGTGATCTGTCCTTTTTTTTTTTTTATGTTTTTTTAATCACATCCCATCTTTTGGAAAGTAGTAGATCTTGCTAAAATCAGATAACTCAATAATGGTACAACAAGTCCTCACCCTTTCATGTATTTATAAATTCGCATTTTGTTAATGTGTATCCGCATAAAAAGATTTGAATGCATGCGGTGCAATAATTGCTGACGTTTTTTTTTTACCGATAACTGAAATCTAAATTAGAGCCATTAAATTATTTTTAGAGATATTTCTATTTCCCTCTAACGATTTGATTAACGATACTTTACCCTCTTATATTTCAGAAATAACCATTTTTTCTCCCGGAGTTAACTTTCCATCAAAAAGTAAGTAAAAAGACTTAATTACCCTTAAAACATTAAAGGGTAAGTAAATATGCTTCAAGTTTAATTAAGTCTTTTCACTAACTTTTTTTGTTATTATATTGCTTTTTGGATGGAAAGTTAACTTCAGGGGGAAAATAACTATTTTTAAAACGTGAGGGGGTAAAGTATTGTTAATTGAAACGTCAGGAGGGAAATAGGAATATCCCTTATTTTTATTTATTTTTTAAGTGGTCAAATAACTTAAAAATATTAAAATTAATTGAAAAAAAAAGTAAAAAAATCATGACTTTTTACTTAATTCCAAATCACTGGATTATATATAAAATATTTCTTCCAAAAGTATCCTTCCAAATATAACATATTTTCAGTTTTATTTTAATTTTTGGGTGAATTGCACTCAAGTACCCTGACGTTTATCATAATTGCACGTTTAATGCCAGTTTTGTCATAATTGCACTCAAATGCTCTGTAATCCGTTGACCACCATTAAAGTAACGGTTGACCAAACGGATTCAGGAGCAAATTGGTCTTTTACATTTAAATTCATTTTTAAAAAATTTAAAAAATCATCCAACCAATAAGAACATGCCACGTCATATTAAAAATATTTAAAAAAAAAATTAAAAAAAAAACAGGTGGAAGAGATCTGATCTCTTCCACCACATCAACAAAAAAAAAAAATTTAAAAAAATTCTGATCGCAAACCCATAAATCTGGGTTCGAACGTGAACCCAGCAACTAGGTTCGCGATCGAACCCAGATCTGGGTTCGCGTTCAAACCCAGATGATAAACGTGAATCTGTTTGGTCATTTTACCTGAATCTGTTTGGTCAACCATTACTTTAACGGTGGTCAACGAATTACAAGGTATTCGAGTGCAATTATGACAAAACTGACATTAAACGTGCAATTATGATAAACGTCAGGGTACTTGAGTGCAATTCACCCTTAATTTTATATCATACAATTTTCTTTCTTTTACCCTATTACTTTATCACAAACTGCTTTATAAGAAAGAAAAAACATAATCACGTCTCATCCTCGAAGCTTTGGTATTAGAGGATTGAATTATCTCCGAGTAAAATTCTGTTAAAAATTATTTATTTATTTTCTTTATCGAATTACTTGTTTTACTGTTTATAATGAAATTTTATAACTTTATTTGTGTGTATACGTCAATTTTTGTACTTTATTTGATAATTATGCAGGTTTGTTTATTTACGAAATTTTATTTTTAATTGTTTATTTAGAAGGTTACAAACTTATACATATATCATTTCGTCATTTTCTTTATTTGTTATTACTATTTTATGCAAAATTTTTAAAAAGGAATCATTTTATGCAAATTGTTCTTTATTTTCTTATTTGTTTTTATTATTTTATACAAATTGTTCTTCCTTTTTTTATTTGTTTCGATCATTTTCGTATTTTATGAATATTTTGACTACTATACAAACTTGCAAATCACTATTTCTTTTATTTTCATTTTCTTATATATTTTTATTATTTTATTTTACAATTATTTATAACATTCTTCTTTTATATAATAGATTTTTTTATTTTATCTTACACGCATTTATAACATTCTTCTTGTAAATAAAAATACATAACAATTAATAATAATAAGGGTATAAATGTCAAATTATTTGCTTTCAAGCATTTTCATTTTAAAAAAACAAACAAATTGACTTCATATTCAATGTTGAAAAAAAAAATATCATTCAGGTTTCATATTTAAATCCCTATTCAGTCTACAATAAAATTTGGAACTGTTCAGCCTTTAAATAAAAAAACAAACGACCCCTAAATTAATTTTTACAAAAAATAAAATTATTTTAAAGTAAATGAAATTCATTTTAAATTAAATAAAAAGATAAAATTCATTTTCAATTAAATAAAATTATTTTAAATCAAATAAAAATATATTTAAATTAAATTTAGTTAAAAGAATATATTTTTGAATAAAACAACAATTTTAAATTATTTCTTAAAATAATTTTAAAATAATTTTAAATAAAATAATTTATTTATAATTTAATTATTTATTTATATTTATATTAAATATTATATTTTATTTTATTAAATAAAATAGAAAGTAAAAAAAAAAAAAAAGAAGGGGAGGGACAAAATTGTCCCATATCTTGATGTGGGAATATTGAGTCCTGCCTAAATAGGATAAGGTAGGACTGGTGGGATTGGACATATTTAATCCCAACATGTCCTAAACATGAAGTTGTGTTGGGGTTTGGACCTGACATCAATTCTATATGCCTTGATACTATTACCTGATGAGCGGTAAATAAAGATTAAGTACACTTCTCGTATTTACTGCCGATGACAGAATGATATTAGAGTAAAGATAGATATTTCACATTCTCACTTATATCGTATTATATAAATTTAATCTCTAATTGTGGCCTTTTTTTTTAAATAAATAATATTTTAATTTTAAATTTAAATCAGTAAGTATTTGGTATGCAATGAAGGGATAGTTTAATTAAAACTTAAAATTATTTTATAATTTTAGTATAAAATAACATAATTTTTAATGTAAATTCAAAAATAAATTATTACTTTTTAAAAATAGTAAATAGAGAGTGATATATATATATATATATATATTGTTGTAATACGATTGGCTTTCCACAGTGATCCAATACATGACTAATGGCTTTCTACACTTATCCAACACGGTGGACACTTGTCAAAGAGTGAGCGATTCATGGCTTATGCAGGTCACCAGGTGTAAGTGTCACCAAGATATGTGTTGTCATGTTAGACAACTTTAGTTTCAATTACTTTTATTTCTCTTGTAAATGATACAAAATCAATAAAAGACTTACTAATTATTCTTTCATACTTCCTCTACATTTTATGGTATTTATTTATTGTTTTAAATTATTTACTTTATTATTTATAACATAATATATATATATATATATATATATTTAAAATAGCCCTCATATTAGATAGAAATCTAAAGATAGCTACTCTAGAGTCTAGACAGTATTTTTTAGCAATTTTTTTTTTTTGAATTAAAAAACCCTCGGTCTTTAGTAACATACACCATCGCAAAACATATAAAGAAAAATAGATTAGACGCAGAGAGAGACACAAAAAATAAACTTAAGTTGTAACTGTAAGGATAGAAATTGTAGAGTAAGCTAAAATAAGGTGTTTAATCAGGATTTGAGAGAGCATGAAGAGAGGGAGCTGCTAGGGTTCTTCTTTCTGATAATGGGATGAAAAAGACGAAGTGGCCTTTATATAGGAAGAGCCACGGGTCGGGTTGCCATACAAAACTGGTCGGGCGCACATGTTGGGTCGGGTGTAGTTATTTGCACTGACCTATGTTCGGTTTCAAGCTAATATCTAGAGAAATGCGACCCAGAAAATTCTGAAAAAATAACTGAAGAAAGTAGACACATATATGAACAACTTTCATGAGAACACCATTTAAAATTCGGACAGTAAGGGTGCCATATTGGACCACATACATGAAACACAAAAACTGTCTCCCCTGTTTTTTCAACACTGACCTATGTCTGGTATTTAGCTATTATCTAAGGAAGCGCTACCCAGAAAATTCTGAAAATATTAAAGAAGAAAGTAGACACATATATGAACAACATTCATGAAGAACACCATTTATAATTCGGACAGGAAGGGTGACATATTGGACCACATACATGTCAAACAAAAACTGTCTCCCTTGTTTTTTCAACACTGACCTATGTCCAGTTTCTATCTAATATCTAGTGAAGTGCTGCCCAGAAAATTCTGAAAAACTTATAGAAGTAAGTACACACATAGGCCAACAACTTTCACGAAGAACATGCTTTGCAATTCAGATAAGAAGGTAGAGATATGTGACCATCTATAGGATGCATTTGCAGAATATAGCATATGAATGCAATACAATGAACTATGCATCATATACCATGTTAATGATGAATGAGATGCCTACAAACATAATGACTGATATGTTATGAGTGTGTGAGATCCTAAAAAACCTTTGTGAGATTGAGAGCAACTTACTAAATGAATCGATGATCTTGATGCCTTCAACGAAAGCTCCCAAACATAATTACAACAAAAGAGTGTTTTGCACGGAATTAGCCAACCTAGAAAATACTCGACCTAACACATAGATTTTTCCACTTAAAGATGAGCACCAATAACCTTTATGAGAAGGGCTGTAGCCAATGAAAACGCACTTTTGGGAGTGAATGTCCAACTTATGCATGGAATAGTCTCTCAAGTAGGGAAAGTATGTACAGTCAAAAGTCTTGAAGAAGCTGTAACTGGGTTTCTTATAGTACAATTTCTCAAAAAGAGACATGAAACTTGTTATGTGTCAAATTACACTAGGCCTAAATAGGCCTAAAAATGCTAAAATATCAAAGAAGGCCCAACAGGCAAAGGGAGTCGATAGATCGTAACAAAATGGGCCCTGACCCAATAAACTATGAAGGAATAAGCTCTATGCAAACGACCTGCACGGGAAACACAAAGAAGTTAAGTAACACCCTTCGCCAACTGTCTGGTCGCAGATGAAACAACACTCAGCTCGCAGGCTACGCAGCTCGAAGCCCCAATAAAAAGAGGAATCCCGAAGATATAGGAATTGCATTCGGCCAACTAGCAGACTCCCAATCAATCTCAAATTCCTTAATCCCAGCAATTGTATTCAATCCAAATCACGACTGTTAGTGATATAATTTCGTCCCCAATTTATGTAAATAGATTCTATGCAAAACAGGATGACTCCAACCCTTTCACACTATAAAAGGGCAAATCATCACCGTTACAAAGGTTACCAATTTCTCCAGAAAAAGCATACAAAAAGCAAGCTCCGAAATTATATTCAGTGAGCTCAACTTGAATACCAAGAACAGTGGATGTAGGCATTCTCTTAAGCCAAACCACTTTAAAAATCTCGTATGTCGATCTTTTTATTCATTTTTATCCCTCAAATGATAGATAATCATTGCTATTTCCGTTGACCATATTTGCACATCAACAAAACTCAAACTCGAAGAAGGAAGATTGTTGATGATAAAAGTAGCAGTAATGAAGGCCTTATACCAAAACGTAATAGGCATGTTAGCATGAATAAGTAAGGTCAGACCAAGCTCAGCTATGTGGCGGTGTGTCCTTTCAAGAACCCCATTCTGGTGATGGGTATATGGACAAGAAATTTGCTGCTTGATGCCCATAGAAGCCAAAGGTTTAGTGAAGCACAAATATTCACCCCCCATATCGGTTTGCAGACACTTAATAGCTGTACCAAGTTGCACTTGAACAAGTTTTTTTTAATATCAAGAAGGTTGAAAAAGCTTCAGATTTGAGCCTTAGAGGAAAACACCATGATTATCTAGAATAAGCATCAATGAAGACTATGTAGTACCTATAAACCTCTGTAGAGATGATTGGAAAAGGGCCCCAAATATCACTACAAACTCCAATGATGACTTAGTAGAAATATCAAGCCTTGAAAATGGCAATTTATGCATTTTTTCTATTTGACAAGCATCACAAAAGGTAGGAGACTTAACATCAAAAGGAAAATGCTGTGTTTGTATGACTTTTTTGAACATAAGGTCAGATGGATGCTCAAGTTTGGCATGCCAAATATTAGAATTGTTTTTAACAGCATTATTAACATCAAACACATCAGATTTTGATCATTTGTGATGCACCAAACGAGTACTGCTTTTATTACAGCTAACATAACCATTATGTGGGATCATAGGAGGCCGAGAAGAAGAGTACCTTCTGTCATTAATTCCTGCATTGCTTGGACCAGCTATCCTCATGTGATACAATCCATTGTCAATGGAGCCTTGAAGAAGCACACTCTAGGTTTTCAGATCCTTAACAACACAACCAACATTAGTGAACTCAGCAACAATATTATTGTCCTTGGTTAGCTGAGAAATACTAAGTATATTTTCAAATATTTGAGGAACATGTAGAATTTGTTTGAGATGCACATCTATATATGGTGTAGTGTGTGAACTAACAACTTGAGAGCCAATATGCTTAATATCAAGATGAGCACATTTCCGACCAATAATTTGTCATTACCTCTATAATCAGTATGTAGAGAGAAATTATTCAATTCAGAAGTGATATGGTTAGTAGCACCACTATCCACATACCACGATTGATCACTTTGATTATCTGAATTGGCACAGCAAGCTGGAGAATAGTGATGACACATACCATGTTGCTGATTCTGATGAGCAATATTAAACTGATCATTGTTGGTTGAAGAGTTTTGCTGTTAAACATAATTCGCCTGTGGTGATGGATTTGGACCTTGAAAGCCTTGATCAAAACGTTTGTAACACTGTAGAGCTCCTTGTCCAGGCTTAGAACATAATTGGCAATAAATCCTCTGATTAGAATGTTGATATCTACCTACCTTTGGACCATTTCTTCCTCTGCCATTGCCTCTGTTATTTGGACCAGGATTGCCACCACCTTTTTGTCATAGTTTCCAGGTTGATTGGCAGTAAAATTAGCTGAAGCACCAGCTATGTTAAGCTGAGTTGTAGAGTTAAGCTGATCAATTCGCTGCTCAAGCATCAAAAAAAGAAACTGAGCATCCTCTAAAGATATTGTGCGATGTTGAGAAGATATCATGACCACAACAACATCATATTCATGGCCAACTCCACTCATAAGTGCTAGGATCAAATCTCGATCAGGTACATCCTCTCCAGCAGCCATCAATGCATCTCCAATATCTTTTATCTTCATGATAAACTCACTCAAAGAATCTCCTCCTTTCTTGATTATTTGTAGCTGCTGTCACAGTTGCAAGATCCTATCTATAGATTGTTACGGATACAACCTTTCAAGTTTGAGCCACAGTTCTAAAGAAGTTTTACATCTTGTTACCTGACCAATGAGACACGGATTGACCGTGGAAACAAGCCAACCAAGAAGAAGTTGATCTGACTTTTTCTAGGTAACAACAGCTACATTGACCTATTATTCAATCATTGATTCACCATTTGCAGTTGTGGTTTGAACTTTGATAAATGTTGGTGGAACTTGAGTTAAAGGAGAGATCATTCTTTAAGATCCAAAGCTCTAATCGCTAGAAGAAGCTGAGTTTTCCAGTGGATATAGTTACTCCTATTAAGTTTGATGGAGATGTTAAATGACAAGGTTTTGGCTATGAAGTTCAGATCCATAGTTGGAGTCGCAGATATCAGACTACTCAGGTTAAGACCAGAATCAGCAGTTGATGAGGAAGCCATTGACGCTAGCAACTCATCATCAAGCTACCATGTGAAGTTACACAGTCTATAAGCTAGAATTTCTCTTGAGCTCAAGAAGCTAATCATCCAAGAGAAGCCATAGATGTGTTTAGAGAAAATTGCTCTCTTTCTGACTTTTATAAAACTCAGTAACCTTACAAGAATAAGACTAGCTCAAATATATACACGATCATCAATAATAGAATTAACCAAGTTGCCACATCAGATTCTTGAATAACTGATTTGTAACTAACTTAGCAACTTAACAAATCTAGAGTTCAGCTGATGTGCATCAGCTTCATGATAATCCTATGCACAAGCACTTCCATCAAACTTGAGATAATCACCATTGCATGCTTGATTATGTTGATTGCTTGTATTGCATGGTACAAGACCTATTGCATTGTTTTCAGAATTGCAAGTCTCGTGAATGCTTTGCCAAACTTATTGTTGTTCTGATTTATTGCTAGAGTAATTGCCACTAACTCCTTAAGCTTAACTTGCAAGATGGAACCTCAACATATTTTTAAGGTTAAGCAACAAAAAGATCTATGTAATCTTCAAGATCCAATGCATGAATAGCTAGAACAACTTGAGTTCTCCACTAGATATATTTACTTTTGTCAAGTTTCATTGAGTGGCAGATTTTAGTTAAGAGTCTTTGCTAGTGAAGCAAAGTCCACCTTCACAGCAACTTGAGATACTGAGCTGTTAGTGAGATTGATGTTAACCGAGCTGGAAGTCATTGATGTTAGTCAGCAGCTCTGATACCATGTGAAAAATAAATAAAATATGATAAAGAACAAGTTAACAACATTAGAAGCTTAAAGATGAAATCAGAAAACTATGGCAGCCATTGTTGAAGTGTTGAACTCAACATGAAGTGAGGCATTTTTCATTCTCATTAATTAATAACCTAATACATCAGCTACGTAATATATAAAAGTCAACTTCTCTAAACAAAATTCTAACAATCTTCATAATTCTTTTCGTCGAATTCTTAATTATACAATTTAAGCAATCTCTACAACTCTGTAACTAACTTGATCGATGTCAGCTGATTCCATAACTAACTAGCTGACATGGCAACCTGGTAAGTGCTCAGCTTCTTCTTCTTCTTCTTCCTTCTATGAACATCAACTTTACTGATCTCTGCACACTGTGCAAGTCCACCATGGTATGCTGAGTGCTTATGCAGTGAATCATGATTTCTTCTCCTCCTCTGTCTGTTAGTGACAGTTGTAATTGTCCTTTTATCACTTGACCATGTTGTCGGTGCTCTTGGTACATGATTTTGACATGTAAGCAAGTTGTTCGAACCTGAATTGATGGAGTCTAGTGCTTATGCAGCCGAATCTGGGCCACTGGAGCTTAAACCTGCTGAATTTGTGAAGCCTACTAGCACAATAAAAAAAATGCCCATCTACTACGGTTTATCTACTACGGGCAAAGAGGGCTCAATTTTAATAAATATATCTACTACGGGCTTTTAAAGGCCCGTAGTAGATAATCTGTTAACCACTACGGGCATTTGAAACCCGTAGTAAAAAATGTCTTCCACTATGGGCACAGGGTGCGACCGTAGCGGATATTTAATTATCCACTACGGGCTTTTAAAGGCCCGTAGTGGATAAATTTTTTGTTACTACGAGCAGCATGCGCCCGTAGTGGATAAACCCATCCACTACGGGCCTAAAAATGCCCGTAGTGGATAATTTGTTAACCACTACGGGCATTAGAAGCCCGTAGTAAGAAACGTCTTCCACTACAGGCCTAGGGTGCACCCATAGTGGATAAATTTTTTACTGCTACGGGCAGTATTGGCCCGTAGTGGATAAACCCATCCATTACGGGCCCAAAAATGCCCGTAGTGGATATTAGATTCTTTTTCACCCTTTCGTTCCAAAATCCCTAACTTTGTACATTTTTTTTTCTCTTTCCTACCGCCACTCCCCTCTCCTCCATCCCTTTCACAGCTCTCCCGCCCCCAGCGCCACCGCCCCGCAGCAGCCCCGATCACACAGCCCCAGCATCCTGTCGCCAAGCTCGCTCGCATAGCCGCGCCCAGCTCGATCGAACTACCGTGCCCAGCTTGCTCGCACAGCCGCTCCCAGCTCGCTCGCACAGCCCCAGCCGCCCACCGCGCACAGCCCCAGCCCTAGCGCACAGCCTCTGCGCTAACTACGCACAGCCGCCCAGCGCCAACCGCGCATAGCCCCAGCGTGCCCACCTCACACAGCTCCAACATCTTGCCCACCTCCGCAGCCCCAGCCCCTCATTCGCACAGCCGCCTCGCACAGGTAATACTTGTCACATATAAATCTTCTTTTGACTTGAAAAGTTGATATGGTGCTTGATTTATGTTTCTGTGATTTATTTATGTTTTTCCAATACTGGGGATTTATTTGTGATAATTTCCTTTTCTGGGTATGTGTGATTATGGCTTGGAGAACTTTGGTCTTTTAAGTTGTAAATATTTGATTTTTTTGATAATCAACAAGGCAGGCTCCTTTTGTTCTTAAAGATATACGGCATATGAGTAAGAATCAGTGCATATTAATTCTAATGGACAAGGCATATGTAACTCCATGATTCTAATGTTGACAATGTAGTCCCATTCACTTAAGCCCTGCCAACAGCAAATTCTAGAGTATTCGACAAAATGTTTATATTATGAGATGCTTTTTTCACTCCAAAATTAGGAATATATTCTTAGAGAATAATGAATATCATATCTTTATAATCTATTACACAATTTATTCAAATAATTTATATGACTCAACTTACCATGTACTGCTACTGCACTTTGTCTCCATTATTATTTTGTGAAAATTTTCGGAGTACTAAATTTGCAGTCCTAAAAAAGTAATAGATTAAATAATCATAAAACAATCAACAACCTGTTAGTTTTAAAGACTTGCATGTAGATGTTTATAAATAGAAATTATCAAAATATTGCCCAGAAGAACTGCATACATGCGTTAAAGTTTGAGGGCTTGTTTTAAATGTATCCATATACCAGGAACTTAAGATTAATAACAAAAGATGATGGCTTGTTTCATGGAAGAAAAAGGCCAACACAACGGTACCATAACCCCAGCCATAAGACTGAAACAACAAACTCAGACTTGCATAAATTAGATTATTTAAACTACTATGTCTTATTAGTGGTTAATTAGAGGGTACTTCTTCCATCTGAAAAAACTGTAAAGGGGGCAGGAAATTAAAAAAAAATATACACAGAACTAGCCATGAACATTCTCACACTAAGTTCCAAGTTTGATTCTTGCCCATCAATAGAAGGTTATAATAATAATTTGAAATGAATGCTATCTATATTAAAAATGAGAAATAAATTTATTAATCATGAAAAATACAAAAACAACAAACCCCAGCTGAGTTGCATAAACTAGATCATCTAAAATTTTAGTACAGCAACCATGTAAATCTGTAGTGACATAACTCCATATCCCAAAGACTACAAAAAAAAAAAATTGAATTTGAAAGAAAATCATAGAAAGCAATCAAAATACTACAATAGCAATCAAAATCCTTCGTTTCTTCAAACCATCAGGCTACTTTATAATATGTCTGTGATTTCACTTAATTAGATGCCTATGTATGACTACTTGTTCGATTGATTGTTGAGATCATAAGTGCTTGAAAAACAACAAGAAGCATGTGCTAGCTTGTTAGGTAATCTTTTGGTTTTCTAACTTTAACATCTCAAGCTCTAGGATCCTTTAGGACAATAAATAAACTGTTTTACTTGAAAAGTTCATATGGTGCTGTAATTAAATCTTCATTATTTAACTTTTAGAATATGAGAATTAATAATAAATTAGTGAGTTTAAATTCCAAATTTATATTAATAAATTAAGTTGAAGTTATTTTCATTATAATGAAAAAAAATAAATGTTCTACTCTATATATATATTGTGTTGTCAATCTCTATTATCATTTTTCTCAAACTATATGATGGTCATGTTTGTCTTCTTAATTGTTTTTTAATTATTACAGTGAGTTCTGCATTTAAATGGATAAGAAATGGTTAGGATTTTTGGGTTAGGGGGTGTTACAGATATATTGCCTTATTATTTATAACCTTATTATATTATTATCATATTTCAGATGTCAACTGAAGGTCCTAGTGATACCCCATCTTCAAGTAATAAAATAAAGGGAAGGGGACCGAACCAAATAAATTTTAATAAAATTGCAAAAGCCAAAGAAATTGGTGTCACTTTTAATGAGTTAAGACAACCACTTGGAGACTCTTCTATAGCATTAAGTACGTGTATTGAAACAATTACTACTCAAATGATTCCAATAACGTACTCAAGTTGGCCAGAGGTACCGGATGTAGTGAAAAACAGTGTATGGGAGACCACGAAGGTATGAATACAATATTTTATTTTTATTTTTCCTTTGAAATTATATTTATATATGTTAATCATGTTTTATTTATATGAAATTTATACATGTAGGTAAGATTTGGTTTGGATGATGTTGGTAAAAGTAACGTATTTAATTCAATGAATACTTGTTGGAGGCAATACAAAAGTTGACTAACAAAACGAATTAGAGAACTTTCTTCCGATCCTGAGACTGGTAGAATGATCCAATTATTGAAGCCAACTAACATAACTGATGAAGATTGGAGCCAATTTGTCTCAAATTGCTTGTCCTCAGAGTTTGATGTAAGTGTACTTTAATAATTCTAGCCAAACATATTGTCATATATATGGTTCTGCTTTTACTTTTATATTATTGTAGATAATCAGTAGCAAATATTCCGACTTGGCAAAAAAGAATAAAGCTCCACATACAACTAGTCGTAAGGGATTGGCACGATTACGTGAAGATTTGGTAAGAATTTAACGTAACAATCTTATTTTATTATTAAAACTATCTAGTTTGTTTAGTCCATCTCAACTTCTCAAGTATTATTCGTGAACACATTAAATATATTAATAATGTAATATAATAATGTAGAGGGCTAAAAAATCTGTTGAAAGTGGAGACTTAGAAGATACAGAGGTTGATAGGGTGGAAACTTAGATTGCAGGCCACAAACACAAAGATGGGACACCAGTGACAGAAGATGCCGGAAAAATAATTGTATGTGACAGTAATTAATATATATATATATATATATATATATATATATATATATAAAGATATATACACACACACACATCAATTAATATATAAATTCATATATTTGTTATGTGTTTTTAATTCTTAATATTTTGCATGACGTATAGAAACAATTTGAGGGAATTTCTGGAAATCAAGCAACATTGATTTCAGATGATGCTGTATCTCAAGTTTTAAGGAAAGAGCATCGAGGTCGAGTTTGAGGACTTGGTGGTGGCATAACACCAACAAGAGTAAATGCATCTATGGTTGGTAAACAAACTGCAGCACAACTTCGAGAAGAGGTGAAAAAACTAAATAAAAGACATGAAGATGAGTTGAACGCTATTAAGCAACAACTTAAAGACTTGCAAAATTTTGTATTCAATATGCAGGTAACGTGTTATAAAAAATTTATAGTATTAGATTAATTTATAATGATATTTCAATTGATTTTAATTACTTTTTACTTTCAGACAAATGATAGAGGACATAGTGTAGGAAGAGGTCCTTCTAATAGTATGCATAAGGTACATAACATAAAAATCAAATAATATATAGTATATTTGTCTTCTTTAAAACTTTATAAGTTTATAAAGATTCAATGACTATTGAAAATTTATATTTTATTTTTGAAGCTACAATATTCAAGTGCCTCAAATTTATCGGGAGGTAATAAATGTGTGAATATCGCTGGAACTTCTGCAAAGGTAAATTTGAATAAACTTTATTAATTAATAAATTAAATATTATTTTGAGATTTATTGACCTTTAATCACTTTTAATTTTATATGCAAATGTTAGTCATTTTCTGTAATACACCCTCCCGATATCATGTACTGTACACATGCCGGTATTGTAATATATTTTTCCATAATTGGTTGTACGGTACTATAGTGGAATTTATTTGATGGATCTGAAAGTTTCCGAAAAGGGTATCAGAGACTTGAAAAATATCTGGAATGGTTTCAGATGATTAATAAGGTTTTATAAAGTATTTAAGAAATTTAAATTATAAGTTTTGGAGAACATAGTAAGGATGTCCATAAATTGAAAGGTTTATTAGAAAAGTATATTATGAAAAGTATATTATGTTAGCCATTTCAGTTATTAGAAAAATATATTATTTCAGTTCTTCAAATTTCAGAAAAGTATAATATATTAGTTTATTGATTTTCAGAAATATTGAAAGGTTTTCAGTATAGTTTTCAGAACAGCTTTCAGAAATTAGATTTCAGAATAGTTTTCAGTATAGTTTTCAGAACAGTTTTCAGAAATTAGATTTCAGAATAGTTTTCACAACAGTTTTCAGAAGTTAGATATCAATATATTTTTAGTATGAATTTCAGAATAGTTTTCAGAAATAGTTTATCAGTTTAGTATTTTTAGAAAACAGATTTATATTCTTTTCAGATTTCAGGGAGGTTAATAGAAATTGATAGAAAAAGAATTAAAGTTTGTTTAGAAATTTAACAGCACTCACTGAGCTCGTTTAGCTCATTAAAGTTTTATATTTTAAAACCAACCTCCCCAGGTACAGGTACAGGTACGGGTGCAGACGTTGTAGGGACGCCGAAGACCAATGGGACCAGTCAGAGGATGCTGTGACTGTTTTACAAGCATATAAATGTTTTAGTTCTTAATTTTATATTTTAGTATTGTTTTAAGTGTGTAAGTATTTTATTTAAAGATTTGATTTATTTATTTTGATAATTGTTTATTTTCATATTAAACTATTTTCAAGTTTGGGGCCTGTCATTTTCTAAGGCATCTACAAGTCATATGGATGGTTCAAGTGAAAAGGAAAAAAAGTGCAAATTGTTACATTGGATGGGCAATGGAGAGGTAATAGCCGAAGATGAAGTTGATACTTTCACACCTAATACATGTAAGTCGAGTAAAAAAGTGACATCTTCCAAATATTTGAGGACTAAATTGTAAATCCTCCTATATTTACCTTATCCATAAGAACGAAAATTATTTCAGTCACAAATTTATGTACACGAAATTCGTTAAATTATAACTCAAAATATTTGGCATTAGTTAAAAGTTAGGAAAACAATAATAAATAATTCCAATAAGTGACATCATGCCATTGAAAACTTAACAAATTAGTAGGTTAATTTATATTATGCATAAAATTTATTGCTACTATTGAGGTTTTTTGTATATATGTTTTTATTTAAATAAATATACTACTTAAAAAAATAAAGATACTCCAGATAAAAAATTATTCTGGCTACGCCGCTGATATACATACACATACTTTTTCGCTTAACACATGAGAATAAGAAGGAAGACTTTTAGGAACTCAATTAGGACTAGTAAAGCTTCTCCAGGATTGTTTGAACAGTGTTTGATCAGGTTGTGGTAATTTACGTAACAATTACTCTTTTTCATTTAATGAAACAATATATCTAGATCATTAAAATAAATTTTCAGGAAAAAAAAATGTCAGCATAACTCTCAAGAAAATTGTCCTATTTGATGGACAAGAACATATCTTCATCAAAGAGATAATTTTAGTGCATTAGGTGCGTTGATAAATAATGCATCCCACCACTAAATATATGATACATAGCTGACATGTGTGCATTTTCTAAGTGATACTTGTGTATTTTTTTCCACGTGTCAAATATTCATTGACCAAAAATTCACCACTCAATAGTATCCAGAAAAGATTTTCTCCTATTTAAAAATAGAAAAATTATGTTTGGGATGGGAGTTGGGAGATATAAAAGCAAGTCTTTCCACATGATCTTGTACATCAATTATTGTGGCAAATATACGTGGAAGCCATATATTAACAAATTTCACATTACTTGTTAATCATTATCCATGCCAAACATGTAACCAATTATATCCTAAATGATAAATGAGACATATTGTAATATCTCTTCACCAATCACATCCTAAATGATAAATGAGAAGATATGTGCTGATTCATGAAAGCCAAAAAAAAAACAATATCTCTTTTCCATTAAATGAGAGACCATTAAAGTGAATTTGAGAAAAAAATAAATAACAAATGTCTGCATAAATCCCAAGTAAATTGTCGTATTCGAACGACAAGAACAGATCTCCATTCAAAAGATAGAAGAATTATGTTTCGGAGCTAGGAGACATAAAAGATAAGTCTTTCCGCAGATTACATACATGAATTATTGCAGCGGATACACGCGGAAGCAATAAGATAAGCAGATGAATTATTGCAGCATATGCCAGTTTGGTAGAGCTGTGCTGTGGAAAAAGACGAAAAACGTAGATGTGGCTGTAACCTTTTTAAAAGTAATTTTAACTATAATTTTGGAAAAAAAAAACAGTTGAGTGTTTGATTAACTATATTTTGAGAAGTGGTGTGGTCAGAAAGAAAAGCTGTATTAAATTGTTTGGTAAACTATATAGCTGAACTGCCGTGAAAATATAAAATAACCAAATGGACATTATAGTAAAATTAAATTATTTAATTTGTTAATGAAAATTCTGTTTATATACCATAAGTATATTTTAATTTTTTTTACTTTAATTGTAATATGAAAATAGACTCAATTAAATTTAATAATTATCTTCTAACATTAATTATAACAAAAATAATTTTTAACTAACGAAATAAAGATTAGTAAAATTTTTAATTATTTTTGTCAAATATTGAAAATAAACAAAATTGGATTTTTAATAACAATATTTTCTCATTTCAAATATTATTAAGTTCTTATCAAGTAGATATAAAATATTTAAGGTTTTTTTTTTAATTTTAATATAAGATGAGGGATAATTTAGTCCAAAATAATTTCATTTAAGGTTATGACCTGCTTCCCGCTAAAGCTAGAAGTTGAAGTTGGGTTGGATCAACTTCGATTTTTAGATATCGCTTTGAACTACATTATCCAATAAACTACTTTCAAGATGTTTACCAAACGACTTTTGGACAAAATGTTATTAAATAAATTAAAAACGCTTATTTAAAAGCTCTACCAAACTTGCCTATACTGATCACATATAGAAATTATTGCAGCAGATGCACGTGGAAGCAATAAAATAATTCAGTCGACCATTATCTTGAGCCTTTAGAAATATCATGAACAAATTGGTGTTATGCTAAGTCAAAGTGATTGACATATATACAAGATATCTCAAGCAAATTGTCATATTCGATCGACATGAATGAAGATTATGTTTGGGAGATAGATTAGGAGACATAAAAGTTAAGTCATTCCGTAGTAGATATACTGATTAGTGATCACATATATAAATTATTGCAGCAGCTGCACATGGAAGCAATAAAATAAACATATAAATTATTGGAGCATATGCCAATTCGGTAAAGTTGTGGTGTAGAAAAAAAAAGTAGTAAAATAACATATTATTCTTTTCTATTGAATGAAACAATATTTCTTGATCATTAAAGTAAATTTTGAGAAGAAAAAAAAATGTCGGCATAAATCTCAAGTAAATTGTACTATTTGATTGACAAGTACCTATCTTTATCAAGGAGAAATTTTTCAGTGCATTGATAAATAGTACGCTTGACCACTAAACATATGACGTATAACTGACACGTGTATATTATTTAAGTGACATTTGATTTTTTTTATTTCTTTTTCTACTTTGTTCTTTTTTATATATATATATAAAATAAAAAAAACTTGTTGAGATGTTAACGTCACCAAGTGAGAAATTTTTTTTTAAAAAAAATCGTGAATCTTGTCCTTAAATATTGTATCAAAAGCATATATACTTAATTCCATGAATCATTAAACTTGAAAATAAAAAAATATGATTTAATTCATCTGGTAGATAATTTTAAAATTTAAAATTAATTTATTAGTTTGTAACATCTGTCAATTAAAAATCTAAAAAGTAATAAAAGGGCCATATATTAATATATTATATATAAATCAGTGGATATTACAATCCAATAAATTAGTCTTTTCGATGGTAAAGGTTTTTACTAATAAATAAAATAAATATCAGTTCTTATTGATATAAAAAAAAATAAAATTTTGAAAATAAAATAAAATAAAAAATCACAATATTCCTGATATGTTACAGCAAATTCATTTGTGATAGATATGAATGGGATTTTTCCAGTTATTTTATTTCATTTCATTAAAACGTTTTTGACTAGGTTTTGTTTCACTGTGAGAAGAAAATAATTAAAAACAAAATCGACCGACAAGTACCTATCTTCGTCAAAGAGAAAAATTTCGGTGCATTAGGTGTATATATATTGGGTGCATGGATAAATAGTGTGCTCGACCCCTAATGATATAACATATAGGTGACGCGTATGCATTATTTATGTGATACAAGTATATTTCTTGTCACGTGTCAGGTTACCCCTTTGGGCTATTTCTTCATCCTCGGCGCGAGCGTAGTCGGCGGCTACCTCTACCATCTTTGGATAGGTTTTTGGCCATTGTTTTCTTAACTGGAAAGAGAACGCTTTGCTTTCTAGCCCGTTTGTGAATATGTTTATAGCGGCAACGTCGTTAAAGTCCTCCACTTGGACCGCTTATCAGTTAAAATGGGACAAGTACATCTTGATGGATTCTCCCTTCCCTTGCTTGACTGAAGACATATGGGACAGGGATTTCTTTCGCTGCACGCTCCTCATAAATTGTCGAAAAAATACGCGGCTAAACTGTTCAAAGTTGTCGATGCTGCACGGGCAGGGGGAGGGGGGGGGGGGGGGGGGGGGGGGAGTTGTCGGAACCATCTCCTGGTGAGATCCCCGAAGGTGATCGGGAATGCCTGGCATAGTAGTCGTTCATCCCTAGTTTGGGTACCCATGAGGGTGGTGAACTAAGATATATGCTCGACTGAGTCTCTGTCCTCATTGTACTCGATAATACTGGGCATCTTGAAGTTCCTCGAAAACTTCTTTGCCAATATTATATCGATGAACTTGCTCGCCGTCGCTCTGGAGCAGCGGATTTAATCTTTGGAGAAAGGTTCTCCTCGTTGGACCTGTTTGAGTCCCTCATTAGAAAGGTTCTCCTCGTTGGACCTGTTTGAGTCCCTCATTCAGTTGTCGGATTTCTCTCCACATGGACTCTTTTTTGCATATCGAGTCCTCACTGGGGCTTGTTTGACGGATTCCCACGGAGTTCATTTGGCTTTTGTCAATCTCCCTACTGTCTCATCGGCGTCGCTCCCATCTTGTTGCTTTCGACTTGGCGGTAGAGACATGTTTCCTTTGCCTTCCCGGCGGTGCTTTCCTTTGCATCGAGTCGAGTTTTCCTTCGTTTGTGAGCTATCAGTGCTCTGAGAGGATGACTCGCTTGTGAAAGGCTCTGGGAAGGGTAGAGGTTCCTTCTTTTTGCCACCTGCGCGTCCCCTGACGGCTTCCTTAGTGGGTCCTGCACTCCCTCCATGTTTTTCTCCTGGGCAAGTGAGTTTGCTTCCCACTATCTCCATTTGTTTCTGGATATGCTATCCTGTCTGATTTATGTCCTAGGAAGATATTTTCGCAAGTGACGTCACTGGGGGAGGTGGTTCGGATGCCATTGAAATGTTGTCAGGTACGATAAACCCGAGGGGGGTTTGCCTTGTTGGAGACAAGGGAGTCCCCAAATGCGTCATTTGCTGGGGGCTATGCTCTTTTTCCTAATTAATCGAATCCATGTCAAGGCTTCCTTAAAGGAATGAAATACAACCCTATTTCTAGTGCCAAGTTGTTGACGATGAAAAATGGATCACGTAGTTAACGGGGGTCAACTATGCCACGTAATGCTGCTTAGTGGTTCACTCAGCCTAACTGTAAGAGGTTTATCGTTATAATCCTACGGACAGTGTTCTTGTAAAAGATAGGGAGTCCTCGGACGAGGGTTAAAGCACTTCTATCTGTTAAAACAAAGAAAGATCGGTGAGGGATACCAGACTTTAGCCGGGGATTGACCTCCGACAATCAAGTTAGTTTTCACTAGATGGAAGGAAAAGATTAATAATGTTTTTGTTTAGGGTTGGTGAGAGTATTCAATGGCCTACCTCTGCTATCTTAAATACTGATATTTATACTCCTCCGGACATTCCTCCTGTTGACTTCTACTTTGGGTATGTCCAAGCATCATTCAGGGATGGTTAAAGAGATGTTACCTTAAGTGCGTAACATCTGCTTTCTCAGGCAACTGCCCATAGACAAGACAGAAAACTGCATGCTAAGGCATTTAATGCGCCTCCTGTCCAAAGTGACAAGTCCCTGATATCGACTAGAGTGGGCATAAATGTCTGCTGCTGTGTCACGGTCTGTCAGGCCTGTCTCTGACACAGTTGACTGATGCATTGATTTGTCCAGAGCTAATATATTCTAGATTGTTCATAAAGGCGCTCCGAGAACATGCTGGCGTCGAGTGCGTTCTCGCCGCCCTAGGGTTTATTCTCGCCGGGGCTTCTAATATTCACATCAGATCCTCTCGTCCCTAATCTCTAATGGAATTAGATGTGTATCACTTATGTGGCTGCATTTGGTTGTTGGTAATTATGCGGAGGTCGAGTGTTGTAGGAAATATCCACAACAACTGTTAAAAACATATAATTTTAGGACAAATTACAGTCCAACCACCTGATTTATCCTTAATTATAGGTGGAATTAACTTTTAGGAAAATTAACTGCATACCTTTCTGCCGTTAGTGTTGAATGTCAAATAAGAGAGTTCATCGTTAAAATCTATAAAACATAATTTTTCCCTAGTTAAAAAATTTCAAATAAAAGTAAAAGTGTCTTTGGAACAGACTTTTTATAAGTTTGCAAAAGTGTCTTTGGAACAGGCTTTTTATATGTACACAAATACAGTTTTAATTTCTTTCCTGTCAATTCAACCAACCAAATATAAGGCTGCAAAAGTGTCTTTGGAACAGGTTTTTATATGATAATTATTCAATAAGAATCTGTTAAGCTGTAAGCAGTGCTTCAACTCATCAATTACTCTTCCTTGGCCTGTGAAAATATTTTGTGGTGTGAATATATATATATATATATATATATATATATATATATATACATATGCAAAAATTTAAGCCCATTAATATGGCTCAATAGGTCTGCAAACCGATCCAATCGATCCGAACCAATCTAGCCCAATTCAGTTTCGGTTGGCTTAGTTCACTTTTCTAAAAACCAACCAATTGTTGATTTTTTTTTGTTCATATTAAAACCGTATCGAACCAACCGATGATCACCCTTAACCCAGGCCATGGCTTGTTTTGCAGAAAGTGCGATATTTTAGGAAAAGTTAAGCTATTGGAATCCAGAAGTTCCAAACTCCTCAAGCAAGCTGGTTCAATTTTCTGTATCGACACCCGACTTTATTATATTTAGTGCCTACTAATAAGAAAGCTTTTGTATTTATAAAATAAAAAATATATAGTTAATCATCAAGTTTTAAAAAATATATACTAATGATAAATTTTAGGACCGAGATCAAATAATCAATAATTATCTGATTAGAGAGCTCCATTGTCTTTATAAAAAAGATTGGAGTTAAGTTGGATGCTAATATAAACATAGTATGCATAGAAAATAGTTAAGTGGTATGCTAATGTTAATAATTGAAGCATAGTATGCATAGAAAAATACACAACATCATAGTATTGATAATATGAAATGGTCACAATTAAGGCTGTGATGAGCCATTTGATGTACGTACCAGGACAGTACATATAAACTCATTCGGACCAAGGGTTCAAACCCTTTATTGTACAAGTACTTATATGACCATCCAACAACACAAATTATATATCAGAAGACCACGTAATGCACACAAAAACATACATAATACGACCTCATATCAATTTCTCGATCGATCCGGGTCTATGCCTGCTCGGTAAGATGAGCATCAAGATCTTTGGTCATATTGGTGACCAACTGAAGAATTCCCTTGGGTTCTGAGACGTCTTCACTGAGCTTCTCATATTTTAAAGTCCAATGAACCAAGCTGCCCCCATCCTTTGGAGTGGATTGAACAGTGATATCAAAGATCTTGTACTTGTCCAGCAAATGTCCTTCAATCATTCTAAATGTGGTTGAGTAATTCTCATCATCTATGGCTTCAATCACCTGTTTAGCAGTTTCAGCAACCCCATCTGTCAAACAGTTTGATCAGGATTAAAATTTTCCATGCTCAATTGATGTAGCACCAACATATGATTAACAAAAATTTATTTCTACTCTTAAGATTTATTTTCCTACAAGTAATGCAGATCAAAGCCCGGCATTAGCGGGCGTGATCTAAATGTAAGAGACATAAATGTTAGATTCTTTGCAATTTTTTTGGTAAACTATTTGAAAGATTGTCACGTATAATTTTTTCGTCCATCTTTTTTCCTTTTTGAAAAAAATATGTACTTAAATAAACACTAAAAATATTATAAATCCTTAACTGATCCAAGCTCTTATGGAGCTTTTAAGATCTTGTCGACGTAGAAACAATATGAGAAAACAAAAGTACAACACCCATATCATGGACAAGTGATGGAATTACTGAATGAATAATCAATAAATTGTGGGTTTACTAATAGAGGTTGACATAGTCAGGCCTTTTTTTTTATTTCTTAGGCAAAATGAAAAAAATCAATTCACGAAATAAAATTGAAGAACACCACAAACATCAAGAAGGAGATCAAATCACAACTCTGATAATTAAAAAGAATTGTGGGCTTACCATGCATATAATTCCAGAAAATAATAGAGCCTACTTTTCCCCATTCACCCTCATGCAAATCACAACCCTGAATATGTTCAGGAGTGACATTTGACATGTGGTGTGGTCTGCAGCTGAACACATCATGAAACTTATCGGCCGGAGCCTTGATCTCTATATCAGTCTCCAACTGACCTGTCAGACTCATTTCTTCTAATTTCTTTCAAGAATAATCTGCTGAATTGTAGTTTTAAGGAGGCAGTGTTGAAATATACTTCGCTCCTCTTGCCTTTATATATAGAAGAGTACAGTGATCTAGGTCATAGACTCAAATAAATCAGTTCAATTATTGCTTTTGTAAATAAGTGTGGAGACATCTCCCATCGAAGATCTTGCTTTTGAATATTATGTTTAAGATAATAAGGAGACTCTAGAAGGAAATAAATAATGTAAAAACAAACAGTACTTTGGTGATGATGTTGCAGCAAATTTGCACCAATCAGTTGAAATCTTATGGTAATTAATGGCAAGAATGGTAGGTTTGAATTTAGGTCCCGTCTTTATCTCAGGAGATTTTTTTTTTTTTTAATTTCATTATTTTAATTTTGGGAAGATGGTGATATAGAATCATTTTGTCCATGTATGTAGTAAATATTAATACACATACAAAAGACATCTCAAATTTTCATTCCCAAACGAAATATCATCTTATTTGTAATAGTTATTTAGATAAACAAAGCCAGAAATATTAAAAAAATTTAAAATGTAAATAATAAATAATGTGTCATTGTAATTGTAGTTGTCATGTTGATCCTGTAGGTGATATTTTCTATCATATTCCCCACTTAGTTTCTGATATTGATAGGACCTTGGTGGCCATCTATATAAACAGAGAAGGAAATTGCTAATGCATTATTGATATAGTAAAGTGATGGAATTACTGATACCAAGAGGCGACCGGAAGCCCTCAATACTCCTACTGGCCCTCAACATACTCAAACAGGCACTTACAACGGAGCACTGGAGTAACATCATTGTGAGAGAGACCGTTGTAACTGGATCAAACTGTATTCTTTCTGATTTGCAGGATTCTCCACTGGAGGCAAGCACAGAGCATACTTGAATAATTTTATCAGGATTCTATTATAAAATTAAAATAGGCTTAGGGATTCAGGAAAGAGAAAGAGAGTTTAAGCAAACATGATTTTATTAAAACACGAAATATTTTACAAAGGATTCTGATGATAGTGTTTCGATGATCCAAATGAGAGAGGTCATACCTAATTTATAGGCAGAGCGAACTCTCAAGAGAAATCTCTAGACAAACTTCATCATTAAAAGAAGACAAACTACTTTTCTAATGATTATATCAGGACAAAGCTAAGAAGAAAAACATGACAAAGGAAAGTCACAGGTGAGTTTCCTTATCACAAACCAACAAACATAATTATTATAAAAAGACAAACCGACATTTAAAGCATACAACTTTTGATAAAGTAGGAATAATAATTCTTGTTTTGGATTAGAGGGAATCTTCCTACTGCCTGAATTCTTTGATGGCTAATGATGATGTGGCTGAAGTCATATAGAGTTTTGTGATGGAGACAGATTAAAGTTTTGATAATCTTCATGATCAGAATACATGTCTCCTGCAAATTTCTTGTAAAAAGGTCTGAAGGGTCCTGTGTCAACTTCCATCGGGTCTTGAGAATCTGGAAAGTATCCTGGCGTGGAGTGAGTAGAGGGAAGGACAAATACTTCATCAGGGTAGTCTGGCTCCACATTAGTAAGTTCAAATAGAAATTTAATAAGTGAAGTTTTAATGTCTGGCCATTGGACATCCAAGTCATAGACTGTTTGATACTCATATGCATTGTTGACAGACTATAACATTTTTGTGTTTGAATTAAACATATAGGGTCTGTAAAAGATAAAAATGCATGTGAGTTTTTCACTCATGAAGTCGTCCATTTTCCAAATATTATGGTAACCCATTAACGATGTTTACGCCACCATGAAAGAGGGGAAAACCACTGGAGAAAGGTTCAGACGAGGAAATTTTCATTGGAGGGTTCATGGAGATGTTGGTAAAGTTTCATGAGGGGTAAAGCAATAGGATGTGAATAAAGGACAGAGAGACACCAAAGGAACCAAAGGGCATTATGGGTAAACTAGAAAGGATGAAGGTGAAAAAGGTCAAGAAATGGTTTATCTTTTTTAGAAATATGGTGGCCATAGTGGTCATGTTCCTGTAGGCAAGAGAGATAGTAGTGGAGGTGTTCTGTAGCGAAGAACTTGACACCTTAGGAGGTTGGTTGATTTTCAGGAGGAAATTTTCTTGTAAACTCTGAAGGAAAGAAAAGTGCCTATTTTGCTGGGAGGTTTTCTATGAAGGAGAGGTCATAGGAAGGTGAGACCATGGTTAGTGTGAGAGTGTAGATAACAAGTATGACTGATGAGGAGGTAATGAGTTGTGTTTGCTTAGGACGTGAGAGCATCTCTGGGATGATGTTTTGGGATCCTTTTATATACGAGGCCTAAAAATCATATTTTTCAAACCATGATTTCAGCCTGAAAAGCAAAAGATCAGGAGGGATATTGTTCTTAAAATCAAGGATACGTGGAAAGGAGGAATTGTCCATTTCCACTTTAAAAGAATGACCTCTGAGACAAAAATCAAATTTTTCTATCTCGTATTTGACAGCAAGAATCTCTTTGTAAATTGTGTGATAATGTTGCTGAGAGGTCTTGAAAGAACCACTGGCATGAGCACAATAATATATTTTGTTATTTTTTTCTTCTAAGAGCAAAGCTCCCCAGTGAAGATCAGAGGCATCAGTTTGGAGGATGCGAATTCCATCAGAGGGAATATGGAGTGGGGGCGGTTATTGAGCAACCTTTTTGAGATGTTGAACTGCCTGAGTGTGTTCTGGCCCCCACAGTTTTGGATTCTTTCTTATAAGGCTAGAAATAGGGGACATGTGTTTGGCCACACGTGGAATGAAGTCACGAATTTAGTTAACTATTCTAAGAAACTGTTGAATTTGTTCTCGTGACATGTGTTCATCAGGAAATTTGAGCAGTTCTTGAGCAAGATGTAGTCCAGGAGAATACGTGCCCTGTAACACGTGCATTCCAAGAAAATCAATTTGTTCTTGGGTAATGAAACTCTTTTTTTCTAAGAGCATGATGCCATACTGTTTAAGAATGGCACAAAATTGTGAGAGGAGATGACGATGCTCTTCTTCAGTAGGACTGAAGAGCAGAATGTCATCAATATAGATCAATGTGCTATGGAGGATAGGATGGAAAATTCTAGTCATGGAATTTTGGAAGACAGATGTAGCAGTTTTTAACCCAAAGGGTAAAACTTTCCATTGATATTGAGCATCCGGTATACAGAAGGCTATTTTTGGACGATCTGAAGGATAAATGCCCAACTGTCAAAAAGCAACTTAAAGATCAAACTTGGAAAATATTTTAGACTTGGCAAGATGGACCGGGAGGGTAGAGATCTTTGGCAAGGGAAACTTGTCATCTTGAAGAAACCTGTTTAATGGTTTATAGTCAATAACAAGTCTTTTTTTTTTCTAAGCTTTTCAGATCGTTTCTCAATATAGAATGCTTGACATGACCATGGAGAATCTGTAGGCTCAATGAGACTTTGCTGTAACAGGGCTTGACATTCATGTCTGGCTAGTTAAAGGTTGGATGGTGGCATGCCGGGATGAGAGGCTTTAGTAGGATTGACATCTTCATTAAGCTTAAAGGGGAGCTTAATAAAGAAATTCGGAGTATGCCAAAGATGATTAGGGTGTTTGAACAGGGCATGATTTTCGTCACAATAGGAAAGGAAGAGCTGTTTGAAGTGCTCAAAAGAGGGTGGACTATCTTGGAGAGAAAAGATTTTCAAATCTTTGGTGAAGGGTTTGAAATCTCTTTTGTATCTGATCCCGTTGGGAATAATTCTTAATTTGTCAAACTGACAATAAGTATCCCATCCCAAAAGTAAATCTTTTTTTAGGAAGTAGACTGCCAATGAACTTGCTCCAAATGATGCAACCGGGGAAAAACTTTATCCAAATTCTTTTTTTAGTGATCAGCCTGGTAGTAAACAGTTCTTCGTTAACTGCTTTAAAATGTTGGATGTGGGTTGTCCAGTACTGTAGATGAAGGACCTTTGGGTCCAACATGAACTTATAGGCTCTAGTATTGATGTAGGCCGCAACGTTAATAGGTTTGTCATACTTATCTAAGAGAATTTGGACCTGGACATGTGGGCTATGAATTTCTTAACTAGATAGTATTTATGGCTGTGACTGGAACGGTTGGAGTTGGAAAATGGAGGATCCTGAGGAATCAGAATATTCTGTGTTCGAAGTAGGTGAAACAGATTCTGGTTCAGACTTAAGAAGAGCGAAGGCAGTGTCATTGTTCATTTCAGACTGTTCTGAAAATAGGGACTCAATGTCTGCATCTGAGTTAAGAGCTGGTTCAAAAGACTAGATTTGTTGGATAATTTTGGCTGACTGTTTGGTTTTGATAGGACATTGTTTTGCAAAATGTCTTTTTTTCTTGCAAATATAGCACCTGTTGGATTTTCTAAATCCTCGTCGTTGCTTATTTATGAAGTAACGGAATCTGCAGTTTTTTCTTCCTTCTTTTGGCAGGAAATGTTTCTTTTTCTTTGTATGACAAGAGCATTTGTCAGGTTTGCACTTGATTTGAAGATAAGGTTTCTGACAAACCTTTTCAAACTTTTTTTTTCTGAAGCATTTTTGAGAAAAGTTTCTGTGTATCACAGATCTTTTCTAGAGAAGCAAGGGTCATTTAGTGGATTTCTCCCATGGTAATTTCTGACAAATTTCTTCATGTAGCAGCAATTTGTCCTTAAAGCTCAATCTGCAATTCTTCTGGGAGAGAGTTGATATAGACTTGGCGTAAGGATTCATCATTATAACCATTGAGCATGTAGTATCTCTTAGACATTTTTTTGTAATGGTTGTCCAAATCTTTTCTTTTAAGGGAACATCACTTCATGTCAAAATATTCCTGCCATATCTATTTGTCTATCAATTGAGCATTTCCAATTAATGTGACAAAACGTAAGCCAAGAACGTCGGCAGCACTTGATGCACGAACAAACTGAAGTTGCCTATACTTACCAAGACTTTGGAACCATTCTTTGAGGATACCCGTGAATTGAGAAGTAAATTCATGAAGGATGTCTTCTAAGGTTCGATTGGACTTTGTCATTTGAAGATCAATTCATGCACCAAATTCGTGAATTTTCTGATGCCAGTCTTTGTGGTATTGTCCTTCAAAGGAAAACCAAGGGCCATTCGTGGCCTTATCTGCTGCTTGAGGGGGAAATTCTGGTTTCAAGTTTGTATATTGTGGAGTTTCTGGGGGCTCATCTTCAACAATAGGCTCATTGTCATTAGCGGTTGACAGGCCTTTTTTTTTTCCTAGGCTTAATGAAAACAATTAATATATAGGTGTAGAGACATCGAAGATATTAAATCATTCATTGATTTAGTTCATATAATTAAGAAACTATGATGTTAGTAGATATGCATGATGGCAACATATTCAAAACATTAACCAGATCAATAATGAAGTTGTTGGGGTTGGCACCTGAGGTGAGGAGACTGAAATAATTGATACGATTTTGCTCCAAGAATTTTATAAACAAAATTAGTTGACATGGATGAGTGTATTAAATATTATGGTTAACATAATAAGGAGACTATATGAGGAAAAAATTGTGAAGAATGAAGAAAACAACTAGAAACTAAAACAAGTAAAGGTCTTTGATATAAGTGAGTAGGTGTTCAACAAAAGTACCCAGAAAGAGTGCACGAACATAGTGAAAAGAGAGAGAATTTCTGACTCCATTAATGGAGATTTTTATAAGCTCAAATCATTAATCAATAATGTTTACATCAGTCATTATATATACATTGACTTTTTTAAGTCATGCATAATGCATGCTTTAACCAACTATAACTAACTCTAATAACCTAATGACACATTAGCAGCAGTTCTAACTAACTCTTAACTAACTAATCAGCTTTCATCACAAGCTGGTCATGCCCTCTGTTGCTTGTATATCTTTTAGACCTGGACTTGCTTGATGTATGATCTTCACTCGAATTGCATTGAGGCTTCTGTATGTAAACACATAGTGTATTGCAGCTCAAGTTTGAATATTTGTTGTAACAGCTCTTATCAGAGCGTGGCACTGTCGTGGTGATGTTATTAGCTACAACACATTGCTGAGATTGCTAAAGTTGTTATAGCTGTTGTAGCTTTGGAGAAGTTGCTGCAGTTGCCAATATAGCCAATGTAGGTAGTTGCAGGTTTGTTACTCTTCACAGCCCCCTGCAAGCAGAACTAGGGAGAACAAACCATATTTAGATTGGTTCTAAGAGTGACAAACCTATCAACTGATAAATTTTTGGTGAAGATATCAGCCTTTTGAAATTCTTTCGGCATATATTGTATATTAAAAATGCCAGTAGCCACCTTTTCCCTAACAAAATGGACATTAATTTCAATATGTTTAGTCATAGCATGAAAAATAGGATTATGAGCTAGAGATGTGGCACTTTGATTATCACACCAAAGAACTGGAGCAGTTTGCAAGGAAAGATCAAGTTCTAGGAGAACAGACTTGACCCAAAGGATCTCAATGGAGGCTTGACCAAGAGACCTAGACTCAGCCTCAACACTTGATCTAGCAACCGTATGTTGCTTTCTTGATCCCCAAGTGATCAAATTACCTCATAAGAACACATAACAACTGCTTGTGGACCTCTTGTCATTAAGACAACTAGCCCAGTCTGCATCAGCATACAATTCCAGATTCAACATAGCTGAGGGTCTAAACTACATACCAAAATGAGCTGTACCTTTGAGGTATCTAAGCACTCTTTTACAAACCATCCAATATACCTCAGTTGGAGCAATCAGAAATTGACTTAATTTATTCACAATGAAGGCAATATCGTGTCTAGTGTTAACTAGATATTGCAATGCACCAACTGTACTCCTACAAAAAGTAGGGTCTGTGAAAGGTTGGCCATCATGAAAAGAAAGCTTAACCCTAATGCTGGCAGGAGATGTATAAGGTTTAGAGTATTGCAGACCTGTCTTTTTATGCAAATCAACAACATATTTAGAATGCAAACCATCCTTGTCTCGAAAGGCCTCAAAACCAAGGAAGTAATTGAATTAACTAAGGGACTTTGAGGAAAACTTAGAGTTGACCACTTTAATCACATCAGAAACAAGAGAAGAATTGCTCCTTGTTAGTAGAATATCATCAACATAGACTTAGAGAAACACAACCTGACCTTGAGGCCTTTTTATGAACAAAGATACACCAGTTGTGGAACTTGTGAATCCCCAATCCAAAAGAGCTGATATGAGCTTATGAAACCACTCCTTATGAGCTTGTTTCAGACCATATAAACCCTTGGTCAATTTGCACACATGAGAAGGATATTGAGGATGTTCAAAACCTTGTGGTTGAGCCATATAAACTAGCTCATGAATGTGTCATAAAATTCTACCCGTGGTATTTGATGAAATTCCTTAGCAAGTAACCTTGCCTGGTACTTCAAGATTGTCCTATCAGCTTTGTATTTGATTCTAAATACCCATTTGCTTCCTACAATGCTCATTTTATCAAAAAAAAGGAACAAGCTGTCAGGTTTTATTGGCCATGGAGCATCATATTCTGCTTGCATTGCTGATTTCCACCTAGGATTCAATAGAGTTGTCTTAACAGAAGTAGGTTCACTCTCAGTAAGCAAAACTTGTGGTGCAGCATGAGATGAATTAAAGGCCTTTGGCTTGCTGATCCTAGACTTAGATCGAGTCTGCATAGGATAAACATTAGAGATTGGTGGTGGAACAACAAGATTACATGCAGTGGTATGTAAATTGATAGTAATTCTAGATAAGGAGAGTACTGTGAAGCTAACATGGGTAAAGATGGAACAGATAGATGCTGATGGACATCAAGAGATAACATAGGTAAGGTTAACACAAGTAATGTTTTCTGTGTTGAAGAATGTTTAAGCTGTAAAAGAAGATGCTGGAAAACCAAGATGATAAGAGTGATGCATCACAGTAGAGGATGTAGCTGAGGAGAACAAATTGACATAAGGAAATTCAAGTTCTTGAAAGAGTACATTACTTGCATGGTAGGCCCACAAATTCTTTTTAATTTTTTTTAATTATCAAAAGTATCTTCTTCCACTTTTGGAGTGTTCCTCAATTTTAGTTCGCGAATTGATGTTTTCTTAGTACCTACAAAAAAACAAAAAAAAATTGTCTAGCTACGTCAACCTTTATTAGTAAACCCACAATTATTACTTATAATTTTATTGATTATTTCTTCGGTAATTCCATCACTTGTCCATTACAGAAATGTGTTTAGCAGTGACAAATTAATGATGACTTAAACTGTAAAGAAATAATAAAATAATAATGAACAAAGAAAATTTACGTGGTTCGATCTTGAGACCTACATTTACAAATGAAGCTAGGAGAATAAATTTTAATTATGAAATAAAATTTATAAATTTTAGAGTAAAAACTCTCAAACACCCGAAGCCCCAATACACCCAATAGTTACGCTCAAACACATAATATTTCTATTCTTAAAAAAATAAAGCAACTTTAAATCGCTCTCTAGCTTGGATGCATTTCTCAATATGCATGACTCCCTTTTATAGGTTTAGAGAAGGACTCCTGAGTCAACAATTTGGTAACCCCCTCTCTAGGCATAACTCACTTATTTTCCATCTATAATCAAATATCAACTAACTCACAACTAGCTCATCGTATTATCTTATGATTTACATAGTAGTTATAATTCACATATTTTATCATTTTTATAAAAACAATTAGACAATGTAATATTATTCTTTTTAAATACCATATCTGTGAAGACTAAGGTTCATGTGCATGGGATGCATGAGAAGTGAGCTAATTTAAGTGGCTGTCAACCTAAGACGTTGATGCACAAAGTTGTTAAAGGTACAGCTGATATCAATACAGGTGGACATTCAACCTTGAGTAATCATCTACAGCAGACATATAACAGATCAAGCAACACAACTCCTTATCATGATTCGATCATCAAGCGCTGTGATCAAAAGCCAAAGAGATGTATTTACAGCTTATAAGTTAGTTGATGAGCTGGCACAAATTAGGTTCAGGTTGTTAGGAAGTTAGTTGAATTCAGTTATCACATGCAACTTGCATGAGAGTTTGTTAGAGGCAGAAGAGTTATTGATCATGTGTTATATATATATATATATATATATATATATATATATATATATATATATATATTGAGATCTAATTGTAATTGATTATTGAGTTGATTTGTAATAAAATGAGAGCTCTCTCTTCTGCCTCATCAATGGCATTTTCAAAAAATGACAAAGATCTTCTCTTAGGACTTTTGTCAAACACCTTTACATTTCTATCAAACACCTTGCAGTTCATTTGTTACTTTTCATGGTATCAGAGCCTACTGACTAGCGTCAATGGCAGCTTCAAATTCAATCGATTCAGGTTCCATACGTACTGGAGAAGTCTCTAGTTTCACTTCCTCAAGCATGGACTTTGCAACTCTTACAAAGACCTTGCACTTCAACATCGGCATAAAGCTTCATCAGACAAACTATATTTACTGGAAAACATAGGTTCTTCCTGCAATATTAGCCTTAGATCTGGAAGATTTTATCGATCCATCTAAGTCGTTGCCTTAGTTCATTGAAGTTCACACCACAAATGATTTAGGTCAGACTATAGTTGAACAAAGAATTAACAGTCAGTATGCTGCCTGGAAGAAATCTAATAATGTTCTCCTATGCTGGCTTCTCTCTACAGTCAGTCCCAAAGTCATAGGTCAAGTAACTCGATGCTAGACCTGTCTTGATTTTTAGAGTAAGCTTGAAAATCTCTATTCTAAACATTCTATGGCTAGAATTCTCTCACTTAGGCAGCAACTTCAAACAAATAGAAAAGGTTCTAGTTCCATAAATGACTTTGTGCTTAAGATAAAAAAGATAGGTGATGAGTCAATGGCTGCTGGAGAAGAAGTTCAAGAACGTGATTTGATCTTAAGTTTGATGAGTGGGGTAGGTTATGAATACGACCCTGTAGTTTTGCTTGTTTCATCACAGCAAAGAACCATTTAGAGTATGCCTAATTTTTGTTGCAAATGCATGAACAAAGAATTGAGCAACTCAATTCTCACACTCAGCAAGGTGTTGTTGGAGCTTTTGCTCACTATACTAATATAATGTTGCTAAGAATCAAAGAGGAGGTAACTTAAACAACAATAACAATCCAGGAAACTCAAATGGTAACCGAGGTAGAGGCAGGTATGGTAACAAATATGGTCAAAGAATTTATTATCAATTGTGTTCTAAACCTAGCCATGGAGCTCTTAAGTGTTATAGGAGGTTTGATCAAGAGTTTTAAGGTCCAGCACCTTCAAATCAAGCAAATGTTGCTCATCAAAAGTCAATTGATAATGCTGGACATTTTTAGGTTCAAACTAACATAAATACAGGGCAGCAGGTGCAACAGTCTCGTCAGAATTCATCAGCCTACTTTACATCTCTAGAGACTGTTAATGATGATCGTGGTATGTGGACAGTGGTGCCACAAATCACATCACTGCCAATATGAATAATCTTGGAATTCACTCTGAATATAGAGGTAAGGATAAGTTAATTGTTGGAAATGGTGATCAACTTTACATTGCAAATGTTGGTGAGTCAATTGTTCAGTCTCATTGCAATCCAAAACAACAATTGCATCTGAAAAATGCCCTACATGTGCCATCTATAACCAAAAACTAGTTGAGTATTCCTTAGTTTACAAAGGATAACAATGAGTTTTGTGCTGATAATGTGTTCATAAAGAACCAGAAAACCAAGAAGGTGCTTCTTCAAGGTTCAGTTAAAGGTGGTCTATATCAGCTAGAGTTGGTAGCTGATGCTTCTCGATTTGGATCAGGGTCTCAATCAGCTTATGTTACATCTTCTTCTGTTTCTAATTCTGCAAAAAAACGATTGTATGCTCAGTCATGGAACTGATAATATTAGGGCAAGTGAATGTTTGTCTTCTATTGGTGCATGAAAAACATCATCTTCTGCATGTAAGCAATCTGTGTATAGTGCATCTTTTGCTGCTAGAACTAATTCTGCAATGTGGCAAGCAAAATTTGGGCATCTTGCCCCTCTCATGCTAGAATTAATTGCAGCATTTCTGCCTTGGAGTTTTGTGATTCGTACAAACTTGGAAAAATGCACAAATTGCCCTTTGAAAAATCTAAGATTATAGTACAAGCTCCTATAGAATTACTCTATAGTGACTTGTGGGGACCTTCTTCTATGGTTTTGTAGATGCTTTTACTAGGTTTATATGGATATATCCATTGAAAATAAAATCATATGCCTTGCAAGTTTTTAAAAGGCTTTCAAAAACAAGTGGAGTTGCAATTTGAAGAAAAGAAAAAGTGCTTGCAAACTGATATGGATGGAGAATGCTTACCTTTTGTACCTTATCTAACTCAACAAGATGTACAAGTTAGATTCTCATGTCGCTACACACATTAACAAAATGGGGTTGTTGAGAGGAAGCATAGGCACATTGTGGAGATGGGATTGACTATGCTACCTCACTCACGAATGCTTCTCTTTTATTGGTATGAAGCCTTCTCAACAGCTATTTTTTTCATTAATAATCTGCCTTCTTCATTGTTGAAGTTCATGACACCTTTTGAGAAGTTGTACTTTAGGAAACCAAATTATATGTTCTTGAAAATGTTTAGTTGTGCTTGTTTTCCCTATCTCCGGTATTACTCTTCTCATAAACTTGATTTCCATACCAAGTTTTTCATAGGCTATAGCTCTTATCATAAAGGCTACAAGTGCCTCCATCCATCTAGTAGAGTGTATATTTTGAAACATGTGCTTTTCAATGAGCAGAACTTTCCTTATAAGTCTATTTTTTGCCCTCCACCTCATTCAGTTTTAGTGCCTTCTGCTGCAAGTCTTCCTTTTTCCACCTCAGCTCAAGGCATTTCATCTCAGCCAGTTACTCAGCAAGTCTCTTCTGTATCACCATCAAACATTGTGGTGGATTTGAGGCCTCAGTTGCCATTAGCAAGTGACATTGATGATTCTTAATTTCCTTCATTACCTACAGCACCTCAGTTTACTGATACAGCTCCTTCAAGCACAGTTAATTGTCATCCTATGGTTACAAGAACTAAAAGTAGTGTTATCAAACCCTATGCTATGCATGTTGTTTTCCTTGTTAATATTCCAGCCTCTACAGGGCCAACGTCTGCAAAGGAAGCAATGCAGGATCCTTTATAGCTGTAAGCAATGCAAGAAGAATTTCATGCCCTACAGAGAAATCAAACTTGGACACTAGTTTCTCAATTTGCTGACATGAATTTGGTGCGTTGCAAATGGATTTTTCGCATCAAATACAAGCCCGATGGCTCAATCCTCAAGAATAAAGCAGGACTGGTGGCTAAAGGATTCAGTCAAACAGCTGGTTTGGATTTTCATGACACCTTTAATCTAGTTGTGAAGGCTGTAACTATTCGAATCATATTCTCCATAGATGTGCTCAAGCATTGGGATATTTAACAACTGGATATCAACAATGCTTTTCTCAGTGGTGATCTCCAAGAAAGAGTGTTTATGGCACAATCAAAGGGTTTTTAAAGCACTCAGTTTCCTACTCATGTCTGCCATCTAAACAAAGCTTTGTATGGCCTTAAACAGGTCCCTCGATCTTGGTTCCATAAGTCGAGATCTGCATTAATCTCTTGGGGCTTTAAGATCTCCATTTCAGACTCCTTACTATTCATCAAACATCAAGGTCAGCATGTTTTGTATCTTCTAGTATATGTCGATGACATTTTGATTACAGGGGACAGTTCCTCTCTTGTTCAGCACTTAATTCAGCAACTCAATAGCACGTTTGCTCTAAACGCTTTTGGCTCAGTAAACTACTTTTTCGGGTTTGAAACTTTTCGTGACCAGTCTAGATTATATCTTACTCAGACCAAGTATATGGTGGATTTGTTGAAGAAAACCAACATGTTTGATTGCAAACCAGCTTCTACCCCCGTGTGTGCCAGTACTAAGCTTTCCTTACATGAAGGAGAACCATTTAGTGAACCTTTTTTTTTTATTATTATTATATTACCATTGGAGCTTTGCAATATTTGGCTCATATAAGACTTGATATTGCATATATTGTCAATAAGCTCAGCTAGTTTCTTCAAGCTATCACAGCCATATTGCTTGGCCTGCAAACGAGTCTTGCAATGTCTCAAAGGTACCTTACATACTGATCTTTACTTTAAATCTACTACAACTTCATTTCCTCTGCAAATTGAAGCCTACACCAATGTTGATTGGGCCAGCAGTGTTGATGATAGTAAGTCTACTAGTGAGAGTTGCATCTTCTTTACTGGAAATTTAGTGTGTTGGGGATCAAGGAAACAAAAAGTGGTTGCTCAATCTAGTACTGAGGCTGAGTATAGAGCAATGGCTCAACTCACAACTGATGTTATTTGGCTGCAATCTTTAGTTCAAGAGCCTGGTGTTACTACTTCTCCTTTGCTGTCATGTGGTGCGATAATATTGAAGCTAATTCATTGGCTCAAAATCCTGTTTTCCACAGCTGCACCAAGCACATTGATATTGACAAACATTTCATACGTGAAAAGGTGGCAAGTGGTGTAATTGAACCGCGTTATGTTCCCACTGAATACCAAGTTACTAATGTTTTCACTAAAGGTCTTACATGTGATAGATTTAATTTTTTTTGTTCCAAACTAAACTTAGTGAATTTCCTTCAGTTCAGTTTGCGGGGGGATGTGAAGACTAAGGTTCATGTGCTTGGGATGCATGAGATGCATGAGAAGGGAGCTGACTCATGTGGCTGTCAACCTAAGAAGCTGAAGCACGAAGCTATTAAAGGTATAGCTGATATCAATACAACTGGACATTCAACCTTGAGTAATCATCTATAGTAGACTTATAACAGATCAAGCAACATAACTCATTATCATGATTCGATCATTAAGCGCTGTGATCAGAAGCCAAAGAGATGTATTCATAGCTCAGGAATTAGTTGATGAGCTGGCACAAATCAGCTTCAGGTTGTTAGGTGGTTAGTTGAATTCAGTTATGACATACAACTTGCATGAGAGTTTGTTAGAGGTAGAAGAGTTATTGATCATGTGTTACATATATTGTGATATGATTGTAATTGATTATTGAGTTGATTTTTAATAAAATGAGAGCTCTCTCTTATGCCTTATCAATGGCGTTTTCAAGAATGACAGTTTTTCTCTTAGGACTTTTGTCAAACACCTTTACATTTCTATCAAACACGCACCTTGCAGTGCATTTGTTACTTTTCAATATCAATACATAATGAATATTAAAAATATCAAGAATATTATAACTCCATTTTTATTTTTGTTTTGTTTAATTTTGTCTTTAAATATATGAGACATTGTTAATAGAAAAACCGTTTTTGAATCTAATACGATCAAACAACGGGTTGAGCCTAAATACTATCACAATTGAAGGGGGAAAAAATCATTTCAAAGTGTTCAAGAAAGTCACTAAGAAGCTTTTTCTTTTTTGAGAATATAGCATCTCTAAGAAGCTTTTTCTTCTTTGAATCTGTGATTAATGAATCTCCCAAATATCATGATCCAAAACCCATATATATCTTATAGCGAATACGAATAATTTTCTATTTTAGTATACATGGTGAGGGAAGGTTTATTTTAAAGGAAAGAAATTAAAAAAGTGCATGGTTCTCTTTTCCTTTTTGTAATTCTCTTCCAAGTCATTCAATATTTTATTATTATTATTATGCATGGTTATCTAAGATTTTTTTTTATTCTCAATTATTATTACCGTTAGAAGTAATGCTACAACTAGCAACAGCAGGGATAACAATACTGCAGGTATTGATAACAATGCTGCAACAAGTATGCACAGCAGTGCTACAACCAGGAAATGATCAGCCGATATGGCTCGAAGGTCAGATGTGATCAATCTGATCATTGTAAGCTGAGAGTGTATGGCAACAAAAGCAGAGGAGTGATCAAAAGAGATGGCATGATGATCAAGAGCAAAGAACTAACCATGACATATGGCATGATCATAGTAGTTAACAGGATTTTAGAGGAAAAATCTGTTAGAAGGTTTTGGAGGGAAAGTTGTTAGTTTGTTATTCAAGCCAACTCAGCCAATGTTTGTTTCAAGAATGAGCAGAGTATGCAAAAGGTTGTTAGCATTCGCAGTTGTTAGAATTGTGTATTAATAGAGCTCATAGCTCATGTAAAAGCGACAAGATTTTTTTTTAATAAAAATAAGAGAAACTTTTCTCTCAATTCTTCATCATTTCTCTTTAGTATTTTCTCAATAATGTGATAGATTTCAACATGGTATCAGATCAACAATCCATAGCTTCTGCTGGAAATCAAGTAACATCCTATGTTACTAAACTGTTGACTCCATTAAAGCTTGAGCTAGCTGTCAAGCTTAATTACAACAATTTTCTGTTGTGGCGCTACCAAGTTCTTGCTGGAATCAAAGGTATCTCCTCCTTCATATATCATAGTGTTATTCCTCTAAACAAAGTGAATCCAGATGGACTCATTAATAAATCATACCTAGATTGGGAACAACAAGATCAAATGTTGCTGTGATGGGTTAACTTCAATCAGGCCGGATATTTTGCCAAAATTGATTAGTTGTCATACATTTAGTCATGTTTGGATCATAATTTAGAGACTCTTTATTTCTCAATCAAGAGCAAACAAGATGCAGCTCAAGATCCAACTGCAAACACTGAGGAAAGGTGGTCTTATTATAAGTGAATATCTACTCAAGAAGAAAAGCATCTTTGATGCTCTAGCACACCTAGGATATGTTGTGACAAATGAGGATAAAATTATGTATGTGTTGAGTGGTTTAGGTCCTGAATATGATCCTTTTGCTATACCAATAACCTTAATACCAAATACCTATTCATTGACTGAGATCACAACTTTGTTACTTACTCATGAGGTGAGGATTGATCAACACAATCAAATTGTCTTTGAATTTCAACATGGCAGTTAAATAAAAAAGGGAACAATGCTGGTGGAAACAATCAATATGCATATGGAAGAGGCAATAATCAAGCCTCAAACAATGGAGGAAGATCAAAACAAGGTTCTAATAGAGGAAGGAGAGGAAGAGGTGGAGGAAAATACAATAATAATAGCAAGGGCTATTGCCAGATCTATAGAAGAATGGGACATGAAGCACATAGGTGTTACTACTATTATGATAAAACCTCCAAGGTTAGAAAAAGAATATGCAAAGTCCAAATATCTTGAACATAGGAGGATCTAATGTACAGATGGCTACAATGACTGTATCACCAGAAGTGATGGTTGACTCCATGGTATCCTAATAGTAGTGCCACAAACCACTGCACACCAGATGATAACTAGCTGCTGAACAAAATAGAATATCAAGGCAAGGACAAGATATATGTTGGTAATGGTACAGGTTTGAATATCTCTTCAATTGTATATAATCAATTTCATGCTTATAAACACTCTTTAGTACTTAAAAACATACTGCATATTCCTCAAATAAAAAAGAATTTGCTTAGTATCTCTAGGTTTGTTAAAGACAATAATGTTTTCATTGAATTTTATCCTTAACTATGTCTTGTGAAGGATCAGACCTCGAAGAGAGTTCTTCTTCAAGGTGTTCTTAAAAGAGGACTTTATGTCTTTGACTTACCTCTCCTTTCTAATGTCTCGCACCATCCTCAATCCAAGTTTGATGTTTCTTATTCTACTCATTCTGCATTAGTATTTGATCCTAAAATCAAGTTATCTATTGTCAAGTTGTTCACATTCTATTTGAAATAATAATTGTGATACATCCACTACAAATAGAGCAGTTACATTTATGGCACAAGAGGTTGGGTCACCCTCCTCGTCTATTGTAAAAAGTGTGTTGAATCAATGTAAAATACATATTCTTCTTTGTTGTGTGATGCTTGTCAAGTAAGTAAAGCACATAAACTTCCATTTTCAGCTTTCAAAACACAATGAAAATTGCCCATAGAACTCAAAGTAGCTGATGTATGGGGACCAACTCCTCTTCTTTCTTCAAAAGGGTTTAAATACTATGTTAGTTTCATTGATGTTTATTACAAGCACACATGGATACGCCTTCTAAGAGGTAAGAGTGGAGTTTATGTTACATTTATCCAATTCAAGAATAAAGTAGAACTTCAATTTTCATGTTCTATCAAGTGTTGCAAACAAATTATGGGAAAGAATTTTTAGTTTTTAACAGGTTTCTAAAGGAATGTGGAATTGTTTTTAGACACTCTTGTCCGTATACACATGAACAAAATGGAATAGTGGAGAGGAAGCACAGACACATAGTGGAGACTGGTTTGAGCTTGCTTGCACATTCATCTATGCCTATCAAATATTGGGATGAGGCTTTTCTAGCAGCTGCTTTCCTTGTTAACGGAATGTCGTCCCCTATACTTCAGCACAAGTCTCCTTATGAAATTTTGTTCCATGTCAGACCTGAATTCAAAACCCATAAGGTGTTTAGGTGCTTGTGTTTCCTTTAGTTAAGGCCTTATAACAAACACAAGCTAGAATTCAAAAGCACTCCTTGCACTTTTCCGGGTTACAGTGCCAGTCACAAAGGCTATAAATGTTTAGATTCCAAGGGAAAGTTATACATTACTAGACATGTGATTTTTGATGAACTTCAGTTACCTTATGCTAAAAATATTGGTACCTCCATCTCCAAACCTAATTAAACCTCTACTTCTTTACTTCCACCAGTTATCTCACTGTTCAAGTTACAAATACCATTAGTCCCTTCTACATCAACTGTTGGGTCAGTGTCACACGTTACTAGGTCTTTATCATCCTCTATGTCACCACATCCTAGTGACATGCCCTTCAGAGGTTCAACACCACTTTTAGTACCTTAGCAATCTCCATTGCCACAAGCTGATATTCCCTCTACTGCAGCTGAAATGCACACTACTGCTGATATTAACACTTACCCCGTGATCAGTCGAGCTAAAGCTGGTGTGAAGAAACCTAAGGTTTGGATTGCAAAATTAGATAATATTGAACCTACATCAATGAACTCAACCTTGGCATATCCTAGCTGGCTTGCAGCAACACAAGATGAGTAACAAGCCCTACTGAGGAATCAAACTTGGAATCTTGTCCAACCACCCAAAGATAGGAAAGTTATTGGCTACAAATGGATCTTTTTAGCGAAAACGAACCCAGATGGCTCTCTCTTGAAACACAACGCACGTTTGGTGGCTAAGAGATCCCATCAATTACCTAGTATTGACTTTACAGAAATGTTTAGCCCTGTCATCAAGTCTGTAACTATCAGAATTGTCATCTCTCTTACAGTGAACAAAGGCTAGAAATTAAGGCAGCTTGATGTCAACAATGCCTTCCTTAATGGTAGCATAGATAAAGAAATGTACATGTGTCAGCCTCCTAGTGTTGAGTCCTTGATCGGTCTATAATTTGCGTATTTTTATATCCCTTAAACCGTATCTTTTAATTGTATTCTTGAGTATTTTTGGTGCTTTTGATGTGTTTTCCTTGAGTGTGCAGGTTTAGGGACCCATGTGATGATTTTATATATTTTTGGAAAAAATGTGTAATTTCAGTAACTTGGTGGAAGGGCCTTGATGAAAGCATATTGAAGTTCTGGGGCCAAACTGTAAATTTAAAAAGTTAACCCCAGCCATTAGTGAAACGGTGCGTTTTGCACCTAAGGAAGATGGGCTTTAGTGGAACGGCGCCGTTTTAGCACCAAAGTGTTGGTCCAAAACGACGTCGTTTTAGTGTTAAAGAAAAGAAAAATAAAAAGCTTCCGGCAGCGTGCATGGCGAGCTTCCTCGCGCACCAGCCCGCTCGCACCCCTCTTCGCGGTGAAGGTGAGCCAGCCCAGGCAATGAGCAGCGCGAGCATGACCGCGACCACCCCAGCTCGTGGTGCAGCTAGCAGTGCAGAAGAAGAATGGTGTCCACTGAGCAGCGCGAGGAACCGAGCGCGGCCTGTGCTCGCGTGGCCAGCTCGCGGTCCAGAAACCATGCAATCCAGTGAGCATGGCGAGCTCGAGCACAGCCATCCCTCCTCTCATTACAGCATCTCCAAGCGGACCAGTGGGCACCGCGACCAAGCCAGCGCGACCACAGGTCGCGGCGAAGGAAAAACAGCGCCCTAACTTGCTGCTATAAGAAGAAAGCGACGCAGCTGGGCAGAGGAAGAGACAGCTCGTGCAGAGGCAGTTCCAGCAGCTCCCAAGCTGCTCCAAGGGTGATCTTTCATCCTTCTTACTCCTCCCAAACACATCCCAACATCACAAAACACCACAACAATCTCTAGTTCGTGAGTGTTCATCGAAGAAGACGAAGATCGAAAGTGGAGAAGTTCAAGCCGGACCAAAGCGGGATTTCGACTCTTGAGAGCTTCGATGGGTTGTATTTCATCTCATTAATCTTCCTTTGATTGTTCATTTATGATTATGAGTTGTTAGAACTATTGTTAGGTGATTTTTGGAACTATGAACGGATTTGGATTTTATTGTTTGTGAATATATTTTGTGATTTATTTCATGATATTATGTGCTTAATAATAATCAATATGTTTTCCATTTCCATGATTGGAACCATGTGACCACCTCGCATAATCCTCCATTTAATCCGTTTCGCTTTATTTTAATTGTTTTAGTTAATTTAATTTAGTTTAATTATTATAAACCATAATTATGAACTAAACTTGTAAGTTGGGGTTTTGATGGATCCTATTCTATGATGATTGAATGAATTGATTGTTTAATTTGTTGCGGTTGATTATTGTGTTGTTGAGTGGTATTATTGTGCTTAATGCTTTTGAATGTGAAGGCCTACATTTAGATGATAAATTGATTGTGTGTTATGTACCGAGAGGAGACGCCCACCATGTGCTCGATGTAATGTCCACCACAAGTAAAATTAGATAGAGATATACTAATTTGCTTGTATGATCACATAGGGTGTTTATTATGACTAATGCATTTTCATGCACTTGGATATACCATCGAGAGATAGGATATTAGTGTATGTGGAATAGGTCCGATTTACCTCGAGAGGGGACTTTGGATAATTTAGATAAACACAGTCATCAACATGGATAGTTAAACTATAACAATGTGCTTTCATAAAATTCAATTGGATGGATTAGGTGAATTCAAATACCCTAACTAATATCTCATATTGGTTGTTTGCTTATTTTTTATGTCTTTATATTTTTATCTTTTAATTTGTTCTTTTAAACCTTTCGATTATCCAAATAGAAATAGGCTTGGTTAATTTTAGTATTCAACGCCTAAATATCCCTGTGGAGACGATAATTTACTTATCATTTTATTACTTGTGCCGACCCCGTATACTTGCAGGTACAAAAAGGCGTATCAGTCCTCTGATTCTACTTTAGTGTGCAAGCTTCACAAGGCTCTTTATAGGCTAAAACAAGCCCCACGTGCCTGGTTTGATAAGTTCAAGAGTGCATTGTTACAGGTTAGGTTTCATGAATCCAAAGCTGATAGTTCTTTGTTTCTACTCTTTGGCATATCACATACTATTTTCATCTTGGTTTATTTTGATGATATTATTGTTACAGGTGATAATGACGCTACTATAAATGCCTTGGTTCATCAACTTCACGCTACCTTTTCCTTGAAGGATCTAGGATCACTTCACTATTTTCTTGGCATTGAGGTCCTGCTTACCTCTACTGGTATACACATTTCTCAGCATAGATACATTCTTGATTTGCTAAAGAGTGTTGATATGTTACAAGTAAAACCATTTCCCTCCCTTGTGGTTGCTAGTACAGGTACTTTGTTGTCTGCCTACAAAGGCAATCCTGTGACTGATGTCACACACTATAGAAGTCTGGTTGGGGCTCTTCAGTATGTTACCATTACATGTCCAGATATCTCCTATGCTGTGAACAAAGTTTGTTAATTTATGCAAGCTCCTCTTGATGAACATCTCAAGGCTATCAAACGAATTCTTAGGTACTTGAGAGGAACATCCACCTATGGACTTAAGTTTGTCCGAAGCTTCTTATCTCTTGATCTTATAAGCTTCTCCGATGCTAACTAGGCAACTAACCCAGATGACAGAAAATCAATAATCACTAGATTTTGTGTCTTTTTTTGTTTTAATTTGGTTACTTGGACTGCCAAGAAACAGCACACCATCTCTCAGTCATCTACGGAGACTGAGTACAAAAGTTTGGCTTCAGTGGTGGTAGAAATAACATGGATGAAGTCTTTACTTGGTGAACTTCACATCTCTTTAGTAAAGGTTCCTGTGATATGACGTGACAATCAAAGTACTATAGCAATGTCCAAAAATACAGTTCTTCATGCTACAACTAAGCATATTGAACTTCATCTTTATTTTGTTAGGGATAAGGTTCTCTAAAGAGAATTGATTGTGAATCATGTTCCTTCCTTGGATCAAAGAGCTAGTTTCTTCACTAAGCCTCTTCCTAGTCCTTGGTTTCTCTATCTTCGTGGCAAACTTAATGTGACTGACAATCCCTTAAGTTTGAAAGGGAATGTTAGAAGTAGTGCAACAAATAGAAACAACGGTGACAAGAATGCTACAACAAGTATACACAGCAATGTTGCAATAAGTATGCACAATAGTGCTGTAACTAGCAACAGAGGTTGCTCAGCCGATATGGTTGCAATAAGTATGCACAATAGTGCTGTAACTAGCAACAGAGGTTGCTCAGCCGATATGGTTGCAATAAGTATGCACAATAGTGCTGTAACTAGCAACAGAGGTTGCTCAGCCGATATTGTGAGCTGAGGGTGTATGGCAAGTAACAAAAGCAGAGGAGTGATCATGAGAGATGGCATGATGATTAAGAGCAAAGAACTGATCATGACAGGTGGCATGGTCATAATAGTTAACACGATTTTGGAGGGAAAATATGTTAGAAGGATTTGGAGGGAAAGTTGGTTAGAAAGTTGTTAGTTTGTTATTCAAGCCAACTCAGTAAAATTTTGTTTTAGGAATGAGCCGAGTATGAAAAAGGTTGTTAGCATACTCAGTTGTTAGAATTATGTATAAATAGAGCTGATAGTTCATGTAAAAGCGACAAGATTTTTTAATAAAAATGAAAGAAACTTTTCTTTCAATTCTTCATCATTTTCTCTTTAGTATTTTCTCAAGAAAGTGATGGATTTCAACAATTACAAATATAGGGCTTGAAGAAATAAAATATATCTTAAAATCTATAACTTATCAATGTGTGTAAAGGATATACCACCAAATTAACTCAATCTCGTCGAGATTATTTAAGATTATCTTACAGAGGGACAAGAATAGACAAACTCAATCTGAACTTTTAACAATATTGCAGCTACAAAAGAAAAGAAGTGTTTTCATTAAAAATTTAAAGTGTATCCACTAGAATAAGGTTACCCAATATATATATAGGATTTTTTTTGGTCATATATTAAAAAATTAAAAATTAAAACTTGGAAATAAGATGGAAATAAAACCAGAGCAGAGAAAATCACAATTGCAATAAAGAAACAAAGTGATTTTTACAAAGTTGAAAAAAATTCTAAGGTCATAGAATTGAAAGTGATAGGTATGAAGAGAAGCATGACCGAGCGCAACAAGAACTTAGAGAAAACAAAGAAGAAATAGAAAAATCCAGAATAGAAATTTATCACTTTTATTTTAATGAATGATCTGAATACGAACAATGTTATATTTGTAGTTAGATCTAGCTTGATTACAACCGTCCATCTAATACAAAGATCAATGGTTGAAATTAGACTATCTAATACAAATATCTATTGCTGACTTGGCTAACTTTGTTTGACTTCAACAAACAGAAGTTGAGTTGGTAGATTCATCAGCTGCAATACCTGTTGCATCTACCATAGGAGACTTATGCTCAATATCCCCCCTAAAACTTAACTTGGATCTGTCCAAGACAAGTTTGTGTCTAAAAACTGCGAAACGAGAATTCTGCAAGGGTTTTGTAAACACATTGGCCAGCTGATGTTCATGTTAGGATTATGCTCAATAGCAAGAGTGTAATAGTGTAATTGACAATCTTTTCATATGAATAAAGTGATTTCTGATATAAAGAATATTATAGCAATTATATTAATTGTCAAAAGTAAATAATCATAAGGTTAAGAGACTATGAGAAACAAAAGAATTATTCGTACATCTGGATATGTATGAGGTAGACATAATTCTTTAGTTAGTCTCGAATACGCATTCACAACTTAAGATATAAGGTTGGGCGCTTTTATCTTGTTAAAGTTGTAGATTCTTTTGTTAGCATTTGAGTGGGATCAAATGTGATATGATGAGTCTAAAATCATCGAAGTGTCTTTGGACAAAAAAATCTAGTGCACTGGGTGCATTGAATAGGATCAATGTAGAAAACTTTATCCGCAACCGTCAGTGGATAAAAGTATTCAACTGAGACAACCGGAGAGTCTATCTGAATCCTGAGATAAATGATAGACTTATGGTTGCACGCGTTATCATTTGAGCTGTCAATGAGTACGATTATATCGCATAGTCTATCTTCGATGATTTGGTGGTATTCACGTGTATATCGATAGAGGACATCATTTATAGAAATGGACATTGTGACTACATTTAGCAAATGTTAGTAGAATACCATTATATGGATGTTTTGAGGTATTGGATATTTAAATCTTTACGTAAAGTTTTCAATAGTAGATATTGAAACATGACTTCTGGACAAGTCAAAATATCCAAGTTTGAAAATATGGTCATATGAATAAATATGGTAACTTGGAGAACTATAAACAGTCTATGAGCTCTTGGCGATTACTAGTATTTTTACGAGGATACGTTTTCTCCGTTTAGGTTGTCTAGGGTACGAATTAGTACGCTCACTTATTCTATCTTTATTTAAGAGTTCAATTTTAGTTCTTTAGTGGAATGAACTAAAATTAATGGATCGGACCTAAGTGAATCATTTATTGATTGTAATTAGGTTGTGTCTATTGAAGCTTAAATTTAGATGGCCAGCCAAGATCCCCAATCCACACGAACTTAAATGGATCATTAGTTATAAACTACCGGATCATTTATTTGATCCAACTTATAAAATTGTTTTTGAAATTCTTTCCAAAAATTTTGAGAGGTGCATTCTTGTGTTCGATCAAAACACACGGTAACTCGTCAAAATACCTGGGAATTCCGAATTAACTCGTCACAAAGTTGTACATAAAAACTCTTTTAGAGAAAAAAAACAAAATGAGGTTGGTCCAGTAGTTTATTCCTCACACTTATACCCTTGAGGCTGTGAGTTTGAGTCGTGTCATCCTCTCCGAATTTTGAATTAATCATAATTATTAAAAAAAAAACCTTCTAAATTTTTTTTTTTTTAGACTCATTCTAAAAGCCTTAATCTCTATATCAGTCTCCAATTGACCGCTCAGACTCATTCTTTCTCTTCTCGGATGATGATATTCAACAATAGTCTGCTTGTATTTTTAAGGAAGGCAGTGTTGAATTACCTTTATATATAACACAAGTAGGGACTTTTTGGTAATATAGATGATGCTATGGCTTGCACAGATCTACTCTTATTTATCAATCAACATCCATTTCACAAGCAAGCCAAGGAAAGGTTCAACTTTTTATAGAGATTTAATAACATATAAGTTTACTATATAAGTTCCATTTTATCTCTCTATCTGTTGCTCCTCTTACCTCTAATTCAGTTGCTCATAATATTGTTAAATTGGCTGTTAAGAGTAGGTTTTTTTATTTTTGGAACTTTTGTACTGATTGGCTTTATATACTGGTGGTTCAGGTTGGCAGTGTTGGTTGGTTAAGTAATGATATTTTACTTTTTTTCTATATCATGATTGACATTTTCCATTATTTTAGTTAATCAATATGATTGGAGACTTGGAGTTAGTGGCCATTGCGATGGTCGTCAGTCACGATCATCATTATTATACAAAATATAATAATGATAAGAAAATAAAAAAATTAATATGTAATGGAGTTAAAAATAATTATTTTAGGGATTAATAAAATATAATATTATTTATTTAATTTTTTAAGATATATAAAATTATAAATTATCGTATTTAAAGGATAAAAATAAATTATTTATTTAAATTTTAAATTGTATCGTATACATTCTTTGGAGAATTATTTGTGACTTGATTATAAGACTTGTATTTTTAATTTTCTGGCTCTGGGTCTATAATTGTGTTTGTTTGCTTAAAAAAAAAAAAATACAACAACACAATAAATAACCGAGATTATATAAAAAAAAAAATACAACAACACGATAAATAATCTTCTAAGTGATTATATTACATTTCCATTTATACCAAGCAATCATCTCATAATGTGTTATATAAGATGTCAAATATAATAGATATATAAGGATCACAAAGTTGTACATAAAATCTCTTTTAGAGAAAAAAAATAAAATGAGGTCGGTCCAGTAGTTTATTCCTCACACTTATACCCTTGAGCTGTGAGTTTGAGTCGTGTCCTCCTCTCCGAAATCCGAATTAATCATAATTATTAAAAAAAAAACTTCTAAAATTTTTTTCTTATTTTTTTTAATATTAATAAAAATTATATAATATTTTTATTCACTTTTTAAATTCTGTATATTTGTAATTTAAGTATAATAGTTTTCTTTTCACACTAAGGACAATTTTAGTAAAGATTAGTTAATTAATAGGGGAGGACTCAAATAATTTAATCAGTTACAGTATTGAACCATTAATTAAGTTATAATAATTGTGGAGATTGTTTCAAAAAAAAAAAATAATAATTGTGGAGACATTTCTGATCCCACATGAAAATATGGAATTGAATACTTTAATTTAAGTCATATATTAGAAGGATTTTGCTAGATATAATTTAAAGCATTATCACGTGTAGCATAATCAGATCAGTAATTAAGTTATTGGGCTCAGTAATTAATTTAATTGTTTTTTTTTTATAAATTTTATATTCATACCACTAAATTATTATAATATTTACAAGTGTCAAGTTATGATAGAGACAATTCAAATCCATAATATTAAACTGGGTCTACAAATGAATTTTTTTTTATAAATATTATAACTAATTCGAAACTTAAGGGTAGATGATAGAATTCAAATTCACATCTTTAAAGTAAAAGTACGAAGGACATACCACTTGACAAGCTTATCTTACCGTGTATAAATAGTTGTTAGTAATGATAAAATTAAATTTAGAGACAATGACAAGACCGGTAGGTTTGAATTTAGGACCCTCTTTATCTATAAAGGAGTCTGTATTTTATTCTTTATGGATATAAAAAGAAGATTGCTTTCTTTTTTTTATTTTTTATTTAGAAAAATATTAATACGTGACACATATTAAAAATTAAAAATAAAAAATAAATACTTATATTTTTTTTAAAGGAGAATAATATATTAAACTCAAAAAAGAATCAAAAATAACTATCCAGACAAATCAGTTAGGACCAACGACTTCATACAGGGAGGAACTACTATTTATATATTTAAAATATAGGAAATTATCTATTAATATATTAGAAGAATAATATAATTTTTTATTTAAATTTTGGGTTGTTAATATGTAACTAATATTACCCTTTTATTTAAACTTATTGAATTGAAAATTTAATAGTTCCTATATAAATATTTTTATTTCTTAAAACAAAATCATATGAAAATAAATATTTCAACATTTATACTTTTTTAATTATTAATAATAATATATTTATATTTTAATATATTAAATATAATTAAAGTAAATAAATAATAAATTCTAAAATGGATTTATTTAATTATTAAAAATAATCCAAATTTTAGCTTATTAATGACTAGTTATGTCAATTTAAATTTTATTTGATATAATACATATTTAGAAAAATAGTCTGTATATAATATATGTACCTAATTCACTCTATAACTAAAAAATTAGGAACAATTATAACTATGGACTATAGTGTTATGGGTTAGGATAAAATTGAAAACAGGCAAATTATATTAACTTATTTGATGCATCAAGCATGAGGTGTTTTGCTGATCTTCTGGAGATGCCATTGGGCTGTGAGCTGTCTTACTTTATAACAATTTTTTTTTTTTTTTTTCACATCCCATCTTCTGGAAAGTAGTAGATCTGCTAAAATCAGATAATTCAATAATGTACCCTTTCATGAATTACGAGGACACAAATTTTGACACAATATTTAATACAATTTTATAGCTATTGAATCTCTAAAATTTGGATAGTTAGGATTTAATGAATTTACTTTTTATTTTCTTTCTCTCTCCTATCTCAATCATTAATTGATTTTATTTCATCTTTCCTAACCTAAAAATTTTCTTTCCCAAATTTAATATATTATATTTTTATCTTCTCTCTACGAGACTACAACAATTTATTCATTTTTAAATATATTATTTTATTTTATTTTTTCTAGAAAATGTGGTTAAAACTTCAAGTACTGGGGGTCGGGATAAGGAGTGGAGTAACCGTTTTCATTTTAAAGAAGCTTGAAGTGATGTGGGTGAGTGTCACACAGTTGTGGAGAAGGCTTGGATGGATGGCTTTGGCGTGGATGCAGTCTCGGGCAACATATTTTGCATCGGAGACCCAAAATATGGGGTCTCAATATTTGCTATCAATCAAATACATGCAACCCCACAATACACACTAGCATTGATGTCTTCAACTACATAGATGTCCACCAACGGTGTCGTGTATTCCCGTTTATTTATTATAGTATATGATGGTAGATTGAGGCATGGGAGCAAGCAGTCAATGAGAAACAATTAAAGTGAATTTGAGAAAATAAATGACAAATGATACATGTAACATCTCTTCGCCAAACATATCAAATATGCTTAAGCTCTATCAAGTAGATATATAACATTTAGGGTTCAATAAAGTCACTTCGAGTTTCAAAATAATTTTGTTTTTTAGAATATAACATCTCTAAGAAGCTTTTTCTTCGTTGAATCTATGACTAATGCGTTAGGAAACTGATAATAATTGTTAGGATCCCCTCAAGTTCTGATACTAATTGTTAGTAATTACGTCGAATTCCTCTTACAGGAGAAAGGATAAAACTGTATATGCAAACATATACGAAAAATAAAGCACACATAAAAGAAAGCATGAATAATCAAAATAATAATTTCACGTGGTTCAAAAAACTTTCCTATATCCACGGAGCGCACATGCACTTAATCCACGATTAAAGAACTGATTACAAAGACATCTGAAAAACTCTCATTGTAATATCCCGGATTTCGAATTATTAAATTTAAATATGTGGATATAAATTTTTATGATTTCCAGGTGGACCAGATGGAACGGTCCAGAAATGATGTATGAAAAATTAAAAACCGAGGCAGTGAGCATCACAACCTGATCACCGCGACCACAGATCGCGATGACCTGCTCACGGTGAAAAATGTGATTTCTGGCAGTGAGCATCGCGACCAGTCACCGCGACCACAGATCGCGATGAACTGCTCGCGATGAAAATGTCAAATTCTGGCAGTGAGCAACGCGACCACCAGCGCGACCACCAGCGCGACCATGGTATCGCGAGGTGTGCTTGCGATGAAGGCGGTGGAAACGCTCCAGTGAGTACCGCGACCACAGGTCGCGACGACCGAAAAATATAAAAAAAAAAATTAGCTTCCGCGAGAAGCCACAAAACAGACAGAGAAGAGAAAAGAGAGGGTGAGGTCGAGAAAAAAGAGAAAGAAGAAGAAAGAAAGAAGAGGAAGAAGAAAGAAGAGAAAGAAGAAGAAGAGGAAGAAGAAGAAGAAGAAAAGAGGAAGGAAAGAGAAAAAGAAGTGTAGGAGAAAGAGAAAGGGAAAGGAAAAGAAACCTAGAACCGCGATAGTCGAAAGAAAAATGGTCTCCAGGTTGGTGTACCTTCGTTTTCGAAATCTTTACGAAAAGCATTAAGTGTTTTTAGTTTGAATCTGAGATTTATTCGAAGATTTTCATTCTTATGTGTTGATTTTATTTTCGTTGAATGATTTTATTGTTAATCATATTTTCATTACTTCGATTTCGTGGAAATTACTTGTTTTCGATTATTGTATAAATATTGTTGATTTTCCCATGAAAAACATTTATGTTATTGAAATCGAATGTTTCCGTTGATTGTAAATATGGTGAATATTTGAAAACTAGTTTATCGAAACGGCCCTAGGATACTTAGACATAGAAATGGATATAGGAGGTTGGTATACCAGCTGGGTTCAGTGAGCAGTACTGCACCGATATTGATATGCTATTGATGAGTATTATGTATCTCCTCATGGATTCGTCCAGGGGCAGGGAGACACATACCTCCTCACGGATTCGTCCTGAGGTTGGGAGACACGTACCTTCCTAAGGATTCGTTCCTGGGATAGGGAGTTATGTACCTCTCTAGGTTCCGTACCCTCGGTCCTAGAGTACGGAGATACGTACCACTCTTAGGATTCGTCCTAGGGTGGGAGTTATGTTCGATCGACAGTCACTGTGGTCGAACGACCCATATTCCAGCCCTAGTTATGTTGAGTATTCTAGAGGGCCAGAAATTGAATTGAAATAAGTGATATGTATATAAGTGTTTTCGAAATTGATTTGATACATTTATTTTAATGTTTATATAAAACTGTTTGTAATTGAATTGAGCATGATTATTAATTTAGTAAATGATTATATGATTTTCATTAGTAATGTTTTTCTTGTGTTTGTATTGAGATATTTATATTATGATACGTTATGTTATGATTTTATGATTTTAATATTTGAGTTTAGTGTACACCCACTAAGCTATATGCTTAGCGCATTAGTTTTGTTTCTAATGCATAGGTACCAAGGATACTGAAGAGGCAAAGGACTGAAGAGGAGTTTCCTGCAGACAGAGGAGTAGAGTCACATTTTTGGGTAGATATTTATGTTGATGTGTATTATGATTGATATGCATGCATATACAGAGAGTTTGTAATTATGTACTGTAATTAATTATTTTACTTTTAATTACATTTACACCCCTTCCAATCACAAAAATTTATATCCACATATTTAAATTTAATAATTCGAAATCCGGGATATTACAATTCTTCCCCTCTTAAGAAATTTCGTCCTCGAAATTTACCTTAATGAAACAGTTGCGGATACTGTTGTCGCATCGTTTCTTCACTCTCCCAGGTAGCCTCTTCTACTTTGTGATTCCTCTAGAGGACTTTCACCAGTGGCACTCTTTTATTTCTTAGTTCTTTGATTTCCCGATCAAGAATCTGCACTGGTTCCTCCTCATATGTCAGGTCTAGTCGGATTTCAATACTTTCGGCCTGAACTCTGTGGGAAGGATCAGATATGTATCTCCTCAGCATAGAAACGTGGAACACATTATGAATCTTTTCTAATTCTGGAGGTAAAGCAAGTCTGTAGGCTACTGGTCCCACACGTTCAATGATTTCGTATGGCCCAATAAACCTAGGACTCAACTTACCTTTTCTGCCAAATCGGAGCACTTTCTTCCACGGAGATACTTTCAGAAACACTTTCTCACCGACTTCATACTCTATCTCTTTTCTTTTCAAATATGCATATGATTTCTGTCGGTCAGAAGCAACTTTCAATCTATCCTTGATAATCTTCACCTTCTCCTCAGTTTGTCGAATCAAGTCTGGGCCTACTAACCTGTCCTCTCCTAACTCTGTCCAGCATACTGGAGTCCTGCATTTCCTTCCATACGGTGCCTCATACGGTGCCATAGCTATGCTTGACTGGTAACTGTTGTTGTAGGCGAATTCAATCAATGGGAGATGATCCGCCCAACTTCCTTCAAAATCAATAACACAACTTCTGAGCATATGTTCAAGCACCTGAATTACCCTTTCTGATTGTCCGTCTGTCTGCGGGTGGAAGGCTGTACTGAAACTCAATCGAGTACCCAAGGCTTCTTAAAACTTCTTCCAGAATCTGGATGTAAACCTTGGATCTCTATCTGATATTATGGACGCAGGCACTCCATGCAATCTGACTATTTCTCTGATGTACAATTCTGCCAATCGATCCAATGAATAATCAGTTCTGACAGGTAGAAAATGTGCTGACTTCGTCAGTCGGTCCACTATAACCCATAGTGCATCGTGTTTACTCCGGGTGAGTGGCAATCCGGTGACAAAGTCCATTGTGATACGATCCCATTTCCATTCAGGTATTGCTATTGGTTGTAACAATCCTGATGGAACCTGGTGTTCAGCTTTCACCTGTTAACAAGTCATGCATCTATTCACAAAATCCACCACATCTCTCTTCATACCAGACCACCAATACTGTGTTTTCAAGTCTCTGTACATTTTTGTGCTATCTGGGTGCATCGCATACGAACTACTGTGTGCCTCTGTCAGGATCATCTTTCTCAATTCTTCATTGTCTGGAATGCAAATCCTGTCTCTGAAACACACAATACCATCAGCTCTGATTGAGAAGTCTGGATGCTTCCCTTCTGGGATCTGTTCACATATCATCTGAATTCTAGCATCCTGCTTCTGTTTTTCTGCAATCTGCTGAATCAGACTAGGTCTGCATATCAACTCAGCTGCCAATGCATTATTTGGATTCAGCTGTAATTGCACATTCATAGCTTTCAGGGCAAACAGTGCTTTTCTGCTCAGAGCATTTGCGACTACATTCGCCTTTCCTGGATGATAGTCGATTATACAGTCATAATCTTTAATCAACTCTATCCATCGCCTCTGTCTCAAATTGAGTTCTCTCTGGGTAGGCAGATATTTCAGACTCTTGTGATCTGTGTATATATAACATTTCTCACTATACAAGTAATGCCTCCAGATTTTCAAAGCGAAGACTATGGCTGCAAGTTCCAGATCATGAATCGGATAGTTCTGCTCATGATTTTTCAGTTGTCTGGACGCATATGCAACCACCTTACCTTCCTGCATCAATACACAGCCCAAACCATGATGTGAGGCATAATTAAAGATCACAAAGGCTTTACCTGAAACAGACTGAATCAGAACTGGAGCCTCTACAAACATTGCCTTCAGTCTGTCAAAAGCTGTCTGGCATCTGTCAGTCCACTCAAATCTGACATTCTTATGCAGTAGCTTGGTCAACGGACTTGCTATCAATGAAAACCCCTTCACAAACCGTCGATAGTAACCTGCCAAGCCTAGAAAGCTTCTGACTTCTGTAATATTTCTGGGAGGCTTCCATTCCACTATTGCTTCAATCTTTTTCGGATCTGCCTTAATACCCTCAGCTAATACAATGTGACCCAGAAATGCAATCTTAGGCAACCAGAATTCGCATTTGCTCAGTTTACCATACAGTTGCTTCTCCCTCAGAATTTGCAGTACTACTCTGAGGTGCCTGTCATGGTCTTCTGCCGTCTGTGAGTACACCAGGATATCATCGATAAAGACTACCACAAACTGGTCCAAGTATGGTCAGAATATCCGGTTCATCAAATCCATAAAGGCTGCAGGTGCATTAGTCAGCCCAAATGGCATCACTACAAATTCATAGTGTCCATACCTGGTTCTGAATGCAGTTTTCAGAATATCTGACTCTTTTATTCTCAACTGATGATAACCTGATCTCAGATCTATCTTTGAGAAGACACAGGCTCCTCTCAGCTGATCAAACAAATCATCGATTCTAGGCAGCGGGTACTTATTCTTGACAGTAAGTTTATTCAGCTGCCTGTAATCGATGAATAGTCTCAATAACCCATCTTTCTTTTTCACAAACAGGACTGGAGCTCCCCAGGGGGATACACTGGGTCTGATAAAGCCCTTATCCAGCAATTCCTGTAACTGTATCTTCAGTTCTTTCAGTTCTGCTGGTGTCATTCTGTAGGGAGCTATTGATACTGGAGATGTACCTGGTACCACATCAATCACAAACTCCACTTCTCTCTGAGGTGGCAAACCAGGAAGCTCCTCTGGAAACACATCTGCAAAGTCACACACAGTGGGTATATTCTGGATTTCAGCATTACCCTTTCTGGAATCAACCACCTGTGCCAAATATGCTTCACACCCCTTTCTGATCAGTTTACAGGCAGCAGTGGCTGAAATGGCATTGGAGAGGAAATCCCTCCTTTCACCCACCATTGTGATTTCTGCACCATTTGCTGTTTTGAGGGTCACTCGTTTCAATTCACAGTCAATCACTACTTTATGCTGAGTTAACCAATCCATGCCTAGGATCACATCAAACTCATGGAATGGCAACTCCATCAAATCTCCTGGAAATTCACACTCCTGTATCCGAATCGGACAATTTCTATACACACGATTCATAACTACACTCTGGCCTATCGGATTACTGACTAACACATCGTATTTAGTAGGTTCAGTTTTCAAACTTCTTTGTTTCAACAATGCATCACATATGTATGAATGAGTGGAACCTGGATCTATCAATGCAATAGCTGTAGTATCAAAAATAGAAATAATACCAGCTATCACATCAGGTGCATCTTTGTCTTCATGAGCTCTAACGCCATAAACTCGTGCAGGAGCTCGACTATCGGGTCTTGCCACAGACTCTGACACTCCTCTATGGCTACCACCTTTAGGTCCTGCCTGACTAGGCCTCCTACCTCTGGAAGTAGTAGGGGCTGATCTCTCTGGCTGTTGAGATCTCATCTGTGGGCAATCTCTCAGGAAATGGTTATGAGATCCACATCTCAGGCAGGCTCCTGTAAGCTTCCAGCATTCCCCAGGATGTCTTCTTCCATAATGATCACACAATGCAGGGGCTGGTCCCCTAACTGCACTCCTAGGGGTACTGGCTACAGAAGTCGCAGACTGACCAGGCCTAGCTGTAGGTATAGGCCTCTGTGACTGCACTGGACCACTAGGCTGCGGTCTCTTAAATTTCTTACTCTGGGGCTGATATGAGCTGGATGGCCCTGCCCCTCTTCTTTGCTGCCCTCTGTCTCTTTTGGCCTGCTTTTTCTTCTTAATTCTCTCTACATTCAGAGCTGCCGAGACGAGTCTGGTAAAATCTTTAAATTCAAAGGCAGCAACCTGTACCATTCCTCAATTAATCCACTGTCTAATTATATATTCAAATTTAATTACTTAGAAAGTCAGAATGTTACATAACCTGTAGGCGGATATAATCGTTCAGTCTATCTTCAAACCTCCTACATTTATCCGCCTCTGTCGCCACCATCTCTTTCGCATATTTACTCAACCTGACGAATTCTCTTTCATATTCTGTCACTGTCATCTGTCTTTGTTTCAGGTTGGTAAACTCCCTCTTCAAATTGTCCAAATAGATGCGACCAATATATTTTCTCCGGAATTCCTTCTGAAAGAAATCCTACGTTCTATCCTCTGGTCGCACTGTCTGTATAATGGAGGTCCACCATTGATAGGCATCCTCCTGCAATAAGGATACTGCACACTCCAGTCTCTCTTCAGGTGTGCAGTGCATCTGCTCCAATATTCTGTTCGTCCTCTCAAACCAGTACTCTGCGGCAGATGCATCCTCATCCTTTCTGCCATGGAAATCAGTGGGTCTGTGTTTAGCCAGTCGCTCTATGGCTGATCTTCGTGGCGCTGCTCTAGCCACGTTCTGAAAGAACTCAACCATCTGCTGCATAAATGCTGGCTGTACAGGGTCCGCTACTCTTGGACTTACTAATTCCCTAGATGCTCCCCCAGCCACACTGGCAGGACTCTCAGGTCTATCACCGCTTCCTTCCATTTCTTTTATCCTATATAAGACAGAAGAGAGGTCTGCAAATTAGAGTCACACATTCCTATGGGTCTCTTTAGACAATGCATGCATATACAGACTCTTTGGTCCAGAAACGCCTAAACCGCGCTCTGATACCACTTAAATGTAACACCCCCTGACCCGACCCGGCTGGATCGACCCAGGGAGCGCTACTCGAGTTTTCAAAACTTTCTTATGTCTGTTTATAAACTGAAAACCATATAGTTTGTAATTTTAAAATCTTTTTCGAGTGAGCCCATCGCAATAAACTTTTTATAAAAATTCGGCAGGGTTCCGTTTGTTTTTCGGATTTCCCAAAACCTATTTTTCCACAACTCAAATCAAATACAAATGCAATAACACTTCAAATATCATTTTCAATCAATTGCGCACTCTGCCGTGTAGTGATATGTTTATAAGTGTTTTCGAAATCGATTTGATACGTTTATTTTAATGTTTATATAAAACTGTTTGTAAATGAATTGAGTATGATTATTGATTTAGTAAATGATTTCATATGATTTTCATTAGTAATGTTTTCTTTCTTACGTTAGTTTTGTTTCTAACGCGTAGGTACCAGGGAGACTGAAGAGGCAAAAGACTGAAGAGGAGTTTCCTGTAGACAGAAGAGTAGAGTCATATTTCTGGGGTAGATATTTATGTTGATGTGTATTATAATTGATATGCATGTATATACAGAAATTTGTAAACGTTTTGTATAATTCTGTCTTGTAGTTAAATTGGTTTATGAATTCTGTTTTTCATTTTTTTTTAGGACTGTAATGAATTAATTATGCACTATTTGATTCTGAAAATTAATTGAAAGTCGCACTAAACGGCAGAGTGCGCAATTGATTGAAAATGATATTTGAAGTGTTATTGAATTTGTATTTGATTTGAGTTGTGGAAAAACAGGTTTTGGGAAATCCGAAAAACAAACAGAACTCTGCCGAATTTTTGTAAAAAGTTTATTGCGATGGGCTCACTCGGAAATGGTTTTAAAAATTATAAACTAGATGGTTTTCCAATGGTTTGAAAAATTGATTTGATGGGCTCACAGTGATTTTAGAAATTATAAAATGAATTGAGAAAGTTTTGTAAACCCGAGTAGCACTCCCTGGGTCGATCCAGCCGGGTCGGGTCAGGGGGTGTTACACTCATACTCTTTTTCTCTCTGTGTATACACTTTGCTAATCTCTCTCCTCTCTCACTAGTGTTTCTCCTTTTCTCTTATCCTATTTTGCCACTATACAAAATCTTAATATTACATGGGTATTTATATAGAAAAATTGGGACAAAACTGACATAGAAAAGACTTCCTAAACTGGTCAGATTTCAGACTTAAAACAGAAATGGGTCACGCCCCAACTCACGCGGCTCTTTACTAGGAATTCCTATTTTTTTAGGTTAGCAGGACCGGCAGCTTCCGACAGCGTGTGAGGGCACTCTAGCCTCCGTTGCCAACACCGTTGACGCCGTTGCCTTCGTTTGGATCTCTTCTTTCCATCGGTTCTTAAATCACCTTAAGCGAACACTATTGACTATATTTACATCCTTATCTCGCATTCCCCTACTTGTGAGATACCCTGGACTTTATCTTCTGACCTATATTGTCAACCTCAATGGTTGAACCTTCTATATGAGTTCTGGCAATTTACTGAAAAAACTCACTGCTTTTTGTTTCCCCATATTGCTACTATGATGCAGATTCTTGTCACCTGACTTTGAACCTGGCTACTTCTTATTTGAAAGCACAATCTTTGGGCTTTTGACACTCCTATGTCCCGGTCTCTAGTGATTGATGAGAGTTTTGCTATCGTCATCTGACTTCTTTATTCTTCTTCTTTCATATCTTCTGGCTTCTCACAACTCAGCGATTTTCCTTCTAATTCCGTGACTCTTGCTGAAGTTGAGAATGATGAACTGTATCCTGTGTTTGTAATCCCTAGGCTCAATTTGAGCTCTAACAGAACCTCAACCAGGCTCTGATAAAACTCAACCTAGGCTCTGATAGAACCTCAACCCGGACTCTGATACCAATTGTTAGGAATCTGATACTAGTTGTTAAGATCCCCTCACTCACAAACTCTAATACCAGTTGTTAGGAATTACGCTGAATTCATCTTACAGTGGAAATTATAAAACTGTATATACATCAAAGACAATGCATGTAACATCCCAAATTTCGAGTAATTAATTTTAAATATGTGAAAATAAATTTTGTGAATTGAGGGGTGTAAATGTAATTAAAAGTATGTTTATTTTATGGTTTCCAAGTGGACCAAATTGAACGGTCGAAAATGATGCACGAAGAGAGAGTGAAAAACTGGGACAGTGAGCATCGTTTTCGACCACAGATCGCGATGAGCTGCTCGCGATGAAGAATGTTGATTCTTGGCAGTGAGCACCGTGACCAGTCACCGCGATGACTAGTTCGCGATGAAAAAGTGACAATCTTGGCAGTGAGCAGCGCGACCACCATCGCGACCAGGGTACCGCGAGGTGTGATCGCGATGAAGGCGGTGGAGTTGCTCCAGAGAGCAACGCGACCAGGTCATCGCGACCACAGGTCGCAACGACGGTCGCGACGATCAAAATTTTATAAAAAAAAATAATAATAAATAAGAGACGTGAAGTCTCTAGAAAAACAGAAGAGAGGAAAAACAGAGAGAAAAGAGACCGAGAGAGAGACCGAGATAGAAAAAGAAAAGAGAGAAGAAGAAGAAGAAGAAGAAGAATAAGAAGAAAGAGAAGAAGAAAAGAAAAGGAAAAAGAAAAAGGAAAAAGGAAAGAGAAAGGGAAAAGGAAATCCATAAGAGAAACTGTGCGAAAAACGGAAACCAGGTTGGTGTACACTTGTTTCTGTAACTATTTTTGATATGTGTTTTGATCTAGTAATTTTGGAATATAGTTCTGGATTTTAAATACGTGTATGGAGTATATATATATTCTTATTTCATTTGTGTATATTGTTGAAAATATTTGTGCAATATTATGAGAATATGTAATTTTGAATTTAAGTGTATATTTCCAAAACCTGAGTTACAACTAACGTTTTACAATTATTGTTGGTTTCCTACTTATTGAGTTTGATTGAAACTTATTTGTGTTGATTTTCAAAATTAAATAAATTAATTGTAGAAGATTGTCTGTTATTCCTAAATTTTGATAGAAGGAACTGGTGAATTATTTTTGAAACTGATTTTGAAATACGAAAATTGTGATTATAGTGAATTTAATGATTTTAATTTTCTGTATTATGTTCGTTTATGTATTTATATTTCCGTATATATTCTTTGATATATTATGAATCTTTTGTTTTATAACTGTTAAGGAATATTAAATTTTGGATAGATTGAGAAAATTTTGATTATCTGAAAGATGTTTAAAAATTAAATAAACTATTTGTAATATCTGAACTTTGATTTTGGCCCTGATATATGTATAGGAATATATGGATATAGGAGATTGACATGTCAATTGGGTATATTAGCAGTACTGCGCTGATATTTCTGTATTGATATCACTCTATGGATTATTAGCAGTCACCGTTGTGGCCAATCCTTGAGTGAAGCCGTTTCCGACGAGTAGTTCCAGTTGGTTCCGATGTCGGAAATAACACCTGTATAGGGATACCATTTCAGCGGGCAGTTCCCATTGGTTCCGATGCTGAAATGGGAAACCCGACTGTATATATATTTTCGGCGGGCAGTTCCTGTTGGTTTCGATGCCGAATAACCCATAATCCAGTCCTGCGAACCCTGTTATATGTATCAAGGGCCCAATTGAGAATTGATAGTTAGATAATGTTATGGAAAAATAAAGACATGATATAGAAACTGAAAACCAGAAACGTTTGAATATATATATATATATATATATATATATATATATATATATATATATATATCTATATTACTGACATTCTGTATTTAAGTTTTATGGTTTCGTTATATATGTATCTAAATTTCTGAGTTTAACATGTAGTGATTTCAATTATATTATAATGTGTTTTCTATATATATTTATATTTATGAAATTATGATAAAGCTATATTGTTTATTTATATATATATACATCTTTATGAATTTCTGAATTTACAATCCAGTGTTTTATATGATATTGAATTTTATTTAGTGTACACCCACTAAGCTATATGCTTAGCGCGTTGATGTTTATCGCGCGTAGGTAACCAGGATATTGGAAAGCAAAAAGGTTGAAGAAGAAGGAATTGCAGGCAGATCTTCAGAGTCACAGTCACCACATTTTGGGTAGATATATATATATTTCTGTTTAAAGTACTTAGTTATGCATGCATATACAGAATACCTGGAATGGAGTTATATAAGTATGTTCCGTAATTATGTGTTGTAAGTAATTATTTTATGATGTCTGTTTTTATTTTCAAAGGACTGTCATTTAATGAATTGTTTTATAAACTATTTGAAAGTCGCACTAAACGGCAGAGTGCGCATTTGAATGAAATGATATTTGAAGTGTTAATGTGAAATGTATGTGATTTGAGTTTTATTTGAAAACAGGTTTTTGGGAAACTCGAAAAATAGAGGAAACTCTGCCGAAATTTTTGAAAATAATGATTTGATGGGCTCACTAGAAACATATTTTTAAATCACAAAGTGATATGATTTTCACCGATTTGAAATATACAACGTGACTTTAGAAAGTTTTGAAAACCCGGTAGTGCTTCCTGGGTCGATCCAGTCGGGTCGGGTCAGGGGGTGTTACAATGCACATATGAAAGAAAGAAAGAATAATCAAGACACCAATTTTACGTGGTTCAGATAACTTTTCTACATCCACAGAACACACCTGCACTTAATCTACTATGAAAGAACGTATTATAAAGACATTTGAAAAACTCTCACAGTATTTTTCTCTCTATATATACCCTTTTCTAATCTCTCTCTTATCTCACTAGTGTTTATCCTTTTCTATAAACCTATTTTACCACCATACAAAACCCAAATATTACATGGGTATTTAAATGGAAAAACTAGGACAAAACTGACCTAAAAAAGACTTCCTAAGCTAGTCGGGTTTCATATTCAAAATAGAAGTCTGATCGAAATAGGAAGTTCGGATTCGCATGACCTACATGCGTGACTTGCTCATAAGACCTCTAGATCGCACCTCAGGTCGCGTGGCTCTCTGCCACAATTTCGCTCTTTTTCACAAGTCCACCATTCATTTCCAGCGTCGTTTGCACCGTTACTTTCGTGTGGATCCCTTCTTTCCATCATTTCTTGAGTCATCTCAAATGGACACCGTTTACTATACTTTTGCATATGTGAAACATGACTTGGTCACTTTAGTTTTGCGAACCTGCTGGCAATTCTTCGTCCGATTTGTACTAGTTATGTGCGAAACGAAACTCTTCTGATTCAAGCTTCACAATCCAACAACCTCCCACTTGAAGTTTAAAGCATGAGGAAACATCTTCCTCTAATGATCAATGGAAAAAAAACACACTCCAAATAACAAGTCTTCAACCTTGAAGACCTACTGAAGCTGCCTCTCGGCTTTAGTTCCTCTACTGCAACTGGCTTGGTTATTGAGCGTTTATAGGTGATAACCGTGAGCCTCATTCCCGTGGTACTTTATCGCGATTTTTCTTCATTGCAAACTCCAACTAGCTCGCTTCACTCCCCTGACCTACTTTATCATAACATCTAAGTTCTTTACCTGATCTTGTAGCTCTCTGCTCGTGTTGATCTCTAGTGGCTGATCTGTGACCTCTAGCTCTACCTGATCTCGTAGCTTCTTGCTTATGTCGATCCCTAATTGCTTATCCACAACCTCTGGCCAGTCTTGATCTCACAATCCCCTACTTATGAGATACCCTGGACTTTAACTTTTAACCTATGCTGTCAACCTCACTGGTTGAACTTTCCTTCAAAGTTCTGCCAATTTGCTGAAAACTACTCGCTTTATCTTTTCCTAAATTGCTACTCTGATGCAAATCGTTGTCATTGACTTTGAACTTGCCTGCTTTCCATCTGAAAGCAGAATCTCTGGCCCTTTGACACTCATGTGTTCCAGCCTTGGGTGGTTAATAAGAGTTCTTGTCGCCCCTTGACTCCTCGATTCTTCTTCTTTCATATCTTCTAGTTCTTACTATTCAGCAGCTCTCCCTCTGATTCTTTAACTCCTGCTAAAAATCAAGAATGTTGAACTGTCCGTGTTTGCAATCCCTAGCCTCAACCTGAGCTCTGAGAAAACCTCAACCCGGGCTCTAATATAACCTTAACCTGGGCTCTGATAGAATCTCAACCCGGGCTCTGATACCAATTCTTAGGAATCTGATGCCAGTTGTTAGGACCCCCTCTCGCCAAGCTTTGATACCAGTTGCTATGAATTACGTTGAACTCCTCTTGCAATGGAAACGATAAAACTGCATATACACCAAAGACAAAACACCCATAAAATAAAGTAAGAATAATCAAGACAATAATTTTACATGGTTCAAAAAACTTTCCTATCTACGGAGTGCACCTGTATTCACTATGAAAGAACTAATTACAAAGACACCTGAAAACTCTCACACTGTTTTCTCTCTATTTATACCCTTTGTTAATCTCTCTTTTCTCTCGCTAGTGTTTCTCCTTTTCTCTCATCCTATTTTGTCACTATACAAAACTCTAACATTACATGGATATTTATATGAAAAACCTAGGACAAAATCGACCTAGAAAAGACTTTCTAAACTGATCAGGTTTTAAACTCAAAACAAAAGTCTAATTGAAATAGGAAACTCAGATTCGCACGACCTCTGGGTTGCACCCCAGATCACGCGGCTCTTTGTCATGAACTAACACATTTTCAGGCTTGCAGGAACGCCACTTCTAATGGCGTGTGAAGGTGCGTCCAGACTCCATTGTCGGAGTCGTTTGTGTCGTTGCCTTCATGGATCTCTTTTTTCCATCGGTTCTTACATCACCTCAATCGGACATCATTTACTATACTTTCGCATCCGTGAAACATGACTTGCTTACTTTAGTTCTGCGAGCCTGCTCACGGCTCTTACTCCGATTCATTCTGGCTATGTGCGAAACGAAACTCTTCTGATTCAAGCTTAACAACCTAACATAATGAATCTCTCAAGCATTATCATCCAAAACCTACATATATCTTATAGCCAATACACATAATTTTCTAATTTAGCATGCATGGTGAGTGAAGGATTATTTTAAATGAAAGAAATTAAAAAGTTCATGGCTCTCTTCCATGTCATTCAATATTTTATTATTATTATTATTATTGTGCATGGTTATTTAAGATTTTTGTTTTTTTATTCTCAATTATTATTACAAGTGTAGTGTTTGAAGAAAGAAAATACATTCAAAATTTACGACTTATCATTGTATGTGTAAAAAATTTACTATTAAATTAATCCAACCTCGTGAAATTATTTAAAATTATCTTACACACGATAAGAATAGGCAAACTCAATCTGAACTTTTAAAATTATTGCAGGTACATAAGAAAATAAGTGTATCCACTAGAATACGATTACCATATATATATATGATTTTTTTGGTCATATATTAAAAAATTAAAAATAAAAACTTGGAAATAATTAGAAGGAAATGAAACCAGAGCAGAGACAATCACAATTATAATAAAGAAACAAATGATTTTTACAAATTTTAAATGAAAAAATTCTAAGGTCATGCGATTGAAAGTGATATATAATCCATGAAAATTGTTACGGGAGTGTGGGTATTTTTCCTATTTGTTTCTTTATGGCAGACAAAGACCTCTCAGAGTTGTGTCATTCATTGTCCCTTGAAGACTGTGATGAACCCGTGGCCACGCTTGATAGTCAGCTGAAGGTGGCAGGGTCCAAACATTTAGGGTTCTGTCTTGCCGAGAAAATTATTTCTAATAAGATGGTCAATAAGAAGGCATTCCGAGCAATTATCCTAAGGATATGGCGAATATGTCAGAAGGTTAAAGTGGAGGTTAATCGGGCCAACACATTCGTCTTTCAATTCGAGAATGTCATAGATCGAAATAGGGTGTTGAAGGGTGGGCCTTGGAGCTTTGATAATTCTCTACTGGTATTGGAAGTTCCTACAAGGTCTGGTTCTGTAGCGAATATGAGTTTCACTAAAGCGGATTTTTGGGTATAGTTGCATAACGTCCCATTGCTTTATATGACTAAAGAAATATGTCACTTCTTTGGTGAACAAATTAGTGAGGCCATGGTGGTGGATTCGGGACCTTCAAGAGGTTGTTTAGGGTTCAAAGCTTTGACGGTGTTTAATAAGGCCATACTTGCAAAACAGTGTTGGCGGTTGATTCGTAATCCTAGCTCTCTTGTCGCTAAGGTGCTTAAAGGTTGTTACCACCTACCACGTCTTTCTTGGGGGCCAAAGCTTGTCCTTCAAGCTCTTTTGTGTGGAAGAGCATTCTTTGGGGCCGCGGTTTGGTTGATAATGGGGCTCGCTGGCGTGTAGGAGATGGAGCTGCGGTGTCCTTCTATGGTGATCATTGGCTGCCACACCCGACCACGTTCAAGGTTGTCTCGCAACCCCTTCTTAGGGTGACAACCCTTGTTAGCTGTCTGAAGCTCCCCTAAGGTAGCTGGAACATCCATTTAATCCTAGATAAGTTCCTTCTTATTGATTAGCAAGCGATCTTGGCCATCCCTCCCTTGGTTTCAAGACTATCAGATTCTTTATGTTGGTATTTTGATTCTTCGGGGGAGTTTACAGTTAAGAGTGGGTGCCTCCTTGGCATGAAACTAAAGATGATGGCTAGTGGTTCGAATGTTTCGCAGAATCAAGTTTGGTGGAATTGTTTGTGGAGTTTACATATCCCTTATAAAATTAAAATTTTCATTTGGAAGGTGTTTAGAGATTGGATCCCTTCCAATCTCAATCTAGCTTGAAGAGGGTTGGATGTTTAGGCGGACAGTCCTTTTAGGTGTGGTAAGGTGGAGTCTTCCTTGCATGCGATTTGGGGGTGCAAGCTCCTCAGCACCATTAGGCAATCTAGTGAAATTTTGGGAGATATTTCGAGTTTCCAGAACCTGTCAGCCTTGGATTTTCTGGTGCTGGTCCGTTCTCAGCTGTTGAAGACAGAGTTGGAGTTACTTTTTGTGTTGTTTTAGCGCCTGTGGTTCGGCCGTAACAGGTTCTTAAATGGCCACCCTCTTTTGGATGCTGGAGAGATAGTGGACTGGTGTTCTGCCTTCATGCGCGATTTCCAAGCAACGGCTGCTCTCCTTTGCTCAACTACGGCGCTGGACAGGAAAGCGCGGTGTTGGTCTCCGCCTACGAATGGCTGCTGGAAGATCAATACAGACGCAGCCTTAGATTTGAAAAGGGGGAAGATTGGTGTAGGGATTATTATTCGTGATCATTTGGGGCAGGTTTGTGCTTCTGCTGCCCATATTTTGGCTGGTAATTTTTCGCCTCTCTTGGCCGAAGGCGCTGCCATGTTGTTAGGAATCTGTTTTGCAGCGAACTCGGGTCTTTGCCCTACCTCAGTGGAATCAGATGCAGCTGTTTTGGTCTCTGCGGTCAATGTAGGCTCTACTCTGAATTCTGAGTTTGGTTTGGTTCTTTATGACATTTTTTCTGCTATTAATCGTTTTCATATTTTGTTTGTTAGTTATGGGCCTTGTGGTTGTAATCAGGCAGCGCATGCGTTGGCTAAGTTAGCTTCGTCTCTTGAGTCAGATTTGTTTCTGATGGGTTGTGTTCCTCCCTCTGTAGAGTATGTAACTTTAGCTGATATGCCGAAGTAGTTTGTGGCTGGTTTTTATGATATTTTCCTTTAAAAAAAATTATCTTATAATATTAATTATAAAAAATTAATTTTAATTTTTAACTAACAAAATAAAGATTAGTAAAATTTTTAATTAATTTTTTCAAATATTGAAGATAAAAAAAAATTGAATTTTTGAAAACACTATCGCTTTGAACTACGTTCTCCAATAAACCACTTTTAAAAGGTTTACCAAACGACTTTTGAACCACTTATTATTAAATAAGTTAAAAATGCTTATTTAAAAGCTCTACCAAACTGACATATACTGATCACATTCATGAATTATTGCAGCAGATGCACATGGAAGCAATAAAATAGTTTAGTCGACCATTATCTTGAGCTTTTACAAATATTATGAACAGATCGGTATTAGGTTAAGCTAAATTAATTGACATATATACAAGATATCTCAAGCAAATTGTCGTATTTGATCGGCATGAATGGAGATACTTGAAAATAAAAGCAATCGTGAATCTTGTGCTTAAATAAAAGCATATATACTTAATTCCATGAATCATCAAACTTGAAAATAATAAAATATAATTTAATTAGTTTGGGCGGTACTGTATATTATTGAGTTGTGATATTCACTAATTAAAAATCTAAAGTGTATTAATATATATAAACCAGTCGATATTACAACCCAATATATTAGCTTTTTCGGTTTTAAAGTTATTCACTAATAAATAAAATAAATATCACTTCTTATAAATATAAAAAAATTTAAATTTTGAAAAAAAAAATAAAAAAAATCACAACGTTCCAGATATGTTACAGCAAATTCATTTGTGCTAGATAAGAATGGGATTTTTTCAGTTATTGTATTTCATTTCATTAAAACTTTTTTGACTTGGTTTTGTTTCACTGTGAGAAGAAAATAATTAAAAACAAAATTGACCGACAAGTACCTGTCTTATAAAATTGAAATTGTCTAATAAAGCATGGCAAATGTGACGTTGATATAAATTCAGATAACTCGTGTAATTACCACAATTTTAGAAAGAATCAAGTCAATTTGTCACCTTTTGATAAATTAACCTCAATAAAATCATTATTATTATTATTATTATTGTGATAATGATGAATCCAATATTATTCAATGCAACTATCTACCTTATATTAAATCCAATATTATCCATTCAATTAAGTCTGATGTTTGTCTCAGTTTAGTAGCATTCCATTTAACCATATAAAATCACTCAATTATATATAAACCAAACCAACAGTAATTAACATGATACTGTCCTCGTAATACAACTTATAATTACATATTTCATACATCCCAAAACAGCAATTTCTCACTCTTTTCACGCATCATTTTATTTGGATATTAATTTTTATTTAATATTCATAAATACCCTTTTTGTATAGTAGTGAGAGAGACTTCATTTCTGCTCTGCCAAAAAGGGATATAAGTGCTATAACCCTCTGACAAAAAATTTTTTTATAAGCATGGATGTCTCTTTCATGGAGAACAAACCCCATTTTCACAAAAAATTTCTTCAGGGGGAGAAACAAGGAGTAGAAGATAAGTTTTGGGATTTATCCCATGTTCCTTTACCGACCACACTAAAAATAAGGAAAGTTTTCAAAAATTGCCAAATGTTGATGTGTCCTCAACAGTGGGAGAAATATTACAGAATACTAAGCTTCAGGTTTATACTCGTAAGGGACCACATCAAGAGACTCAAAATCCTCCTATTATCCCAGTGCCAGGTCAATCTTCGACTCCGAGAGCAAATACTCCAGATACTACAGGTATTCCTACTCCTATTCCCAATATATCATTAGACTTGGATATCCCCATAGCTCCTAGAAAAGGATCTAGAGATTGCACTAAAAATCCTAAATATCTCATGACTAAATATCTGTCATATTAAAAATTAACTCATCATCATAGGGCCTTTTCAAAAATTTCACATCTAGTTGTCCCTAGAAGTGTTCAAGAAGCCTTGAATGATCCACATTGGAAATTAACAGTTATGGAAGAGATGAATGCTTTGAGAAGAAGTGGCACATGGGAAGTAGTGGACCTACCTGAAGAAAAGAAGATAGTAGGCTGTAAATGGGTGTTCACGGTGAAATGCAAAACAAATGGCAATATGGAAAGATATAAGGCTAGACTGATTGCAAAAGGTTTTACCCAGACATACAGAATCGATTACCAGGAAACCTTTGCCCCTGTTGCTAAAATCAATTCTGTCCGGGTACTACTATCTTTAGCTGTAAATTTCAATTGGCCTTTACACCAGCTGGACATAAAGAACGCCTTCCTAAATGGCGATCTAGAGGAGGAAGTCTTCATGAGTTGGCCACGGGGGTTCGAGGAGAAATTTGGACCTGGTAAGGTATGCAAATTAAAAAAGTCACTATATGGCCTGATACTGTCCTCGTAATACAACTTATAATTACATATTTCATACATCCCAAAACAGCAATATCTCACTCTTTTCACGCATCATTTTATTTGGATATTAATTTTTATTTAATATTCATAAATACCCTTTTTGTATAGTAGTGAGAGAGACTTCATTTCTGCTCTGCCTTGAGAAGATTTGCATCAATATTCTTAGTGAGCTTAGTCACGGCATCTACGTATTTGCTTGGAGTTGGACCATCCTCTTGTAATTTCTCATACTCCCAAATCCATCTGACCAGGCTACCTTCACTACTCTTTGGAACAACATGAATTATCACCTTGTAGCTCTTGAAATGCTTCATCAGATCTCCCACCAAAACAACCATACTGTAAACAACCATATTTACAGTATATATAGTTTCGGCTGGCGCCGGAGACAGTACCTGCAGTGAAAGTCTAGTGCTTGACTGCGCCATGAGCGTCCCAGTCACCTTCATGTAACTCAACTGCGTGAAGGTTATCAGACGACAAATTTGGTATACTGTGAGCTTCGCAGCTAAAAACTTTGTAGAACTTATCAGCAGGAGACTTGATCTCCACTGCAGTTTCCATCCTATTTGACAACCTAGATTAATTAGCTAATTGAATATAAACCAACATGTATGAATGCTGTTGCGAGACCTCTAATATATATAAAAAGTGATACTTCATCAGTTGAATAATAGCTAAAATATTATAAGTTGTTACTTGTTATTTATGGCCAGACATACCTATAGTATATTTCCAGAGCTTGACTGAGCCATGAGTTTCCCAGTCACCTTCATGGAGGTCAACTCCCTGCACATTTGTAGAAGCAATGTTGGGAACATGGTGGCATTGGGCTTTGAAGATGTTGTAATATTTTTCAGCAGGTGCCTTAATTTCTATATCAGCCTCCAGCCTACCACTTAGAGCCATTCTTTTCTAGACTGATTATTTTTTTCTGAAACTAATAATTTGACTTCGTATAAGAGTGTGGAAGATTTGAGATGATGATTTGCCTTCCGTTATATACATATTGAAGTTGTGATATTTGTAAAACCCCCACTGAAGTTTGACCATTTTTTAAAAAATAACCTCTAGTTTCGAATTTAGGTGAAAACACCTTATAATTTCAAATTTTTAGTTTAAAATCCCTAAAGTTGTGTATGGAAAACTTCCCTATAAAGAAGTTTTCATGTAAATTTAAAATAAAAAAGATTATTTTTTAAAAAAAGATCAAACCTTAGAGGGATTTTTGAGAATCTAGCAATTGAATTTAGTACGCAGGCCATGCATTTCCTTATCAAAATCAGAGGCTTACCTTCTATGATTGCTTATTTTAATGACAACCTACAGAGCACATGTATCTTGCCATTTCTTTATAATACTGTGCTTAAATATTGGAAGATGCAATGCCCAATACAAATTAAAAGCTTGACCAATAGTATTGAATACTTTGTTTCATGATTCGACTGCTAGATTTATTTTACAACTACTTTGGCATATCTATATTTTATTGTCCTAATCCAGAAGATATATTTTATTTGGTGGGCAGTAGTTGCAACAACAACTGAATTTAATTAGGTGGCTTACACTCTATACTCCACGAGGACATTAAATTTTCTTATCTTTTTTTTAATGGACAAATTGCAATGGAATATTTTGACGTTTAGTCATATTTATAAGGAATATTCATATTTTTTTCCCCTGACAATTTGATTAACAATACTTCACCCCCTCACGTTTCAGAAATAGTCATGTTCCCTCTTGGAGTTAACTTTCCACATAAAAAGCAATATGATCACAAAAAAAAGTAAGTAAAAAGACTTAATTACCCTTAAAGTACTAAAAGGTAAGTAAATATACTTCAAGGGTAATTAAGTCCTTTTACTTATTATTATTATTATTATTATTTTATCATCATATTGCTTTTTGGATAGAAAGTTAGGGAAAATGACTATTTCTGAAATGTGAAGGGGTAAAGGATCGTTAACCAAATCGTCATGGGAAAAAAAAAAAAAGAATATCCTTATTTATAATGAAATCGCAATTCTCCTTAAACTACAACCAAATACCTTAGGTAATTATTATTTGGTCCCTAATGTATTTAAAAATATCACTTTTTGATCTAATTTTACTTTTTTGATTCACATGGTTCTTACTTTTTTCAAAATATATCAATTTAGTCCCTGTGACAAAAATTTGATAGTCAAACCTAACATAAAGTATAAATTAATTGTCTTACCCTTTTCTTATTAAATTATTAGATTAAAATAATGCTTTTACCTTTAATTTTTGAACAACTTTACATATTTGGATAATCCAATAAGAAATATATATTATAAAATTTTAATTTTTTTTTAAAATACTTAAAACAGATTGAGTAATAAAATAAATATGATAAAATTATTAAAAATAAAAAATAAATATAAAAATTAGAAAAATATTTAAAGTAATATCATTTATCAAAAGTAAAATAAATTCAAGTTTAAATACCTATAAAACTCAAAATTTAGTAATTTTGTTATACACACACACACACATATATATATATATAATAAAGTTATATATATTGCAGTTTTATTATTATATTTTTATTTTTATATTATAATATAATAATAATAAATGTGTATATATATATTGTAATTTTATTATTATATACTGTATATATGCTATATAATATATTCTAAAATATGTATATATGATATTTTAGCATTTTAGTTTTTTTAACTAAATTTGAGTTTTATAAATATTCAATCTTGAATTTTATTTTTATTTTTAATAAATGATGTTTTTTTAAAATTTTTATAATTATTTTAAATTTTTAATGAATTTGTAATATTTATTTTTTATTTAAGTATTTTTAACAAATAATTTGAATTTTTATAACACGTATCAATTTTTTATTGGATTATCCAAATAGGTAAAATAGTTAAAATGTAAAACGTTGGAGAGTAAAATCATCTTATTAATTTAATAAAAAAGAGTAAGATGGTCAATTTATATTTTATGTCGGGTTTGACTGTTAAAATTTTTGTCATAAGGACTAAACTGATATATTTTAGAAAAGGTAGGGACCATATGAGTTAAAAAAGTAAAAATAGATCAAAAAGTGATATTTGTAAATGCATTAGGGACCAAATTGATAATTATCCGAGCTATTTTGTTGTAGTTTAAGGAAAAGTGCGATTTCATTACAATATGAATATGCGTCAAGGTATTCTATTGCAATTTGTCCTTTTTTTTATTTAATAGTACAATTACACGAATAATAATAAATATAGGACTAATAAGATGATAAAATTTTGCACATCCACTTGTAGCTCATGTAGTTAGTGCATCTCCTTTCCTTCTCAATGGTGAGAGTTCAATTCCCACTATGCACATTTACCAGTATCTGTAGGTAGTATTTTTCTTCTTATGAGAGTAGGCGTCTCTCGTTATGTAAGTAGATATTCGGGTCGCGTATGTTTAGTGATTGATTTCGACAGGTCCCGATAGATTATTAATCTTGTAATTATACCCTTTTAAAAAGAAAGATGACAAATTTTTTTATTCTAATAACTACTGGACTGGATATTTTATAATTTAAAAGTTGTTACGTGGTACACTATGCATGAATACAAATTTAAATAATTTATTTCTAAAAATTGGTTTAGGGGGAATGATCTTTAGAGACTTCTTACTTATATTTACTACAAAAGCTCTCATCATCTAAATTAGTTTTTATAAGTAACTAATGAATATTAAACAGCAGCACATCCACTTGTAGTAAAGTGGTTAGTGCACCTCCCTCCCACCTCAGTGGTGAGGGGTTCAATTCCCACCATGTGCATGTGTGGGTAATTTTCTCCCCTTATTGCGTGAATAGTATTCTCCCGCTATGGGAGTAGATATCCGGGCCACGCGTTTAGTGGTTAATCTCGACAGGTCCTAGAAATTGTTGATATTATTATTGTACCCCCCTTAAAAAAAATGAATATAAAATATGAACCTTAACAACATGAGGTTGGCCTAGTGGTATGCTCCTCACACTTACACCTCGAGATTGTGGCCTAGTGGTATGCTCCTCACACTTACACCTCGAGATTGTGAGTTCGAGTCGTGTCCATCTTCCCTAAATCCCGAATTAATTGTAATAATTTTAAAAAAAATTAATTATGAGCCAAGGATAAACTAGTTTTATAGACGTACAACTTGCTCACATTATTGGTAATGATTTATTATATTTAACAATTTAATCAATTCGGTTTGTCACTAACTCATACTATAATGTCATGTGTTGCTCATAATTAAATAAAGTTTCTTACAAACATAACCACTAGAGCCATTCTCCCGGTGAAATTGGACCTCTAGTCGCTTACATTATTCTCTTTTGAGAACTATCTTTTTCAGGAATCTTTTGAAATATCTGGATGCATGTCTTCAAAACATTTTGTAGGCCTCCTATGGTCATTTCACCAATGTCAAAATCAATATTTTCATTAAGCTTCTTAAAATCTCTGCTGAGAACTTCCATTTTGCAAGTTATACTCAATTTTTTAATGAAGAAAATCCATCCCCACAGGACAATTAATCTCTTGTTGACATTATTTGCTTGGGTTTCTATAATATAGGCATTTTGAAAATTTTCTATCTGAGACGCTTCATAATTTTTGTAGGACTCATTTTCTTCACTTTGCACAACTTCTTCACATTTATGGGCATACAGGAAAACCATAAAGTCATCCAATGTTATGTTACTAAGGTTGGTAACCTTAAATTCGAATCGCTTTGTCAAGGTCTGAAAAACATTCTCCGTAACTCGGAGATCTGACACCACTTCGCCATTAGCCTTCATTTGGTCAACAAGGTTTGATGTCCGTGAACAATAATAAAAAAAAAAAAAAAATTGATTCCTCCATCTAAAGAAGTTCAAAAAATTTTCGCAGAGTCTAAAGACGATATTGTTTGGTTTCATATATAGTAATAAGAACTTTCCAAGCTTTCTTTGATGTTGCCTGATCATTTTTTTCAAATAATTGTGGATCGAATGATAGATTAAAACTCAAGCCTCTGCATCTTTATTTTGTTCATCCACCAAATCATTCATTTGTTTCTGTGTAAGTTGCATCTGATTAGTTGGCAACACGAATTCTTGATCTTTAATTTCCTATAGATCTTGATATTGCAAAAATAGTTGTGTTTGCGCCCTCCAATGCTCAAAATTATTTCCACCATCAAATCTTTGAAATTGAAATTTAACATAATCGATGTCAAAATCAAAATCCATTTCACATAATTTTTTTTCTTTATTTATTTATTTTTTTTGTACATTGGCCTTGACAGCAGAAAAGACCAAAATACCCTTCAATATAATATGCTCAGCTTGAAGCCCATACCACATGCAATGGTGGCGCGCGTGTCTCACACTTCTTTTTTTTTTGGGCGATTCTTGGCTTTGGCGAAGTGTGGATCTGATGGATCAACGACCTTTGAGTTCACTAGTAGAATCGGATTCGTCTAAAAATCAGCGAATCACCACAGATCGAACAACAAAGATGAGATTTCTAGACGGCAATCGACTTTAACAACCCAGTCTTTGGCATTGATGGCAATGGAAAAAGATGACTATATAAACTTCGTCAACTTTTTGGGAGTTGATTCGAATGACAACACAACCTCCGATAACGATGGCTCTTTGAAAGGTCTGACAGATTGGACGATTTACACCTACTATGGTATGGTGCAACTCCACTGGTGGCACGTGCTGGTGGTGTGTGATAGCAGCGATGGCGACTGCTCTTCTTCTTTTTACAAAACCCTTTTTTTTTCTGGCTCCAACATTGCCTTTGAAAATTTTCTTGGCTCAAATCTGCGGCATTTCTAGATCTAAATCTGGATATCCGATTCTAACTAAATCTATCACTAGATTTCTCTTTTAGTTTTTCATGTACACTTACTCCGATCTCACTCTAGTTTGATAACCCTTATAATTGAGCTCTGATTCCATTTGTACAATTACACGGCAGAAAACTCTCGCACTCACAAAAAAGAAAAAATAGTGAAGAAAATGTTTTATTTCACTTTGTGATGAAGAGTGCATCCTCTGATACAACTACCAAGTTTGCAAGTCTGTTAACAAGTGAACAAGCACAGCTTGCTGGCTCTTGTAACAGAATTCTTCAAGGAGCTTAAGCTACAACTGACTGCTGTCACTCACCTTCAGAAGTCCAGATCACAGGCCGAGGTGTTGGATGAAGTTATACTTCTAAGGTAGCTTTAGCATTATCCACAACAACAAGTATAAAGTGTGATCGCCCTATTCACAAGAAATGTAATCAGAGAGCATGTAAGCATAACAAAACTCTAATTGCATCATTTGAGCCTATTGATTATGGCTGAATGTAATGCTAATATGGCTTGGATTAGTATACTATGTTAGGATGTAAATGTTGTATTATAAATAGCAATCAATAACTATTTGTAAGTTTATAAGTTAATCTGTAGAAAAATAAAAACCTGCCATTAGAGAGATAAGAGAATCTCTCTAGTTTTTCGTCTCCATTTTTACAAACACCTTCTTTTCTTATTAAATTTTTCAGTATTCACATGGTATCAGAGCCTACCGACTAATGTCAATGGCTGTAAATACATTTGATTCTTTGATCATTGGATCTCAATCACAAACCTAGCAGATTTATGTCCTCATCTTCGATAGACTTATATTCTCTTGCAAAAACCTTAACCTTCAATCTCTCGGTCAAGCTCAACAGTGACAACTGTACTCACTGGAAGGTTCAAGTTCTTCATACGATAAGAGCTCTTAAGCTAGAGGATCTAATCTCAAGTGACAAAGTTTCTCCAAATCAATTCAAAATCATTCAATCAAGTGACAGCTCAGTGATTGAATCTCAGATCAATGAAGCATATCTGGCATGGAAGAGATTAGATCAATTGCTTCTCAGCTGGCTCTATTCCACTGTAAGTTATTCTATTATTCGTCAAATGAATGAATGCAAGACTTCTCTTGAGTTTTGCCAAACATTAGACACTATAATTTCAGCAGTCTATGGAACGTATTTTGCAACTTAAACATAAGCTTCAAACTTTAAAGAAAGGAAGCTCGTCTGTAACAGACTTGGTAATGAAAATCTAAGGAATAAAAGATGAACTAAAGGGAGCTGGTCAAGTTGTTATACAGTTTAATCTGATCTTAAGCATCATGCATAGAATAGGCCATGAGTATGATTTAATGGTCATGCTGATTTCTTTACAACAGAAAACTATGTCTCTTCAAGATGCTCAGTATCTCCTGATGCTTCATGAGCAAAGGCTCGAGCAACTCAACAGTGTTACAACTTTTGATATAGCAAATCACTCAGCTAATATTGTTGCTAACTATGGAGATAGAGGAAATAGAAATGGAGGTCGCAAAGGCTATAGAGAAGGTGGCAATGGCCGTGGTGGAAGAAAAGGAGGTAAATCTGGACTTAGAAATAGAAATAATCACTCTAAACTGCATTTTCAAGTCTGTGGAAAAGGATTTCATATAGCTTTACAGTGTTATCATTGATTTCATATTAGCTATTAGCCTTAATCTCAACAACAAAGATATCTGTAAAATCTCACTTTTTAAAATTTATTTTAAATTATTATGAAGGGCGTATTTGAAATTTTTAAAAAAATTTTGAAGAATTTGGGCGGACTTAAAAGACATATTTTGAAAGTTATCAATTAAAATTGTAAATTGATAAAAGTGAGGGACAAAACAGAACTTTTACATTTCTATATATAATTCTCTTCTTCCTCGCGCGACCCAGCCACCATTTTCTCTCTCTCTCCCTCTCCCTGTTTTCTTCATTTTTTCCGCTTACTTTGACTGCGATTTCTGGCCACATCCGGCCTCTGTTTCGATCGTTCTTGGTACCAATAGAAAGTTCTTGCGACATAAAATCTATTGGTACCAACTTTGAAGATTTTCATGGCTGTTTGAGTCTCCGATTTGGTGGAGAAAGTGAGGGATTTTTCAATTCAGAAATCCTCCGATTCCGGCAATTCTAGCCATTTCCCACTCCGGCCACAGTTATAAACATTAAGGAGGGAGACGAGGTGAACAAAACCCGACCATTTTTGGATGTCGCCGGAAAGTTTTCAGAAAGTTGCCGCCGGCCGCCACGTACGGCACGGGTAAGTTTCTGACCTCCTGAACTTAGAATTTGATTCCGAACACGTTTACGAACTCGTTTTAAGTGTAGGATATTATTTTGAGGTTAATTGTATTATATGGCCGCCGTATATAAATTAAATAATTATATTCTCGTGTAGATTTTACCGATCGGGATAATTAGGCTTGAAATTGAGGCCACCGCAAGTAACTGGTAGCTTACACGAGGTAGGGGTTTCAAACTTGATTGTGAAAGTTTGAGGAAATCTTTATTTAAATTGTGGAATTGATTTGAGAAATAAATTGGAATGTATTGTGTTGGAAATATGATTTTTATGCAGGTTTTGCATTTTGGTGTTTTTATAAAAAAACAGCCGTTATGCTGCCAAAATTTTATTAAAACTAATGATGAGTTTACATATGGGATGCATGGTGGATTTATATAAATTGTTTGGTGATTTTGAAATGGTAACCGTCCTAGTCATTATATTATATTATATGTTATTATACGACTTTATGTCGGGGTACTGCACAGTGTATTTTCTGATACGTCCACCTTGTATGTGAGGTTGGTACCAGGGTCACGGTGAGCCAAATGTTTTTATCTCAAGTATGAATGTTTTATTTAAAATGATAGGCCACCGGGTATGACTAGTGGACGTGTTAATATTGCTTTCTGAAAGAAAGTGTTACTGTTTACTTTAAATTTTGTCAACGTATTTAACCATGCAGGATTATCCCATGACTTTATAAAAATGATGTTTTCCACATACATTATCGGGGATTAGACCCTACTGAGCTTTAGCTCACCCCTTTTTATTTCCCCCCCCCCCCCCCCCCTAGGGAGCGCCCAACACAGATTAGAAAACCGTTAGTTGAGGTGGGTAGAGGCTTGTGAGACTTAAAGATTATATTCTTGAAATTATTGATTAAGTTTATGTCATTTGAGATTTGGATTTAATTAAAAGGATTTGTATTTGTTATGGACTTGTAGAATAGTTGAGATGACTCAGTGTATGGGTTATGTATGTCGATGTGCAAACTTTTTAGTTTGTGGATGATCAGGACTTCAGGATTAATGCATGTTTCAGTATGATTATTATCTTGGTATTGAATCCATGAATTCTAGCAGGTGATTACATATCTGTGGGGTTGTTTTGTGATGACTTTTGAAATTTTGAAATATTTTTGTTTGTAAACAGATTTACGTTTTGTTTGATACTCCGGAGTATCCAAAGAAATTAATCGTGATTTTTATGAAATTTTAATAAAGTCAAGTTAGAAACTATTGATTTTATTTACAACTCTACCGCGGCCTAGGGCCCGGGTCGTGACAGAAAAATGGTATCAGAGCTTTTGGTTTTCAAACCTCGGAATGTGACACCTACTAGTATGAATGGATGGTATTTCACTAAACATGCATCACTAATTGTTGATGATTTGATGTTTAAATTATAGGCTTGAAAGATTCCTCCGAGAAGGAGAACTCGAGGGCAGGAATCTAGGACTGACACACCACCTCCACTACCACCGCAACCCACTAACGAGCAAGTGGTCAATCTTTTAGAGGCTGTTATGAGGATGTCTGCCACACAAACTGTCCATGTGAAGGACAAGAATGAAAGACTTAGTGATTTCTGTCGGATATTTGATACTCAGTTTGACGGCAGGCAAGATCCTATTACTGCAGATAGATGGTTGAAGGCAATCAAGAGGGCCTTTTCTTAAGTTGATATGCCTAGTGAGTTCTGGGTGGATTTTGCTGTTTACAGGTTGACCGGTGATGCTGTTATATAGTGGGAAAATTTGGCAATTCAACGAGACATGACCGGTGTTGACTGGGAAGTCTTTGAGGGGTTATTCCGGGACAATTATTTTAATGCAGGCCATAGAAGGATTTTGGCATATATGTTCGAGAATATTGAGCAAGGGGGGATGACTGTAAATGAATATTATACCAGGTTCATGGAGTTATCCCAGTATGCTGGAAGGGCCGACGAGTCACTGCTATTGTCAAAGTTTCTAATGCGTCTCAGACCGACGATACGGAACAGGATCTATACACAAGAGTTCAGGAAGCTAACCGATTGTTTGGCTGCCGTCATTCTAGCTGAAACAAACTTCAGGGATATCCAGCCTCCCAGGAATCAACTTTCTGGCAGTAGAGACAGAAAAATGACCAAGAAAAATCAAAGAGGGTGGCGTAGCCCTAATTATGCTACTAGTGGGAGTGGCACAAGTAGCGGGTCTTCGGGACGGAGTTCACCATATGGCAACTATTATAATTACGGACAGCAGGGTCATCTGAAGAAGGCTTGTCCATATCCGCGAAGGTCCCGATCATCTCGTGGAGGAGCCTCAGGGAGCCATTCAGATTCGGCTTCCTTCTAGGGCCAACCTATGCACAATCGATCCCATGCATCATCTCCAGCCTTTGCCTCTTCTGACCCACAGCACCAGTATGTTCTGCAATACCAACATCAATACCGTGCACCTACTTTGGGATTTGGCCAGAATGTTCCTCAAAATTTTCAGGTTCCACAAGCATCTGGGAGCCGTGGCACTTCAAGCTACAACATGGGTTCTAATGCTAGTGGGGGCCGCCCAAGAAAGGGAAAAGGAAAAGGAAGGGGCACAGACAGGCTTATGCTGCCACAGTTGAGGAGAAGCGTGATCACTCGGGCAGAGGGGTGATTGATAGTATGGTTCTGATTTCTCGTTCTTGGGCTCATGCTTTGTTCGACACTGGTGCATCACATTCTTTCATTTCTTTGTTGTTTGCAAATACTTTGGGGTTGGGTTTTGAGAATCTTAACATGCCATTGAGTTTGGAAACTCCATTGGGAAAAACTCATGATTTAACAGTATGTTGTAAATCAGTGAGCATTAGAATTGATGACAGTTTCTGATGATTTAATTGTGATGCCCATGGGACAATTTGATGTGATTTTCGGTATGGATTGATTAACTAAATACCGAGCACAAATCGATTGTTACAACAAAAGGGTGATACTTTACACAAAGAATGACAAGGTTGTTTACCAAGCGACTCAGGGTATAAAACAGCTAAGTCCAATTTTGAAGACTTTATTTGGTGGAAAGAAAAGACTGGAAACCTATAGTAATGTATTTGCCATTCACGGGGAGACAAGTAAGGTAAACCAGTATTCCCAGGTATATGTGGTTGATGAGTACCCAGATGTATTTCTTGAAGAGTTACCAGGGTTGCCACCAAATAGAGAGATTGAGTTCTGTATTAATCTAGTTCCCGGGGCTCAACCAATTTCCACAACTCTATATCATATGGCCCCAGCAGAACTAGTGGAATTACGGAAACAATTAGGAGAGCTCCTAGAAAAGGGATTTATTCGAGAAAGTACCTCTCCATGAGGAGCTTCTGTTTTGTTTGTAAAGAAAGCTGATGATTCTTTGAGACTTTGTGTAGACTATCGAAAGTTGAATCAAGTGACAGTAAAGAATAAGTATCCCTTACCCAGGATAGATGAGTTGTTTGATCAACTCGAAGGATCCAAATTCTTCTCGAAGATTGATTTGAGATCCGGCTATCACCAATTGAAGGTTCGGGCAAAGGATATTCCTAAAACGGCCTTTTGGACCCGTTATGGTCATTTTGAGTTCCTTGTTATGCCGTTTGGGTTAACTAATGCTCCTGCAGCTTTTATGGACCTCATGAATCGAATTTTCAGGCCTTATCTGGATAAATTTGTGGTGGTGTTTATTGATGACATTTTGATTTATTCCAGAACTTGTGAAGAATATGTAGAGCATTTGAATATAGTCCTGCGGACACTTCGAAAAAATCAGCTCTATGCTAAGAAAGACAAATGTGATTTCTGGTTGACCGAAGTCAGGTTCTTGGGTCATATAATCTCCCAAGAAGGAATATCTGTGGATCCTGCAAAGGTGGAAGCTGTCCTTCAATGGGAGAGACCAACAAACGTGACAGAAGTTCGTAGTTTTCTTGGCCTAGCTGGTTATTATCGCCGTTTTGTTGAGAACTTTTCAAGGATTGCTATGCCATTGACCCAATTGACGAGGAAGAATGTAAAGTTTGTATGGAATGAAGATTGTGAAGCCTCATTTATAGAATTGAAGCAAAGATTAACCACAGCACCTGTCCTTACAGTACCGGATAGCAATGAACCCTATGTAGTATAAACAGATGCCTCAGGTACTGGTTTAGGTGGTGTTCTGATGCAAGGCGGAAAGGTAGTGGCTTATGCCTCCCGTCAATTGAAACTGCATGATAAGAATTACCCTACCCATGATTTGGAGCTTGCCGCTGTGATTTTTGCATTAAAAATTTGGAGGTGTTACCTTTGTGGAGAAAAGTTTGACATCTATTCAGATCATAAAAGTTTGAAATATCTTTTTACCCAGCGGGATCTAAATTTGAGGCAAAGGAGATAGATTGAGTACATGGAGGATTATGATTTTAACCTTCAGTATCACCCTGGCAAGGAAAATGTGGTTGCAGATGCCTTGAGTAGAAAATCTCACGGAATTTTGACCAATTTGGCATTAGAGGATTGGAAGAGAACTATGGTTATTAGAGATTATGATCTATGTTTACAAGAAGACGAGGTAACAACTCGTGTTTACAATGTGGTGGCTACACCCAGTGTCCTGCAACGTGTTAAGCAGAGTCAATGGCAGGATGAAGAATTGAGAACTCTGTGGAATCGTTTGATAAATGGTGAGCATCTAGAGGGTTGGGAAATTAAGGCAGATGGATTTATTTATTATAAAGGAAAAGTGGTAGTTGCCAACGATCCGGAACTTAGAAGAGATGTGTTGGTTTAGGCCTATAAGTCCAAGTTTGTGGTGCATCCAGGTAGCACAAAGATGTATCATGATCTCAAGAGATAATACTAGTGGACCGGAATGAAACGAGAGGTGGCTGAATTTGTTGCTAAGTGTTTGGTATGCCAACAGGTGAAAGCTGAACATCAACGACCGTCAGGGTTACTCCAACCATTACCAATTCCTGAGTGGAAATGGGACAAGATTTCCATGGACTTCGTGACAGGATTATCGTTGACTCCACAAAGAAATGATGTAATATGGGTTATTGTGGACCGGCTAACAAAAACAGCCCACTTCATACCTATAAGGAAGGACTTTAAGCTTAATAAGTTAGCCAGACTCTATGTGGAGAATATTGTTCGGTTACATGGTGTACCCTCCGGCATTATTTCAAATAGAGACCTACGTTTCACTTCTAGATTTTGGAGAGCCTTACAGACTGCCTTAGGGACTGAATTGAACCTTAGTACCACCCATCATCCCCAAACTGATGGACAATCTGAGAGGACTATTCAGATATTGGAGGATATGCTCCGTTCTTGTATATTGGACTTTGGAGGGAATTGGGGCGAGCATCTATCTTTGGTGGAATTTGCTTATAACAATAGCTATCAGGCTAGTATCGGTATGGCCCCGTATGAGGCTCTTTATAGAAGGCCTCGTAGGTCACCTTCGTGTTGGGCTGAACTAGACGAGCGGATTACTATTGGGCCAGAGATTATTGAAGAGACTACGAACAAAGTAAGGAGTATTCAAGAAAGGCTTAAAGTGGTCCAGAGTCGCCAAAAGAGTTATGCTGATCTTTATCGTCGTGAGGTGGAATATGAGATTGGTAACTATGTTTTCTTGAAAGTGACACCTATGCGAGGTGTGACGCGATTTGGAGTTAAAGGCAAGTTAGCTCCTCGATACATCGGACCATTTGAGATTATCGAGAGAGTTGGGCAGGTTGCTTATCGCTTAAATTTGCCAGCTCAGTTGGGACACGTTCATAATGTCTTCCACGTGTCTATGTTGAGAAAGTACACCGCAGATCCATCTCACATTGTTCCTCACTCGGAGATTCCTCTAAGAGAAAATGTGACATATGAGGAACAACCCGTACGGATCCTGGCGAGAGAGATCAAAGTGCTGCAAAATCGAGAAATCCATATGGTTAAAGTGTTGTGGCAAAATCATACGGGAGATGAGGCTACTTGAGAGTTAGAATCTGAAATGTATAATAAATACCCTCAATTGTTTGAGATTCAGCTTGAGGTTGTACTTTGAATTTCGGGACGAAATTCTTTTAAGGAGGGTAGAATGTAAAATCTCACTTTTTAAAATTTATTTTAAATTATTATGAAGGGCGTATTTGAAATTTTTTTAAAACTTTTGAAGAATTTGTGAGGACTTAAAAGATATATTTTGAAAGTTATCAATTAAAATTGTAAATTGATAAAAGTGAGGGACAAAACAGAACTTTTACATTTCTATATATAATTCTCTTCTTCCTCGCGCGACCCAACCACCATTTTCTCTCTCTCTCTCCCCGTTTTCTTCATTTTTTCTGCCTACTTTGACTGCGATTTCTGGCCACATCCGACCTCCGTTTCGATCGTTCTTGGTACCAATAGAAAGATCTTGCAACATAGAATCTATTGGTACCAACTTTGAATATTTTCATGGCCGTTTGAGTCTCCGATTTGGTAGAGAACGTGAGGGATTTTTCAATTCAGAAATCCTCCGATTCCGGCGATTCTAGCCATTTCCCACTCCGGCCATAGTTATAAACATTGACGAGGGAGACGAGGCGAATAAAACCCGACCATTTTTGGATGTCGCTGGAAAGTTTCCAGAAAGTCGCCGCTGGCCGCCACGTACGGCGGGGGTAAGTTTCTGACCTCCTGAACTTAGAATTTGATTCCGAACACTTTTACGAACTCGTTTTAAGTGTAGGATATTATTTTGAGGTTAATTGTATTATATGGCCGCCGTATATAAATTAAATAATTATATTCTCGTGTAGATTTTACCGATCGGGATAATTAGGCTTGAAATTGAGGCCACCGCAAGTAACTGGTAGCTTACACGAGGTAGGGGTTTCAAACTTAAATTTTTAGAATATTTTCCCTATAAGGTTTGGATATAAATTGATTGTGAAAGTTTGAGGAAATCTTTATTTAAATTGTGGAATTGATTTGAGAAATAAATTGGAATGTATTGTGTTGGAAATATGATTTTTATGCAGGTTTTGCATTTTGGGGTTTTTATAAAAAACATCCGTTGTGCTGCCAAAATTTTATTAAAACTAATGATGAGTTTACACATGGGATGCATGGTGGATTTATATAAATTGTTTGGTGATTTTGAAATGGTAACCGTCCTAGTCATTATATTATATTATATGTTATTATACGACTTTATGTCGGGGTACTGCGCAGGGTATTTTCTGGTACGTCCACCTTGTATGTGAGGTTGGTACCAGGGTCACGGTGAGCCAAATGTTTTTATCTCAAGTATGAATGTTTTATTTAAAATGATAGGCCACCGGGTATGACTAGCGAACGTGTTAATATTGCTTTCTAAAAGAAAGTGTTACTGTTTACTTTAAATTTTGTCAACGTATTTAACCATGCAGGATTATCCCATGACTTTATAAAAATGATGTTTTCCACATACATTATCGGGGATTAGACCCTACTGAGCTTTAGCTCACCCCTTTTTATTTTCTTCCCCCCCCCCCCCCCCCCCCCCCCCCCCTAGGGAGCGCCCGACACGGATTAGAAGACCGTTAGTTGAGGTGGGCAGGGGCTTGTGAGACTTAAAGATTATATTCTTGAAATTATTGATTAAGTTTATGTCATTTGAGATTTGGATTTAATTAAAAGGATTTGTATTTGTTATGGACTTGTAGAATAGTTGAGATGACTCAGTGTATGGGTTATGTATGTCGATGTGCAAACTTTTTAATTTGTGGATGATCAGGACTTCAGGATTAATGCATGTTTCAGTATGATTATTATCTTGGTATTGAATCCATGAATTCTAGCAGGTGATCACATATCTGTGGGGTTGTTTTGTGATGACTTTTGAAATTTTGAAATATTTTTGTTTGTAAACAAATTTACGTTTTGTTTGATACTCCGGAGTATCCAAAGAAATTAATCGTGATTTTTATGAAATTTTAATAAAGTCAAGTTAAAAATTATTGATTTTATTTACAACTCTGTCACGGCCTAGGGCCCGAGTCGTGACAATATCAGCATAATAATACTCAGTCTAATCAAAATTCTCAAAATCATGGATTCAAATCTCCTCAGATGCAATCTGTTCCACAAGCACATCTTCTCCAAAACTCCAATTTCCATGCAGCTCCAAAATTAGTTTCACATCCATTCTAGTATGTAGATACTAGTGCAACTAGTCATATCACATCCGATTTGAATTATCTTTCAATCCGATATGATTATAGAGGTAAAGATAAGGTTGTTGTTGGCAATGGTAAGCATCTTCCCATAACTCATATTGGTAAGTCTCCAATTCAGTCACACACATTACCAACTAAATCACTTCCGCTGAACCAGATATTGCATGTTCCTTTTATTGTCAAAAATTTACTAAGCATTTTCAAATTTACTAAAACAAATAACACCTTTGCTGAATTTCATGATACTTATTTTTTGATTAAGGCTAAGATTACGAAGAATCCTTTGCTCTAAGGATAGCTTAGGTATGGACTATATCAGCTTAAGCTAAATGATTCCAAGTCTAGTCATGCTTCTTCTAATCATGGGTTGCTTTCTTCTTTTTGCTGTAATAATGATAACAGTTCTAAAACTGCATCTGTTTCTTGTTCTAATGCTGCTTGTCATTCACAAACTACTAGCAATATTCATTCAACTATATGGCATGCCAAGTTAGGACATCCTTCAATTGTTGTACCTCAAAAAGTTCTAAACAAACTTCATTTTAATTGTAAAGTTAAGTCACCACGTTTTTGTGATTCTTGCAAACTAGGAAAGGTTCATCAATTACCTTATCCTAGGACTAATATTACTGCCAAGTCTCCACTTGAACTTGTGTATTCAGACCTATAGGGACCTTCTCTATCTCATTTTAATGAAGGTCATATACTATGTTATATTTGTTGATGCATTTACTCGATACACATGGTTGTATCCTTTAAAGGTGAAGTCTGATGCCTTTTCAGCCTTTCTTCACTTCAAAACTCATCTTAAATTACAGCTTCATAGAAAGTTAAGAGTCTTCAAACCGATATGGGAGGGGAGTACCAATCTTCTCTTCCTTACTTGCATTAACATGGCATTCATGCTAGGTTCTCTTGTCCATATTCTCTTTAGCAGAATGGGGTTCCTAAGAGAAAGCATAAGCATGTAGTAGAAATGGGACTCACATTGCTTGCTCATGCTTATATTCCTCCACTTTTGGGTAGAAACCTTCACCATTTCTGTTTTTCTTATCAATAATTTGCCCTCTATTGTCCTTGATTTTGTGTCTCCTTTTGAAAACTCTTTCACAAGCAACCTAACTACCAATATTCTAAAACCTTTGGCTAAAGTTGCTTTTCATATCTTCGAGCTTATTCCAAACACAGATTCAATTTTCATTCCACCAAAAGTGTGTTTCTTGGTTATAGCTCTTCTCATAAAGGATATAAGTAATTTCATCCAATTGGTAAAGTGTATATCTCTCACAATGTAGAATTTAATGAACTTGAGTTTTCCTACTGTACATTATTTCCTTCTAGATCTGTTGTTATGTCACAGTTGCCTTCAGATTCTATCACAATCCATGCTTGTCCTTCTCCATTATCTTCTTTATGTTTCCATTAGCAGTCCAAAGATTTTGCTGAAGTCCCAAAATCACAAAATGTAGTATCCGAAAAATCACATTCACCACTAGCTATTCCTTTTTCAATCCCCATATTACCTTTATCAACTCCTGATCCATTGAAGCCCTCTCAGGACCCCATGATTACTAGGTCCAAAAGTGGTGCACTTTGTGCACATTCTGTTGGCTTGACCTCTCCTCATGCTCTAACATACCACTAAACCTACTACTGCCAAGAAGACTCTTCAGAACCCTCAATGACTCTTTCATATACATGCTGAATTTCATGCATTACAGGCCAATCACACATGGACTTTAATGCCTAACACCTCTGATATGAACCTTGAAGGGTGTAAATGAGTGTTTTGAGTGAAATTCAATCCAGATGGTTCATTGTTGAAGTACAAGGCTAGATTGGTTATTAAGAGTTTTCATCAAACTTCTACTTGGATTATTTTGAAACCTTTAGCCCGGTTATTAAGGCCTCTACCATTTGAGTTGTATTTACTCTTGTTGTCACCTTTGGCGGCTAACCCATTCAACATGTTGATGTTAACAATGCTTTTCTTTATGGTGAACTTCATGAGGTTATGTACATGGCTCACCCGAAGGACTTGTTGATGTTGTCAAACCTTCTCATGTCTGCAGGTTACATAAAGCTTTTTATTACCTTAAATAGGCTCTTCGTGCTTGGTTTACAAAGCTGAGGACTGCTCTTTTGGATTTAGGTTTTGTTCCATCAACTTCTGATGTGTCTTTGTTTATCAATGGTAAGGCACCTCTCTCATTTTGATTGCTGGTCTACGTTGATGACATTCTCATCACCGGAATAGACTCAAAGTTGATTCATCAAGTGATTCCTCACTTGCACTCTAAGTTTGCTCTCAAGACTCTTGGTGAGGTCAATTGTTTTCTTGAATTTGAGGCATTTTGAGACGCTAATGGTCTATATCTTACTCAATCCAAGTATATTGTAGACTTATTGGAAAGAATTGGTATAGTGGACTCTAAGCCTGCACCTACTCATGTTAGTGTTGGTTCCAAACTGTCCTTGCATTATGGTGAACCTTTGGCTAATCCTTCCTCCTATAGAAGTATTATTAGAGCTTTGCAATATATTACTTATACTCGTTCTCATATATCATTCATTGTCAACAAGTTGAGCCAGTTTTTATTTGCTTCAACCTCTGATCATTGGCTTGCTTGTAAATGAGTTTTAGTACCTCAAAAGCACTTTTGGCCTTGGTCTGTGCTTTAGACCTGCAACTAGATTGAGTCTTGAAACCTTTGCCGATACAAACTAGGCTAGCTGTGTGGATGATCGTCGTTCTACCAGTGGTTGATGCACCTTTCTTGGTGGCGATCTTATTACTTATAGTTCCCACAAACATAAAGTTCTTCTAAGTTCTAATGTGGAGGCAGACTATCAGTCTCTTGCACAAGCAATTGCTGAAATTGTTTGGCTTCAATTTCTACTTTCTAAGCTTGGTATTTCTCTCTCCTCTTGTCCAATTATCTGGTGTGATAATACGGGAGCTTAACCCTTAGTTCAGAATTCAATTTTTCATGCACGTACTAACCACATCGAAATTGATGTGTACTCCATTTGTGAGAATGTTATTTCTGGTGCTGTTGAGATTCGGTATGTGCTTATTGAAAATCAAACAGTTGATATTCTCACCAAAGGCCTGCCTATTTCCCATTTTGAATTACTTCGTGGCAAATTGACTTTGGTTACCTTACCTCAGTTTTATTTGAGGGGGAATGTGATGAAGAGTGCATCCTCTGATATAGCCACCAGGTCCGCAGGTAAGGAAGCACAGCTGGCTGGCTCTTGTAACAAAATTGTTCAAGGAGCTAAAGTTACAGCTGTCAGCTGTCACTCACCTTCAATAGTCCAGATCACAGGCAGAGGTGATGGACAAAGTTATACTATTTAGGTAGCTTCAGGTTGTCCACAGCAACATGCATAAAGTGTGATTGCTCCATTCACAAGAAATATAATCAGAGAGCATGCAAGCATAATATAACTCTCTTGCATAATTTGAGCCCAGTGATTATGGCTGAATGTAATGCTGATGTGGCTCGAGTTAGTGTAATTTGTTAGGTTGTAACTATTGTAGTATAAATAGCAATCAATAAATATTTGTAAGTTAATTTGAAGAAATATAAAAATCTGCCATTAGAGAGATTAAAGAATCTCTCTGGTATTTCTTCTCCATTTGATCACTTCTACAGATACCTTTTTTTCTTATTAAACTCATCAGTATTCACACATGTACACTTGATGAAAACCAATGAGTTGAAGTCAACTATTTATAGTAGCCGATGGACTACATGATTATAATGAAATACTAGAAGGATAAATATAATCATTAAGATAAGTCTAATTCTAACTATTAGGCTAATCTAATCTAATAATATGATAAATATAAAATGAAGATAGTTATGAGACTTGGTTTAATTTAATCCAATAATAATATAGCAACCCAATAGACGTGAATTGTTTGACAGTTTTTTTACTCACCAATTTGAAAGGTAAAACAATAATTAAGACAAATGAGCCTTATATATTAATGTTGTCTATGCGTAGAGATATTTTTACATTGAAAAGGGGAAATAAAAATATTTTTATTAACACAAGATCCCTTACCTTGGTGGTTGAAGGTCTTAAATTTCTCCAAGCCATCAAGGTTTAATATCTGTTGCTTTCTGATCTAACAAGTTTTATGATTTGTAAGAAGGAAATTAAACTTAGACTTGGAGTAAAAAAATTTGATGGCTTTGCCTCTATTTATGTATACTCATACAATAATGGTAGTAATGGAGTACCCACATAATTCATTAATTACTGTGATTTATGGTTTGAAAATGTTAACACACATGTAAGAGCATACTCTTGGAGTTTTGTGAAAAAAAAAAAAAATTAAAATCGAACAATCACTTAATAAATACTTAAAAACAGAGATTGAGTTTTATCAATCAAAAAAAAAAAAAAAAAACTTCCGCTCAAAAGTACTTTCTGTAAAAATACATTCCGATACAATAGAAATATTACTACTGAAAGGATCGAAATCAGAAAATTTTATTTGAAGGCACAATGTAATAAAATACAATATTCATTTATTGTCAAATAAAACTTTTAAATAAATATAAAAATTAAATATATAATTGTTTAACAATACAATATTCATATATTGTTAATAAAAATTAAAAGAAATATAAATTTTAAATATATAATTGTTTAAAAATATTTTTAATTTGTTTTTCTAGAGGTAGCATCCACAAAGATCTTTGCGTCGGTGGACCATCTGTTCCTTGTTTTAAATTTTGTTGATCTATTAATTTGATTTTTGAGGATATTGAAAAAGCTTGCTTCTATTTGGCGTTATATTTTTAATTGTTTTTTCACTTTTATGATTTGTAAAGCCAAGCTCAAATTAAATTAAATTATCTTTTTTTATTAAAAAAAAAACACAATTTACTCATATTATTGGAACTAAATTATTTGATATCTTTCTTCCAATTCTACTAAATTAGAACAAGATATGAGTAGGATTTTGTCGGACATTTTATTTTTTTAAATATTTTTCTATTTTGTTCTTTTTTTTCTTATTAAAAAAACTTGGTGATATGTTAAAGTTACCATGTGAGAAAAAAAATTCAAAAAAAATAAAAGCAATCATTAATATAATAAAACACATAAAAGTTTTAATTAATCCAATATAATTTTATCCAATTCAATCTAAAAATAGTCCAATCCGATTTTCGTATCAAACACACCCTTGAAGTTTTATGAAAAAACTAACTCAAAATCGAACAGTCACTCCATAAATACGTTGAAGCAAAACTTTGAGATTGAGGTTTTACCAACTCATACAAAAAAAAATCGCTCAAAAGTATTAATTGTTTAAAGGGCTAATTGCAATAAAGTACCCTGATATTTGGCTATATTGTAATGAAATCGTGAGTTTAGCCTTAATTGCATGTTAGTACCTTTGACCAAGTTGACCGGTATGTTGACTTTGACTTTTTGGTAAAAAGACAAAATTGCCCCTGGTTAAAAAAAAATTAAATAAAAATTTAAAAAAATTGAAAAAATTAAAAATTTTAAAAATGGATCTCCACCGTCCATCAATCTTGATGGACGGTGGAGATACATTTAAAATAAAAAATAAAAATTTAAAACCAAATAATTAAAAAAAATTTAAAAAAATATTTTATATTAAAAAAAAATTAGTGTTCTTGGTGGAGATCCAATCTGGATCTCCACCAAGAACACCAAGAACAAACAAAACACAAAAAAAAGAAAAAAAAATTCCAAAACTCGATCTGCTCCATCAACGGGAGCAGATCTGCTCCCGTTGATGGAGCAGATCGAGTTTTTGAAATTTTTTTTTTTTTTTTTGTGTTCTTGTTTGTTCTTGGTGTTCTTGGTGGAGATCCAGATTGGATCTCCACCGTCCATCAATGATGATGGACGGTGGAGATCCAATCTGGATCTCCACCAAGAACACCAAAAATTTTTTTAATATAAAATATTTTTTTTAATTATTTTTAATTATATAATTTTAATTTTTTTTTAAAAATGTATATCCACCGTCCATCAATATTGATGGACGATGGAGATCTATTTTTAAAAATTTTAATTTTTTAAATTTTTTTAAATTTTTATTTAATTTTTTTTTAACCAGGGGCAATTTTGTCTTTTTACCAAAAAAGTCAAAGTCAACATACCGGCCAACTTGGTCAAAGGTACTAACATGCAATTAATCAGTTAGTTAAGGGTATTAACATGCAATTAAGGCTAAACTCACGATTTCATTGCAATATAGTCAAACGTCAGGGCACTTTATTGCAATTAGCCCTTGTTTAAAATTACTCAAAAATACTTTTCGTTAATAAAAATTAGCTGTTAGTTTTATTTTTATACAATAGAAATATTAGTATTGGAAGGATCAAAATCAGAAAACTTTATTTGGAGACGTAATATAACAAAATACAATATTCATATATTGTCAAATAATTTTTTTTAAAAGGAATATAAATATTAAATTTATTTAAAATATTTTTTTTAATTTATTTTTCGACAAATTATAGCCAACCTACTTAGGATTTAGCTTTTTACAGACGGAATCAACTGATTGAAAAACTAACAGCTAACTCTCTTACCGTTAGTTTGACCGTTAAAGTTAATCATTGACCGTTTTAAAAGTATAAAAAGATCAAAATACCTCTATTTAAAAAAATTGAAATAAAAAAAAAGTAAAAATAAATCTCAATCTCTACATCCACTGTCCAAGTGGATGGTGGACATTTATTCAAAATAAAAATTTTAAAATAAAATATAAATAAATAAGACTTGAGATCTCCACCGTCCATATTATTTGGACTATAGAGATTAAAATAATAAAAAAAAGAAAATAACAGCAGAGAAACCATATTCATGGAGGACCTCCATGGAAGAAGATCCATGGAGATTGGGTTTTCAAGATTACTTTTTTTCTTTCCTCACTGTCTCTCTCTCTCTCTCTCTCTCGCTCTCAATCTCTATCGTCCATTTTGTAAACAGAAACAATTTACCCGTATTATTGGAACTCAATTATTTGATATCTTTCTTCCAATTCTACTAAATTGATACTTTAAGTAGGATTTTGTTGGGACATTTGATTTTATTAAATCTTTTTCTATTTTGTTCTTTTTTTTTTTATATAAAAAAAACTTGGTGATACGTTAACGTCACCAGGTTAGAAAAAAAAATTAAAAAAAGAAGTCGTGAATCTCGTCCTTAAATATTGCATCAAAAGCATCTAAATCAGATATTCTTAATTCCATGAATCATTAACTTGAAATATATATATATATGATTTAATTAGTTTGGGCGGTAGCGGCAGTGTATATTACAAATGTTAAATTTTTGTACTTCGAGTTTGAGACATTTTTAAAGTATTTAAAGTATTGGGTTATGATATCTAACAATTAAAAATATAAAAAGTAATAGAAGAATATATATTAATATTAGACTTTTACATAAATATATAAAAAAAAAAACGAGTATGAAAAACTCATAAATATTAAAAATAACAAAATACGATAATTATGAAAAACTTTAACAACTTTAAAATAAAAACTTTAATACGGTATATATATTTTCAAAAATATTTATTGGTATTAGAGTTTGGCCAATAGAAGGTAATTTAGACTCACATATGAGAGAGAGTGCTAAAGAATCCACATATAAAATTTTAGAATATGAGATAAATCCTATATTGAAAAAAAAAAAAAAAAGATGAACCTTACATTAAATAAAAAAAAATAGTAAGAGAATATTATATATACCAATGGATCCATAACCTAATACACTAGTTTTTTAATTTATTATAAGGCTATTCACCATTATATAAATTACTTCTCATAAGAATACAATAAAGTATGAAAACTTAAGGTGCATCTAGCATTTTTTAATCGCTATTTTTCTAATAAGAAAATGAAAATAAATATATATTTTTGGTTTCTATTTTTGAAATATGAAATCGCTTTTAGCAGTATGTGTTGAAAATAATATTTTAAAAATCTATTTATTTGATTATTGATTTCATATGTTAATATTACATTTGATGTTGAAGAGTAAGGTCTATTTGGAAGAGCTTCTTTAAACAGATCTTTTATAAGTAGATTTTTTAGAGATAAAGTTTCTACAAATAGAGCCTTTAAAGAAAATATATTGATCATTTTGTTGTGCTCATTTGCTTGCTCGTTCAGCTTTTTCCTTTCCTGTTTTTTCTGTTTAGATGGATGATGTTCCTTCTCTTATTGTTTCTGTTGTTCTGGATGATTCCAATCTTTCTTTGTCTTAATGAAGTTTTTCCATTTAACAAAAAAAAAAAATGATATGGTTTTAAGTTAAAATGGGTTTTGTAAAATTAGTAAAGTATAATAGGGTTATATAAAATATTTTAATAATTTAAAAAGTTAAAAAAAATCTAATTGGAAAAACCTAAAATTTGAGTTTTCTTCCAATAGATATAAAATTACTTTTTTAATTGTCTAAAAACTTTAATAGGGTGGCAACAAAAAAATATAAAATAAAAAATAAAAAAAGTTTTAGGGTTTAAAAAAGCTTTTTTGGCTAGTAGAAAAACTCTTCTAAATATATATTAAGATCCTGTTTGACAGAGTTTTTACTTTGGACTTTTGACTTCTTAGAAGCTCTTCCTACAAAAGCTATATATTTTTATTTTACCTGGAAAAGCTCTTCTCTTAAAAATCTAAACACTTTCAAAAGAGCTTTTGAGCTCAAAAAGTCAAAAGTAAGCTCAAAAAGCCCTGCAAAACACGCCATAAGGCCCTGTTTGACAGAACTTTTATTTTGGGTTTTTGACTTTTTAGAAGCTCTTCTTATAAAAGTAATATATTTTTGCTTTATCTGGAAGAGTTTTTAAAGGGTTAAAAGCTTTTCCCCTGAAAAATCTAAAGACTCCTAAAAAAGTTTTTGGCTAAAAAAAGTAAAAGTAGACTTCGAAAAGTCCTGAGAAACAGACCCTAACTGTAGTCACATTTTAAAATAATAAGTAACAGGGAAAACGAGTTATTGGGGCACTACACTACTACCATTCTATAAAAAGCCAAAGCTGTGAGACTAGTTTTCTCCAAGTCCAACCACAATTTGCATTTCCAATTAGAACCTTTTGTTGTAGCAAGAATGAGTCTAGCTGGTAAGATTGAGGTTGATGTAGAGCTGAAAGCATCCGGTGATCAGTTCTACAAAATCCTTAGCAACGAAGTTCACCAAATGCCTAATGCCTCCAGTAGAATACAGGCAGTTGATCTTCATGAAGGTGACTGGAAAACTCCAGGCTCCATCAAGCTCTGGAAGTATATCATAGGTAAGCCAACTTGTAGTACTATATTTATTCCCTCTTTTCTTCTTCACGTTCGAATTTTATAAAAATTCTAACCTTAAATTATAAACTATTTGAATGCATCTAAACGATGTATTAATCGAATGTATTTTTGTTTTGTCATGCGCAAAACAACACAGGAACGAACAAATCTCATTTTTCGAACACAATTATACATCTAATAATTGAGAATTCGAGATTAGTAATTTTGTTAATTCATTTCTTGTGAGACTAACATTTTTATACATGTGTATAGATGGAAAGACTGAGATTTTCAAGGAGAGGGTACACTTTGATGATAGAGATAAATGCATTACCATGGACGGAGTAGAGGGTCATGTCCTGGAAAAATACAAGAAATACAAAGGCATTTTTCAGGTGATTAACAAAGATGAAGGAGGGTTGGTGAAACTGAGTCTGGAGTATGAGAAACACAAAGCAGCTGATGAACCTCCGTACCCGTACCTGGATTTCGTGGCTGGTCTTATCAGAGACATCGATGCTCATCTTGTCAAGGCCGCATGATCGATGCACATATATATAAATAATGCTTTAATTAAGCTTCAATATCATCTTTTTTAAGTTTTTAAATATATATATATATATATACATATATATATATATGTATGTATATATGGTGTGTTTACAATTTTATGGTGTGATGAAGATGATATTAACAATAAATTGAAGCAGCTCCTGAATGTACTTGCAGATGCCAACCAAGCTACCTTATATATATTAAGCTTCAATGGTGTGTTGAAAATATTAAAGTACCATCTTCTCTTAATTTCCCCCTTTCTGTGTCTTTATATAATTGCAAACAAAATTAATCCATTTGTGTTGCGATTTCTAGCTCAGATTTATCAATAAACTGTAAGAATGAAGAAGAAGTCGAGAAGAAAATGAACATCAGAGATTTATACTGGTTCAAAATCCACTAAAAAGCATAGGAATATTAGAACAATGAAGTGCAATTTTAGCTGCAGTCATTTTACTCTTTCTCTCAGCTTACACAGCTACCAAACACCAAGAGAAAAGCTCTCTAAAATACCCCCTCATCAAATCTCTCACTCACTTTTTGACACTCTAAATCATACTAAAACAGTGACAAATAAGCCTTGTATTATATATTAATGTTGTGTATGTGTAGATAATACTTTTACAATGAAAAGGGGAAATTAAAATATGTTTTGATAAAAAAAAAATAAAATTTGTGTATTATAATGATTGAAGAAGATTGGAGGAAATCTGGGAAAACTGATTTTTTTTTGGAGGAGATTTACGTTCACATATCTCCTCCCAAAAAAAAAAAGTTTTTAATTGTTTATTCTTTAAATTATTGCTTTGTCTTTTATATAATTCAAATAAAAAATTGTGAACCAATTTTTTTTTTCATTGTCATTTTTTTTAAAACAATTTAGAGTAACATTACTTTATTACGCTTCTAACTCCCGCTCAACTATGATCTCCACCCTTTACTCTCTGCTCTCTGATTTGTCTCTGTAGCATCGCACCCTTGCTCCGGTTGCTACTTGCCATCACTGCTCTTCGATCTCCACCTCTCACTCTCTGCTCTTTGGTTTGCCTATCCAGTGCCGCACCCTCGCTCTCGCTACTTGTCACCGCTGCTCCCCACGGGTTGTTTAGTCTTAAGGTAACAGATTATTGTGTGTGTATGTGCACACGCGTGGTGTGTGTTTGTGTGTGTTCGCATGTGCGTGCATGAGTAATGAAATTCAAAAACATTGACATGATATTATATACATAATAAAATGCAACACTAAATTTGTTTTTGATATACAAATGCAACATTAGACTTGATATCATAGACATAATAAAATGTAACAGTAGATTTTTGTTCTTTTTATATGCAAATGCAACATTAGACTTGATGTAAGTACTATAGTACTAGTTTTTATTTGTTATTTAATTTTCAATGACTGTTTTTGAGATAAAATCTGAATAAATTTGTGAATAATATAGGTTGTCATGTTTAATATGCACTTATATTAATAGATGAAATCTTAGATGAACCAATTTCATCTAATAATCCTAAAAATAGTTTTCGTTGTAGAACTCGAACTTGAACTCGATTCTTTAAGGTTGAGATTAGCAATGTGGCCTTATTATAAAAGACAAAAACTTAATAGAGAAACAATCAATGGAAGAACAAGTGATCTCACTGAGTTCAACTAAGAGCTCAAGGGAAGAGCTTCACTGGTGTTAAAGAGAAAACTGTTCTTCATTGAATAAATTCACCAAGCATGCAATGAGCATGAGATATATATATATATATATATATATATATAGTTTGTTGAGTTTACAAATAACTAATTCTATCAAACTTTCCTAGATTCAAGGAGATCCTGACAAGTGTACAAGATTCTCCTTGATTTAAGGAATGGTTGCTAAGTTAGCTCAATAATCTGAGTATCACATTGCTATGGCTCATCACTATCTCAATCGAAATCTGAAGCTTTATTGTAAGCTGGTTTCTATATTTAATGATGTTTGAAGCATTGTCTACCGTGCAGCTGTATGCTTGCAGGTAGATGATCATCACCAGAGGTACCTCCAGCAACAGAGTTGATTACAGCAGAATAATGTACAACTGGAGCTTTTAATTCTGCTGCACACCTATCAGACAAGAGCTGATTGCTGTTGAAAATTAACCTTGCCTCTAAAAGCCTACAAACATGGACTTCAATAATCACCATTCTAGAAGCCATCCACTATTGACTCCAAGAACCATAATCAAATTTTCCACCTCCAACCACCATCCAATTTGGCACTGGCCTATCACCAACAATTTTGATTTGATTTTGTTTTTTGTTCATCTCATTTCCTATATAAAGGAATGAAGTTTGTATTGAATTATATGGAGTTGTGTAATATAATTAAGAGAGAAATAAAAGATTCTTTTTTTTTTGTGTTTAGAAAATCTTTTTTAGAGGTGCATCACAAGTGACCTTAAACCTTCCCATCCCACCAATAGTGGTATCAGAGCGCAGGAGAACTAGACATACGAAGAATAGAGGCCAGACGAATTTGCCTGAAATCAAATTGCTCAAAATCAATTTTGGAGCATCCTAGAGTATTCTACTCGTCCCCACGAGTTCAATGGTGAAAATCTCACCCAAATCGGAGTTTTAGAGAGGCCGTATGCGCTTTTCGAAGTGGGAGAGTGAGCTTACGCTCCGATCGTCTTCTTCGCCTGTTTGAGGGATCCGATCAGCGTCTGACCCGATATTCAATCTGTTTCCGACCCGTTTCCCGACCTGGTTGCTGACGTCATTGACGTCGTTACAAAGGCAAGAATATTCCGTCAGTTAAAGGAATATTCCGTTATCAACGGTTGCTTTTCCCAAAACGTTTAACCGCTCGTTTCAGACGCTTTCGAACTCATTTTTTGACAAACGCAATATGGTTTCCAAGGTTTTGGACCATTCTGGACGCAATCGTACACTCCATTTTTGTAAAATCAGACTCAAGATTAGTGTTCTAAACACTTCAAGTCTTGATGGCCAACGGTAACGCGCATATTGTCATTTTGAAACTCACGAAAGACAACTATGACAATTGATGCATACAAATAAGAGCTCTACTAGGCTCTCAAGATGTTATGGACATTATAGAAGATGGATATACAGAACTTGCATCCAAAGATGTTGAAAGAACCCTAACAGAAACTCAAACAACAACTCTCAAAGCCGATCGAAAGAGGGATCATAAAGCAAAGTCTATAATCTATCAAGGACTTGATGAAGCAACATTTAAGATCATAGCATCCGCTAGGTCATCAAAAGAAATCTAGGACACCCTTCTCAAGACCTACAAAGGTGCTGACAAAGTGAAAAGGATCCGTCTTCAAACAATATGAGGGGAGTTCGAATCTCTACGAATGAAATCAAATGAATCCATTGCTGAATTCTATACACGAGTGATGGTCATTGCGAATCAGTTAAGAAGAAATGGAGAAACTCCCACAGACATGATAATTTCAGAGAAAATCTTGTGATCATTAGATGCAAAGTTTGATTTCATAGTTGTGGCCCTAGAAGAAACAAAAGATCTAGAGACGATGTCCGTTGAAGAACTAGTGGGTTCATTGCAAGCCCATGAGCAGAAAGTCGGAAGAAGAAGTGACGACAAAGTATTGGAGCAAGCTCTCCAGTCAAAGCTCTCCCTCACTGAAAAAAGATACGAGCAAGGAGGGACCTCACAATAAGGAAGAAAATGAGGTAAAGGATCTTGTGGAAGAGGTTCAGAAACCAGAAGTAGAGGTAGAGGAGGAAGAGACACAAATAGAAGAGGACGTGGACAGTAGAACTATATCCCACGAGGAAGAGGACGAGGAGGAAGAGGCGGATACAACAACCGTCCGATCATTGATAAAAGAAATGTCCAATGTTATATGAAGCGGATTTTATGCAACTCGCAAATGTACGAGATCAACACAAGTAATAAAGAGTGAATAGAGTATCGTTCCCACGAGGACAATGAATATCAATTACCAAAATTAACTCAACCTAATTCTATTTGGAATAACAATATTTTAGAAATTGCAAATTAACTAAAAACAATTAAAAACTACGATTCGAATTCAAGGGAATTAAGGCGTTAGGATATCCGATTTCACTTTGTTATTATTATCAAACATTCGTGAGTTACTATCTAGATTTTATTACTGATGGTTGAATGCATGCTTAAACTAGATTAACCAATAATCTCTCTCGAGTATTACCAGAATTATTCCATCGCACACCAATACCTTATCTCTCGATGACTACTGAGTGCGTGAGAACACATTAAGAATAAATAAACACAAAACAAGCAACACAAACCAATTACTATATCTCTATGTAATCTAGTATGTGATAGACATTAATATGAGTACGTGGCGGGCGTCTCCTCTCAGTTCATAACCCAACCACCTATGATGATTCTAAGTGATGATCAGACACAATAGAAAGTAATAAACTCAATAATATCTATTCAACACATCAATAACAAATCTAAATAGAAAACCTCAATTGTATTCAATAATTAATAATCCAAGATCCATAATCAATCATAACTATGGAAAATTAGTTCATGCTTGAGTAAAAGAATAAAGTAATAATATTCCTAAATCCTAGCATGGCTAATTACAACGGAAAAGTAAAGGAGAAGAAATTTTAGAAAAATGTTGTTGATTTCCAATCGATTGCTTTCCGAGCTGATGCGAAATTGATGACGAATGCGATACGGAACGAAAATGTTACTTCCAAACCCTAGAAGTTTTGACCCCTCTTCTAATTGATTGAGTCTCTATTTATAGCTTTCCCTAATAAAGCATTTGAGAAGGATATAGCTTTCCCTAATGAAGAATTTGAGAAGGAAACGATCACATGACTTCTTGCAAAAAAGCACTAGCTGAGGGCGCTAGCTGAGGTAGCGTCTCTTAGTAGCGCCACCTGATGGAGAAGAAAAGCGCTAGCTGAGTTAGCGCCTCTTGGTAGCGCCACCTGATGGGCGAATTCTCCACCAAAAGGTACCACCTAAGAGCGCTACTTGAGGTAGCGCCTCCTAGACTTGCTCTTCAACTTGATTTTATGGTCTATTAATCCGAAATCATCCAAAATATCATCGATCATCGAATATCACCAGCACACTAAATAAACACATCAAAACGTCCAATTTTCCTTAAGAATCGAGCAAAAACGATAAATAATGGGGTCACAAAATCATGCAAAATATGACATTATCAATACCTCCAAACCTACCTTTTGCTCGTCCTCGAGCAAAATCGAAACGAAATAGAAACAAAAATAAAAATAAACAAATAAAGTAAGCTATCCTAATCTACTTTCGTAGGTAAACACGAAGGCACTTAGCATGTGCCACAAGCCTTTAAACCCCTATGTGTCCCTAGTAGGAGGAGTTGTGTCTCTTGAGGGTTTACAGCTACGACACCCACAAACTTAATCCCTGTGCGTTGAACTCATTGAAACACTTACTTAAAACATACTATCAAAGACTCATTCATGCATGACATACCAATAATCAAGAACTAAAGCTCGGTCTATGGAATCAAACATCAAACAATATCTAACTAACCAATGCTCGAGTTATCATAATATCAAAATAAACACATTCGAATGCCATTGATATAATTTGCCTCGACTCTACATCTCGCATGAAATCTCTCATTATAGCTCATAGAACTTAGGCTTATACGCTCATTCAAATATATGCGAATTGGAGTTTATGCACAATAAAAATTAAATTTTTCTTCGCATATGAGTATGTAAACAGAAAGACACTCAGATTATGCAAAAGATCTCATAAATAGATTCAGACACTAAGAACGAAATAAATCACAATGCATGCACATACTATTAAATTGGAATCATCAAAAGATCAGTAGGTCTTTTTCTCGGTTATAATGGGGCCAAGGGTGGAGGTTAAGAAACAAAGCGGAAACCGGATTTCAAAAAGAATTAAGGACCACAAACACAGAGATCTATTCGAACTTCGATAAACCTCTACATTTCTTATCAAACACAAAAGTTTTTTGTTTTTTGTTTTGTTTTTGTTTTTGTTTTTTTTCAACTTCAAGCCTTCAAACTATCAAGCTTAACACTTTTCTTTTCTCAAATTTTTTTTTAAAGTTTTCGTAGAAACCCGACTTGAATTGACTTGAACACTTTTGATTTCCTTATTTTCTTTTCTTACCTTCACCACTTTTTTTGAAAATTCCCTGCTCTTTTCTATGATTCATCTCCAAATGATCTCAAGCTCAAAGGGTAAGGCTAAACGTACAAGGGCTTGGATACAGATTTTATAGGAGAAGCATGAAAATGGTTAATGTGTTTGGCTTCAAAGGGGTTAATGGAGCACACACAAAGGTTAGGAATTATGGCCTTTAACTCGGTTTAAAAACACACATAGCCTACATCACTTTTCAAGATTCAACCAACTCAAAAGCATAGCACACATGTGAATTTATTTAAAATAGAGTTCATTAGCATCCAAAGCAAAACCTATAGAGATCAATCTATTTTAAAATTATCACGGAGAGTGTATAGGAGTAGAAACAATAAAACCCTCTCAAAATAAAACGATAACAGCTTAAAAACTCATAAGGGTAGTCTCCACTATTAATCATGGTCATCCAAATATGTTGTTTCTCCATTATAATATAAAAAACAAGACTAATTAAATACCGATCGATATAAAATTCACTAAGACCTTACTTTCATAAAAGATTATTGACACTGCCTGCAGAATGGTCTTACAATCATATGTGTAAGCATCATATTTCAATAAATTCAACTAACAACAAATTCAACTAACAACGCACTAAATTTCGAATTCCTACCCCCAAACTTAAATCTAACATTGTCCGTAATGTTAGTCAATGAAAGAACAAAAACACAAAATAATAGGGAATTCAAAACTCAATAAAATACACTGGTGAGAATTTACAATGAACACAACAGACTAATAATGTAAAAAAGTTGTCAGAACTAACAATCAAAAGCAAACATACTAAAATTAACCAAAAACAAATTTAAAAAAAAACTATCAGCAATCCTAACAATTCCAAAGTTTAAACAATCAATCCAAAAACTAACATTATTAATAAAAAAATGAAACAAAAATAAATTTTACCAGGTTGTCTCTTGCTTTCGCCCACCTGCCCCATAATTGATATCTTCTCATCAACCTACCATACCATCCTAACCAAGTGACAGGAAGAGAAGATAACTCTCCTAGCTATGCATACCTTAAATAAGAAGGTAGCGTTTTAGTACCCAAGTGTGGCGGTTGCTCAAAGGGTGGAGGCGGTTTGGGCTTTCCTTATCCAAGCTCTTTAAAATAAATGTACTCCTGTACGAGGGCGGAAGCGAAGAATCTAACCAAAGTGCATCATCTGCAACCTTTTAACTATCATCCTTTTCAATGGTATGGATAAAAAATGAATCAAGTGGCTCTTGAGATGTGGCTTCCTTATCTCCATGTGACACGTTTTTGCTCACTTCCATCTCTACTTGATTAATCCCCATCGGATGTTCAACTAGCTTTTTGATTTCCAAGGTAATCTCCTTGCATTGCTTCATCGAATATGTCTCTATGTTGTTTTGCAATGCTTCTTGTGCTTCCCCTTGGATCTCTTTTGCTAATTGGTTGATTTGAACCTCCAAGTTTTGGATGGCTACTTGAGATTGTTGTACTGCTTGGCCAAGTTGCTTTAAAGAACTTTCTTGCACATCCATCCGTGTGTCCATCTTTGAAATTATTGCATCTTGCTTCGACATGAATGCAGAAATCAAGTCTTCGACAGAGGACTTCTCTTCTTGTTGGTTGCTCAATGAAAAATCAGCATGGTTGCTCCACCAGGGATTGTATATGCTCGGGTAGGGGTTGTTATGTTGATAGTTACAATTTTGCACATAATTATTTGTTCATAACTGCCATCAGCAAACGGATTACCCACCTGACAATCAATGCTTACATGCTGCCCCCCACATAAAAAACAACCCAATGGTGTTCCAACTGAACTTTCAGGTGTTGCCCTTTCATATGACCATTGATAATTATTAGTTGTCACTTTTTCAATAGGATCATACGCCTCATACCATGAGTACATAACCTATACAAAAAAATTAAAAAATAAAAATAAAAATACAAAAATACAAAAAATACACAAATACACAAATAAAAAAATATCCAAAGTAGCAAAAGGCTAAATCGGTATTGATATTGACACTCAATTGTCCCCGGCAACGGTGCCAAAAACTTGAAGCGGATTTTATGCAACTCGCAAGTGTACGAGATCAACACAAGTAATAAAGAGTGAATAGAGTATAGTTCCCACGAGGACAATGAATATCAATTATCAAAATTAACTCAACCTAATATTTGGAATAACAATATTTTAGAAATTGCAAATTAACTAAAAACAATTAAAAACTACGATTCGAATTCAAGGGAATTAAGGCGTTAGGATATCCGATTTCACTTGGTTATTATTATCAAACACTCATGAGTTACTATCTAGATTTTATTACTGATGGTTGAATACGTGCTTAAACTAGATTAACCATTAATCTCTCTCGAGTATTACTAGAATTATTCCATCGCACACCAATACCCTATCGCTCGATGACTACTGAGTGCGCGAGAACACATTAAGAATAAATAAATACAAAACAAGCAACACAAACCAATTACTAAATCTGTATGTAATCTAGTGTGTGATAGACTTTAATACGAGCACGTGGCGGGCGTCTCCTCTCGGTTTATAACCCAACCACCTATGATGATGCTAAGTGATGATCAGACACAATAGAAAGCAATAAACTCAATAATATCTATTCAACACATCAATAAAAAATCTAAATAGAAAACCTCAATTGTATTCAATAATTAATAAACCAAGATCCATCATCAGCCCTAACTATGAAAAATTAGTTCATACTTGAGTAAAAGAATAAAGTAATAATATTCTTAAATCATAGCATGACTAATTACAAGGAAAAAGTAAAGGAGAAGAAATTTTAGAAAAACTTCGTTGATTTCCAATCGATTGCTTTCCGAGGTGATGCGAAATTGATGACGAATGCGATGCGGAACGAAGATGTTGCTTCCAAACCCTAGAAGTTTCAACCCTTCTTCTAATTGATTGAGTCTCTATTTATAACTTTCCCTAATGAAGAATTTGATAAGGATATAGCTTTCCCTAATGAAGAATTTAAGAAGGAAACGATCACATGACTTCATGCTAAAAAGCGCTAGCTGAGGGCGCTAGCTGAAGTAGTGCCTCTTGGTAGTGCCACATGATGGGCGAATTCTCCACCAAAAGGTGCTACCTAAGAGCGCTACTTGCCTTCTAGACTTGCTCTTTAACTTGATTTTATGGTCTATTGATCCGAAATCATCCAAAACATCATCGATCATTGAATATCACCTGCACACTAAATAAACACATCCAAACATCGAATTTTCCTTAAGAATCGAGCAAAAACGATAAATAATGTGGTCGCAAAATCATGCAAAATATGACATTATCACTATAATTGCCACAAATATGATCACTATAGCAACGAGTGCAGAGGCAACCCAAATGAGGTAAATGATAGTTCTAACTTTGTAGAAAAAGTGCAAGTTGGAGGAGAATCGTTGAAGTTGATGGCACACAACTCAACCTATCAAAACCAAAATGTTTGGTTTCTTGATTCTGGAGCCAGCAACCATATGACTGGCAGAAAATACTTATTCATTGAACTTGATGAGAAAGTTCATGGAGAAATCTCATTTGGCGACCTTTCTAAAATCCCTGTCCAAGGAAAGGGAGATGTCATGATCAAGTAAAAGAATGAAGATTATGCTTTCATCTCCAATGTTTATTATGTTTCAGATAGGAAGACAAACATCCGAAGTCTTGGACAACTCTTGGAGAAAGGCTATCACATTAGCCTTCAAAATATGCAAGTCACTATTACAGATGCTCGAGGAAAGCTGGTTACTTGAGTCCAGATGACGAAGAATAGGATGTTTCCTCTCGCAATTCATCTTGATGCACCAATGTGTTTAACAGTCATCATCAATGACAAAGACTGGCTATGGCATCTTAGGTATGGACATCTCAATTTTGAAAGTTTGAAGCAACTGGCAAGTAAGAAGATGGTGAAAGGATTGCCAAATATCCATCACCCTAATGAGATATGTGAAAGTTGTGTTATCAGAAAATAACACAGAAATAGCTTCGGAAAGGAGGCAAATTGAAAAGCAACCATGCCACTTGAGCTTGTTCACACAGATGTGTGTGGTCCATTAACGCCAGTATCAAATAGACAGAATCAATACTTTCTTACCTTCATTAACGACTACAGCAGGAAGACTTGGGTTTATCTCCTAAAAAAGAAGTCTGAAGTATTTGGTTACTTCAAAGAGTTTAAAACTCTTGTGGAGAAGTAAAGTGGCTACTACATCAAAACACTGATATTAGATCAAGGTGGAGAATACACTCTAGGTGCTTTCCAGGAATTTCTCAAGCAACAAGGAATCAGACATTAGTTTACACCAACTTATACTCCTCAGTTAAACGGTGTAGCTGAAAGGAACAATCGAACAATCCTTAACATGGCCAGAAGCATGTTAAAGGATAAAAATATGCCTAAAATTTTTTGGGCTGAAGCAGTCTCGTGTGTGGTATATTTACTAAACAGATGTCCTACGAAGAGTCTTGATACAAAGACGCTGCAAGAAGTATGGAGCACTCACAAACCAAGTGTGAGCCATCTTAGAATTTTTGGCTCCATTGCCTACATTAAGGTCCCAGAAGTAAGAAGAGCCAAGCTTGAAGATAAAGGAGAAAAGTATATCCTGGTTGGATACGGTGACAGAACTATGAGTTACCGGCTATACAACCCTGTCACCAAGAAAGTAAACTTCAGCAGGGATGTCATTTTTGAAGAAAATGAATCCTGAAATTGGGATCAAACCAAAGTTTCTAGAAGTGCAGAGTTAGTACATGAAGAAGAAACAAGAGAAGTGACTACAGAGCCACAAATACCCATAGATTAGCATACTCTTCAACGTGGTTCTCTTTCACTACAAAGGTATGATGCTCTATTACCACTTGAACGTGAACTCTCATATATGAGGCCTAGAGTGACACGTAACCTAGAAGATCTGTATGAAAATGCAGAACAGGTGGAAGAAGATATTACTCTGTATTTTCTACTGATGACAAGTGATCCAACTAGTTTTGAAGAGGCTAACCAAGAAGAAAAATGGAGAAGTGTAATGGATGAAGAGATTTAATCCATTGAAAAGAACAAGACATGAGAGTTGACTAATTTCTCAAAAGGTTAAAAAACCGTCGGAGTGAAATGAGTTTACAAGACCAAAAGAGATGCCAAAGGAGAAGTCCAGAGATACAAGGTAAGACTTGTAGCAAAATGCTATAAGCAAAAGGAATGAGTTAATTATAGAGAAGTTTTTGCCCCAGCCACCAGACTAGAGACCATCAGATTGCTAATATCTTTAGCAGCCCAGAGAAGTTAGAAAATTTACCAACTTGATGTAAAGTCAGCATTCATGAGTGGCTTTCTTGAAGAAGAAATCTATGTGGATCAACCACCTAGATATGTGAAGAAAGGCAGAGAAGATAAAGTATACAAACTGAAGAAAGCTCTATATGGTCTGAAGCAAGCACCTCGTGTATGGAACATGAGGATTGATGATTAATTCCTAAAGAACGGATTTGAGAAATGTTCATATGAGCATGCACTGTATTTGAAAAAAATAAGTTGATGAAAGTATGTTATATGCATGCTTATATGTTGATGACTTGATCTTCACCGACAACAATCCAGTCATGTTTGAAGATTTCAAGTGGAGAATGGTGAAAGAATTTGAGATGACTAATATTGGTCTAATGGCTCATTTTCTTGGTATTGAAGCTGTGCAAAGTGAAAAAGATATCTTCATCTCCTAGAGTATCTATGCTAAAGAAATTCTGAAAAGATTCGGTATGGAGAAATACAATCCTGTTACAACTCCAGTAGAAATAGGATTAGAATTAAGAAAGAATGAAAGAGGAGATGTTGATTCAACCTATTTCAAGGGCTTGGTTGGAAGTCTGAAATACTTGACGTGTACCAGGCCAGATATACTCTTAGAGTTGGATTAGTCAGCAGATACAAGGAGACCTCAAACCAGTCTTACCTAAATGCAGGAAAGAGGATACTCCGTTATATAAAAGGTACCATTAATGATGGTATATTATATACGAAATGTGAGGATTGCAGGTTGGTTAGCTATTCAGATAGTGATTGGAGAAGATATATGGATGAACGTAAAAGCACGACAGGTTTTACGTTTTTTATAGGAGACACAGCGTTCACATGGTCATCCAAAAAGCAAGCCATTATGACATTGTCATCATGTGAAGCTGAGTACGTTGCTGCCTGCTCAGCTGTTTGTCATGGTGTCTGGATCATAAATGTATTGCAGTAGTTGAGATTTCTACAAGTTAATCCCACAGAGGTCTACAACGACAATCAGTCAGCGATTGCGCTAGCAAAGAATCCAGTATTCCATGAAAGAAGCAAACATATTGATACACGGTATCATTTCATCAGAGAGCATATGAAGAATAAGGAGGTGGAACTAGTCTCTTATAGGACATTTGATCAAGTTGCTGATATTTTCACCAAGCCGCTCAAACATAATGTGTTTTCAAGACTAAAGTCCATGCTCGGTATGATGAAACATGGAGAGTCAAGTTTAAAGGGGGATGTTGAAAATTAAACTTGCCTCTAGAAGCCTACAAACATGGACTTCAACAACCACCATTCTAGAATCCATCCACTATTGACTCCAAGAACCATCATCAAATTTTCCACCTCCAACCACTATCCAATTTGGCACTGGCCTATCACCAACAATTTTGATTTTGATTTTGTTTTTTGTTCATCTCATTTCTTATATAAAAGAATGAAGTTTGTATTGAATTATGTGGAGTGGTGTAATATAATTAAGAGAGAAATAAAAGATTCTCCTTCCTTTTGTGTGTTTAGAAAATCTCTCTTAGAGGTGCACCACAAGTGACCTCAAACCTTCCCATCCCACTAACAATTGCTACCACCAAGTTTGATCATCTTTGGTTTCTGATCATCAGCATTGCTTATCGAGTTCTATTTGTTGCCAACATAATTGATCATATGAGATTGCTGAGCTGATGCATATTGTGTCACATAATCAAAGTGATTTGCAATAATTGCAAAGCTTGTTTAAATGGTAGTCCATCTGGCAGCACATCTCATCTTTAAAATCATCTTAATAAGTGTGTAAAGTCAAAACTAAGAAAAACCAATTTGAAATAGTATCAACTAGTGAAGAATATAGGAGATGGTGGGAGGATGTAGTTGTGTTGTATGTTTATGATAAAAATGTTGTAAAAACGAAACTTGTACATATGATCATAATGCATGAATATCCCTTGAGCATGGTTGCGCATGAAGGGTTTAGATAATATTTGATGGTTCTTCAAGCTGCATTTAGGCCAGTCCCTTGGATTACAATAAAAAAAGAGATGTTGAAAATTTATATTGTGGCAAAGTGAAAACAATAAGTATTCTTGAGGCCGATAACTAGAGAATTGCCGTAACTACTGGTTTAAGACTGCTAATAGTAAGAGGATATATGGCAGTCACAACACACTTTGTGGATGAGTCGTGGTGTTTACAAAGTCAAATTTTGAGGTGTGATTCTTATTTTATATTTATTTAATGGTTATTCAATTTTATATCATTTAGTTAATTAAATTGTTACATTATATTTGTTTCTAATTGCATTAGAATATTCTGGTTCATATATGTGCCATGTCCATGTATGACACAGACAATTTGTGAAGGTTTGCATGATTATGTGATGAATTGGAATCTTGATCGTAAGTTGTCTGCATTAGCTGTTGACAATTGTAACACTAATGACAAAGTTATTGAGTTTATGTTTGAAAAAATCAATAGAGGTGAGTTGTGGTTGAATGGACAATTGTTTCACATGTGACGTTGTGAACATATTTTGAAATTAATTACAAAAGATGGCTTAGTAGTGATTGGGGATGGGATTGAGAAAATACATAACAGTGTTGCTTATTGGGTAGCAATACCAAAAAGAATAGAAATATTTACGGAAAGAGCGAGACAATTAAATATTAATTGTAGGCAGAGGTTAGTTTTTTTATGTAAGAATAGGTGGAAGTCCACCTATCTCATGCACACTGTTTCATTGAAATATAAATATGTTTTTTCTCAATTAAATTCTCATGACCGGCAATATAAAATTGCGCTATAAGGAAAAAGTTTAAGAGTTCGCTTCTAAATTGAAAGAAATTTTGATAAAGTTTTTGAAGTAATTGAAATGTTTTCTGGTACAAAGTACCCAATAAAAAAGTTTTTCTTTCTGGAAGTTAGTGAAATTAGATTATCATTATCTGATTGGCGTACATCTGAGTAAAGTGATACATCATATGGCAGAAAAGTATGATTCAGAAGTATGAAGATTATTGAGGAGTTTTTCATGGAGTAATGGTCGTGGTGACCATTTTAGATCCAATGTATAAACTTAAATTGACTGAGTTTTATTTTGATTCTCTTTTTGGAAAACCCGATTCAGAATTTCATATTATAGGACTTTTAATATATGGCGTGCCTTAGTGGATGAGTGCACTATGAGGTTTAAAGTAAATGATGGATCCTTAAGTTGTTATGAATATTCATCTTCCTCTCAATTGGCAAAATCCATATGTAGGTCCAAGAAACAAGTTGAATGTATGTCAAGTTTTAGTGAATAGGTGAATGAAATCGATATAACTTTTACATTAGAATTGAATGCTGATTGACAAGATAGACCATAGACTTTGATGTACTTACTTGGGGAAGGAAAATGGAGGTAAGTATCTTATTTTGTCTAGAGTTGTTAGATATGTTTTAGTCATTTCGGTATCTGCAGTTGTATTTGAATCAGCTTTCAGCACTGGTGGTAGAATGGTTAGTCCACACTGTAGTAAATTACACCCTAACACGTTAGAGGTATTGATGTGTGAATAAAATTGGTTATGGGCAGTTATACGAGGTATGCAAGTTATATACATTTAGTTAATGTTACTTTATTATTTTCATTAAGTATAATTAATTTATTTTCTTTGTTCATATATATAGGGTCAAGTTCAAAAATTTCACATGATGTTTCTTTCCAAGAAGGTAGTGATGATGATGATAATGGTGATGATGAACATGTAAACGCTGTAATTAATATTGTATATTATTTATATTTTACATGTTAATTAATCAATTTAATAATTCAAAAATTTTCTTTATTGCTACATATTTGTATTTAAAACAAACCATGACTAAGTTATGAATATAGAAAATTGTTGGATGGATTTTAAATGAAATCTTCAAAAACATTTTTTTTTAATATATTGCTATTTGCTAATGTTGTAAGATCTTAATGAATTTTACGATATTTAGGTTATTTTAATATTTGCATTTTCTATTTGAATTTAAGGTTAATTTATTGAACTTAAGTGTTATATGGTTTATTGAATATAGATGTTGAGACTTGTGTATTGTATTCTATTAAATTTAAGTGTATGTGTATTAAAATTTAGTTATACTTTATGTATGTGTATTAAAATTTAGTTATACTTTATCTTTAATTTCAATTGTATGTTAAAATTTGTTTAATTTGTGCGTTGAATGTTTCTATTTTTTTTGTCAAAAAAAAAAAAAATACAAACTAAAACAGGTCAGTTTAGGATGGGTATGGATAACCCTGCTCCAAATAAGTTTGGATTTGGAGCAATAATTGAAAATTCTTCCGAGACATGGAGCATCCTGTCCAAACTGGATTTTGGGTTTGGAGTATACCAATCCAATACCGATTCAATCCGGTGGCCATTTATAGTCTCTTGTAGTTTCTTCTTGTGATTAATAATAGAGAGATTGGTAACAAATGACATCAAAATCTCATCATTTTGTCAACCTAATACCAAGTTATTAAATTTTTAAGAAATAACACGACTTTTGATGGAAACCCCATTTTGTCTTTCATTAAATCTATTTTGTCTTATTCCATCTCATTTCATTTGATTTTCTCTTCAGTTACTTTCCTCTCTCTCGAATCGCTAGTTCTTTTCTTCTCTCTTTCCCTCTTTCCTTTGCACGAAACATATTTACTAGATTGTGTGGAACTCATTCTTCAAGAGTTTTAGAGTTTTTTTTTTTTTTTTTTTTGCTCCTAAACTTTTCGTTGTTGATTTTGCCTTAATTATATTTGATTTCACACTTGAAGTCTATGGTTGGAGTTGGAAATCAACTTTTGGAGTTGAAAACATGAAGTTATGATTTTTTTTTACCGTGATCTATTTTTCTTTGATCGTAATTTATTTTCCTTTAACTGTGATCCATTTTTGCAACTGCTGTTGGAAACTTTCGAAAGGTCTTTGAGGTCTTTGAAGGGGCAGTCGATGTCGAACTTCTATCTATAATATATTGTTAGATCTTCTCGATAAGAAGAATCTTCATCACTCTCGTCAGAGTTTGTTTGTTTCTCTCTATAACTTTCTTTGTTTAACTTTCACTCTAATCTAGAGCTTTGAAGTTTATTAGAAAAAGAAAGAGTTATTTTATCTTTTATTTTGTTTTTATTTTTTCTACTTTTGTGAGATGAGTGAAAAGGAAATTTTAGTCCCAATACACTTTTGAGTGTTATTTATACTTAAACTAATAAATTACTGTTATTTCTACAAATTATTATCTCATTAGTGCTATTTAAAAGAAAGAACTCTTAATAATATTGCTCCTTAATTTTATCAAATTAAAAAAGTTATATTAGCACATTCATTTATAGCTCGATCGATTAGCAATATATTTTTTATCAATTCAAAATAGTCAATATTTAATCATTGATAAACAATTAATAAGATTTCTCCTTCTTCTTTTGATACTGTACGTAACGATTATCTTTTTTAAAAAATTAAAAAAATTAAAATATAACATATTTGAAATATGCCGTCCATATCCAGTCTTGATCAATTTGCTTTAATTAAATCTTTAATTATCAGCTCAACATTGATTAGATTTGCAAGGAAACATGTGGACATTTTTAACAACAATTTTAAATATTTTATTTTATTAATATATATTACTTTTTTTAGGTCTAAAATCTTGTTCTTTGTCTCCGATCGGTGAAAAGACCCAACTCATTTATTTTGGTATGAAGTTAGATTCTGGATATGGATGATCTTGTTTACCTTTTATTTAATTTGGGCTCTCACTGTCAAACAATCCAATAATGGCACTTCTTCGAAGACATCCGAAATACTATATATCGTTTTCTTTTTCCTTTCATATACTATATAAAGATAAACAATCCATTTATCTTTGGATTTTATTTCTTTTTCCTTTTAATATAAACTCACTCTTAGCGTTCTCTCTCTTAGGCCATGTTTGTTACATGGGACTAGGAGTGGGATTGGACTATTTACTCCTAGTCCCATGTTTGGAACATGTTAGGATTGGACATATCCAATCCCAACAGTTCCACATAATCCCATGTTGGTGGGACTAAATAATCCCACCAATTTGGTGGGATTATTTAGTCCCACCAATTTAGTCCTACCTTTTTTTTTTTTTTTCCCTTTTATAATATAATATTTAATATAAATAAAAATTAATTTTATTTTATTTAAATTAATTTTAAATAGTTTTATTTATTTTAAACAATAAATTAAATATCTCATTTAATGTTTTTTAAAATAATATTTAATTTATTTAAAAATATTTTTAAGTAAATTTAATTTAATATTTTTATTTTTATTTTATTTAAAATTAATTTAAAATGATTTTATTTATTTTAAAAATAATTTAAATATTTTTATTAAAAAAATATTCATTTTTAATTAAATTTAATTATATTTTTTATTTATTTTAAAATTAATCTTATTTTTATTTAAGTTAAAATGAATGTAATTTACTTCAAAATATTTTTATTTATATGAAAATTAATTTAATAAATTTATTCTGATTTTATCCCATCTCATCCTATACCAAACAAAAGACAGTACTATTTTTAGTCCATACTGCACCAAACACATCATAGTACTAATTTAGTCCAATCCAATCCAATTCAATCCAATCCAGTCCAATCCTACAAAAATAATCCAATCCAATCCCGCGTACCAAACGCACCCTTAAAGTTCTTGAAAAAGTAAAAAAAAAGACAAAAAATCTTGTCTCACTTTAACATGATGGTAGATTGGCACTTTTATCTCTTCTTAAAAGACTAAAGTTGTGCATAGAAAACTTATCCATTAATTAATACATCTCTCACGTGCCATATTAATAGATTTAACAAATGACTTACACCCAAACATAAATACATATTCGACAATATCCCATGAAACTTTAAAACTTTAAAATGGGATAAATCTTTAAATAAAAATTTTAAAATTTTAAAATATAAAATTCTAAATAGTGCCACTTCATATTTGGTGCAACAGTACTATTCACAAAACTCTAAAACTTTTAAATTTTTTTTATTTATTTAAAAGTTAATTGCATTGATCTCCTTTGAGGTTTTACCAACTACAAACGGAGTCAACTTTATCGTTTATTGATAAACACCTCTCCTGCCCTTAGTAAAATTTGGTCAAATATAACAGTTGAATAGAGGAGTAGGGATGGCCAAAGGAACCGCACCAGTGGTTCTGGTTCCTTTTTTTTTCCAATCGGAACTAGAACCGGGACCGGGGATGTCCCGGTCCTGGTTCCGGTTGGAACCGGGGGGGAATCGACAGTTTCGGTTCCTCCCCGATTTTTTTGGAACCGGCCGGTTAAACCGGCGATTGAACCACCGGTTTCAAACCGGCCAGAACTGGACAAATAAAAAAAAATTAAAAAATTAAAAATTAAAAATAAATTAATTAAAAAATTAAACATATAAATAACGATAATAATATATATAAACAAAGTGGGTACTGGATTGCAATAAAATAACGATAAAATTGAAATAAAATTATGATGATATCATAAAACTATAAAATTAAATAAATAAATAAATAATTAGGACTTGCACTTAATTTTATCTCAATTAAGCTGCCTACGTATCCTCTAGGAGGAATCAAAGTCTACGTAATTCTTTTACCTATTATGTTTCGGATGTGATCAATCGTCGCTTGTTCCTTCAGTTGCCGTTGTATCCTCGTTGGTGTCAAAGAAGTCATTGTCGTCGAACACCAGATCCAATTCCTGCTGCCGGTATGAGGCCTTGGTACAGTCATCAACACAGACCTGGATCTGTATTGAGTCAGGACTGAGCAATGCTCGTCTCTCGTCCAGAACATTGCCACCTGCACTAAATTCCTGTTCGACGGCGACAGTCGAGACAGGGGTTCCAAAAATTTGTTTGGCAATGATGGCCAAAATTGGAAAGTTAATTTCGTGCTCCCTCCACCACTGTAGGACGTTAAAGTCTGGGATGTCCAAAAACTCAAAGGAGGTGTTTATGTAAACATAAACCTCTGAAACATAGGTTGATGAAGACGAACACCCCGACGTCCCTGCTTTTTTGGTAAACACGCTTGCCCCTAACTTCCTTAATGTGGAGGGAAAGTGCAAATGACTAGTACTACCGCTTCCGCTTTGTTCCGGTTGTTGAACAATAATGTTCAACGAGGGACCGTAAACAGAACTATATTCGTCATATATTGAATAAAATAAATTCCTAATATTATTATATAAACCACTAATATCTATGTCCGTTATCCCTAGAGATTGGTAATAAAGTGTAAAAAATTCATATAAACTATTTAATTTATTCCTAGGGTCAAAAACTGATGCAACAGTATAAATTACAGGAATGTCCCTATAATAGTTTATCTATATTTCTCGCATTGCATAAACACACGGAACTAATTCATTTATTTGTGCACATTCATTAAGTGCACTTACAATATTAAGGGCTTCAAATAAAAATAAATGTGAAGTTGGATAATATATACCGGATAAAAAATGTGTTACATCATGAAAAACTTTTAAAAGCAAGCAAATTTTTGTACAAACATCCCAATAATGTTCATATAAATTAATGGTATTAACATTATGCTGCATAAATCTAACTAATAATTCTCTATACTCGTAGTTTTCACAAAGCAACTTATATTTGGAGTTCCAACGAGGTTGAACATCACGGGAAAACCTAATTGGATGTTTCCCGTTAACTTTACAATACCTAGCCCATTGTTTCATAGTGCTGGGATGTTTCCACAAATAGTATAGAGCATCCCTAATTGGTGTAATCCATTCATGTAGTGTTTGCAAGTTATGTTGTACACATATATTTAAAACATGGCAAACACATCTTTGATGAAAAAATCTGCCGCCAAAATAGGGTTGACACAATTGAATTAATTATGGAACGGCGGCAGTATTATTTGCAGCATTATCAAAACCAATTGCAAAAATTTTACTCTCAATACAATATTCTTCAAAAATAATTTTCATTAATTTATAAATATTGTCAACAGTATGGGTGTCGTCAAAAACTCTAAATGCCAATATTCATTTTTGGAAATCCCATGATTGGTCAACGAAATGGCAAGTAAGTCCTAAGTATGAATGTTTTGGCCAATGATCACTCCAGATATCGGCACAAATAAACACACGACCCATATAATTTTGAAAATATTTTACTAAAGCTTTTTTTTCTTTTTTATAAGTATCACACATAGTACATTTTAATGTGGTCCTAGGTACTCTACATGCAAAGGGATTTAAAGCATTATGACAATATTTTAAAAAATCAGTTTTTTCCCCAAAACTAAAGGGGAGATGTTCGGTCGCTACCATTCTTGCTAATTGGTCCATATTATTTTGATCAATATAGTTAAATAAAGGATGGTTAGGGGATGTGTACTTTGCAATTTGGTGTTGTCCTCACTGATGGCGAGCTTCAACTGGATGCTTGCTGTTGATATGCTTCCAATACGTCTCGTACCCTCCATATTTGTTCCATTTAAAATCTTTGGAACAATAGTTGCAAACCACTATAACTAACCCATCCTTCTCCACCCTATTCATATGAACTTTAAAAAGTTCAGATTTATACTTTGACAAATCTGGCTGCGCCTGCAGTATTTGTATAGTTTCACTTGGGGTTGGGAGGGTTGGAGCAGAGGGACCACCGCCAGAAGAGGGATGAGAATAATCAGGATTAAAATTAAAAGGAGTTTCATTACCAAAAATTACCTCCTCAAATTCTCTTTGTTGCAGGTATTCAGCAAAATTTCGATCGTTGTTGTATTCTGGGAAAGGGCGGCTTTGCACTTCTTGAACATTTAAATCCGGTACCTGCTCATTTTGATCAGCGTTTCTGTTGGAAACAGACCTTGTGGAATTGAAAACAGATTTTCGACCTCCAGAAATAGATGGTCTTGAGAGTGATGCCATTATAAATTTATAAAATAAAGTGTTTAAACAAATAATGAAAACAATTGCAGTAGTGAAAAATAATAGTAAGATTGAGAGAATGAGAGAATTAGAAAAAGCTTGAGAGAATAAGAGATGAGAGAAATATTGAGAGAATGAGAGAATTTGTGTGAATGAATTGGAGAATTGATGGGGTTTATATAGTTTTTTGGATTGGAGAAAAAATAATATTTTTTAAAAATTTAGGGGGTTAAATTGTATTTATTTGGGGATCTTTTGGTAATTTTTCAGGAAGGAGCCATTGTTCAACGGCTCCTTCTCAACGTTCTGATTGCTGCCAGCTGGCAGCTAGGGATTGCTGCCAGCTGGCAGCAGGTGGCCGTTGGCCACACTATAGCCAACGGCCAAAATTTTAAATTTTTTTTTTTTTAAAAAAAAAAGAAAAACTGGGAACCAATTAGAACCGCCCAAACCAGGGGGTTCCGTGAACCGCCGGTTCCAATTTTTTTTAAGGGCAATCAGAACTGGGATCGGCTGTCCCGGTTCGAACCGAACTGGGGCTATGTCTACAAGAGAGGTGTTTGTCAAAAAACTCAAAAGTTGACTAACGAGAGTAGAGGTATTTTGTAATAAATCCAAAAGTTGACTCCGTCTGTAATTGAACAAACCTCAGGGGAGGTAGGCGTTATATACTCTTTTTTTAGACAATCCAAATTTTTTAATTAATTATCACTTTACCCTATTCAATAAACTTTATATCAATTGTATCCCTTTTATATTTAATATATTTGTATACCCTTATTCAATTAAATTTATTCCAATTGTATCCCTTTTTATTATTTAATTTATATTTATTTTACAATAATTATTATCTATTTTAACATTTATAATAAACTAAAATTAATTATTTATTTAAAAAAAGATAAATTAAAGCAAAATACAATATTAATAAAAACATAAAAAATTTCATACAAACTTTATAATAATAAAATAAAATACTACTAAAACACTAATATTAAGGGAAAAAAGGCTCACATTGTACTCCGAAATGTTTTAGTTGATCATTTGTGGGATAAAAATTTCGAAAAGTAAATGACGATCAATATGTAATATTATTTTTGTATTTTTTTTTTATGAATGTAATGTAAAACTTAATAATAGATGTAGTATTTTAGTTAATTAAATTTAATATTTTAATTTACTATTTGTAGTTAATTTTTGTAAAGACTATTTTAAGTTACCTAAATGTAATATATTATTGTAATAATATATTAATTAAGGGGTGAAATGTTAATTATTGATAAATAATAAATGAAAAAAGAAAAGGAATATAAGAGAGAATATTCTTTTAAAGTAAAATTTAGAGTTATATATTGGACATGAAAAAACTTTTGGTGTGAAAGTTACACCAAAATAGAGTAAAAATTACACCATATCCTAAAGCGGGATCATCATGAGCTGATAAATACCAGTATGAGAAAGCATGAGTGTACAAGTCAGTTACTCTCTTCCCTGGTTTTCAGGAAACATGCCAAAAGCATGAGTTTGAGCAGAGGCAGAGCCACATTGGGGTTGGCCAGCCCTTTTTTATTTTTTAATAAAAAATTTAGTGGTAGTTTATATATGTTTTTTAAAAATAATTTTAATAATAGTGCAATATCAATATTAGTCCATAAAAATTTTGATGTTAACTTATCTGACAAAAAATTTTTAGCTACGCCCCTGAGTTTGAAATATTATATATATTAATGTGTATTTGTGTTTATTATCAGGTTAGTAAAATAGAAAAATCTCTTTTCTCTCAAGCTTTTCTGATGGAGGTCACTCTGGTTTCTATGATTTTCTCATTAACATTTCAACAAACAGTTTTCCTTTTTTTTTATCAAACACCTAGTGTTTACATGGTATCAGAGGAAGCTTGACTGATTGTCATGGATTTTGGATCTTCAAACGCTTCCTTATAGTTAGAAAAAATATACCATCTCAGGTATCATCTCCTTCAATGGGTCTATCTTTGCTAGCTAAAGCACTGAACTTCCACATCTCTATCAAACTTGACTCCAGTAATAACATTTACTGGAAGACTCAAGTGTTTCCTTCCATTAGAGCCTTGGAGCTTGATGATTTCATCTTTGGATTGAAAACGTGTCCTCCAAAATATGTTGAAAGTCAGTCCACAGAAGGAGGAGACAAATCAATAAAGATCAACAAAGATTACACATCCTAAAGCAGAGTTGATTAGCTACTTCTCAGTTGGTTGATCTCAACAATCAGCGCAGAGCTTATAGGTCAGATAACTGATTGTGCTACTGCTTTTGAAGCTTGGGACATGTTAGAGAAACTTTATTCACAAAAGACTATGGCTAGGTATTACAACTAAAATAGCACAACAATTGCAAAACACTAAGAAAGGTCATGGTAATCACCGAGGTGGTAGAGGAAGAGGAATGAGTGGCCGCTGGTTAATAGTAATAACATATTAACTGTCAAGTCTTTGGAAAGTCTGGTCATGATGCTCTACAATGTTACAGGTTTTGATCAAGCTTGGCATGGCTTCAGTCAAAATAATAATAACATTCAGAATGGATCAGAATAGAGTCATTAGGCTTCACAGCAGCAATCTTATTACAACAGCTATAATCAGTAGCCTCAAACTCACTTCCATGAGAACTCTACCTACTTTGCTTCTCTCCAGACTACATTCAGGTCCAACCTGGTATAGTGGAGCCATAAACCATATCACTTCAGACCTTAATAACTTGTCAAGAGATTATAATATAAAAAGAATGAGAGACTCACAATTGGCAATGGACAACAATTAGCAATTTCACATGTAGGTAACACAAAATGAACTCTCATTATAAACCCATCACAAGCATTATACTACATCTTAAAGATATTTTACATATTCCAAATATTACCAAGAACCTTTTGAGCATCTCTAAATTTACAGAAGATAATCATGCATTTGTTTAATTTTATGATGTTCATGTTGTGATAAAGAACAAGGTTTTGAAGAAGGTACTCCTACACATATACTTTGTTAACGTATCATAACTCCCATCAACCTATGACTTAAATACTATAGTTATACCATTTCCTATCAGCTTAAGCTTTTAGGCCTAATGGTTAATGACATGGTATCAGAGCCAAGAGGTCTTGGGTTCAAACCCTCTCTCCTCCCTTTTCTCTTAATTTCTTGTTTATGCACACATTATACGGTAGAGGGCATCTAATGTGTGTCCATGGCATTGCCATCTTGTTCTTGCACACATAATGTGTTTCCGCGGCATTTGCTATCATATCCATATTCACGTTACACGTGAGGGGGCGTGTTAACGTATTATAAATCCCATCAACCTATGACTTAAATACTATAGTTGTGCCATTTCCTATCAGCTTAAGCTTTTAGGCCTAATGGTTAATGACATATTTCATGTGATAACAGTAGTGCTGGTTCTTTTAGCTCGAATCCTGTTTTTCATACTAGGACCAAGCACAATAGAATAGATGTTCACTTTATACGAGAGAATATTGCAAATGGCCAGCTCAAAATTCAGTATATTCCAACTGATCTTCAATGACTCGTTTTGATTTTGTTCGTTCTAAACTTAGTCTTATTGGTTTCCCCAAGTTCATTTTGTGGGAGGATGTTGGAATGGCTACTCAAGCTACCTCAAACAATGCAGCTTGTCACTTAAGTGATGTGCATTCTGTAGCTGTAGCATCATTAGCTCGAGACATCTCAAGCAACGAGGCTTGTATCTTGAGTGCTTTGTATCCTGTAGCTTGATCACCATGAGCTGATAAATACCAGCATGAGAATGGATAGAAATATATTGACATGGCAGTCTGTTATTATCAGAGCTGATATGTACAAGTCAGTTATTCTCTTCCCTAATTTTCGGGAACCATGCAAAAAGCATGAGTTTTAGAGATTGTTTATATTGCCGTGTGCTTGTGTTTATTATTCAGTTAGTGAAATAGAAAAATATATTTTCTCTCAAGCTGCGCTAATGGAGGTCACTCTGGTTTCTACAATTTCTCACTAACATTTCAACAAACAGTTTTCATTTTTTTTTTAATCAAACACCTAGCCTTTACAAAACTGGCTCATTTTCTTCTCCAGATACAGGAGAGATCTTATTGCTGCTCGCTCTTCTTTTGCTCAGTTATCCACGAAGTGATTCTTTGGTAGCATTTGGGGTCCTTTGGTTGATAACTTCGCGTAATTAGTTCTTACTATGAATAGCTCTTCTTGCTCTTTCATTCCAAGAGAAACGAAATAAAGCGGTCCATTCATTATCTAAAATTATTTCGTTAATTTTTTACTCTTAATAAGGACAACGTTCACATCAAATTATTGTCTCTTTTATATGTATGATTGCAGATAACCTATTTTATGTTTTAATTATTTCAATAACCTAACCTAACCTATGACTTTTTTGGTAATTGTTTTATATAATATTTTGATAAAAATATAATTTAATTTAAGCACCAACATCTAAAAAAAGTCAGTAAAAGTTAGCAATTGAAATGAAAAACGTGTTGATAAAATTGAGGTTACTGGGTGATAAACTTCATGCAGGAAGAGTGACTGGGTGATTGCTCACTTTTCCGCACTCCAAATCACAGTAAAACAATGTGAATTTACTCTCACAAAAAGGAGCTTGCAACCCATTTGAGGAATATTTTGAACCGTTCTTTTTCTCTATACAGCCTGGTAACAAAAATATGTTGATGTAGATTTATAACATGATTAATCAGGGTCCACGTCATTACAATTTGAATGACGATACATGTATAGCTCCATAAAAAGTTTAATTATTTATACTTTAGAACAGCAGATCGATTGAAGATCAGTTGTTTCAAATAGAGAATGAAACTTATAGAGAAATTAATTAAATACATTGAAAACCACGAATCAAAGTAAAACAAACCATGAAATGCAAAAAAATCTCCGGCTTGAGAGGGAGAGGAGTGAAAGTGAAAGAGAGAGTAGTAAAAGGAAACTTTGTAAACATTAGGGTTTTTTATTACTATTTAAATGTTGCGGTTACATTCACCGCAAAATAGCACAGTAAATAGGTTATCACCATGGGTGAAGTTAGAAAATTATATCCGTAAAAATTAAGATAATAAAATATAATATTTAATGGACTAAAGTAATACTACAATTTTGGGCAATATATCTTATCAATAATTTGTTGAAGCCTTTGCTAATGCAGATTGGAAATCATGTCTGGATGATAGGAATCTACTAGTGGGTGTTGTGTTTTTCTTAGTCCTAATTTGACATCTTGGTATTCAAGAAAAGGCTGAGTATCGTGCCTTGTCTCAAGCTTCTCCTGAAGTTCTTTGGTTGAGGTCATTATTTGCAGAGCTTGGTTTCAGTTTAGCTGGTGTGCCCACTCGATGGTGTGATAACACTGGTGCAAGTTCTTTGGCCGATAATCATGTCTTCCATGCTTGAACTAAGAATATAGAGGGCTTTGCCAGTGAGTCGTGCAAAGTCGCGCGACCTACTAGAATTTTGTCCACCAGAAGCATAATGTAGCGTGACCATATTGCACCACCAACAGGTCGCGGGGATCAGGTCATGCATTTTTTTTCTTCTTTACTTCGTTATTTTTTTTATTTTGTTATAAACTCCTTGCTTATTTGTTTTTCTGTTCTTATTTTCTGTTTTTTTTTATGTATTTAGATATTCAATAGTTATTCTGTTATTATTATTATTATTATTATTGTGTTGTACTTTGTGTTCATGGGCAAGGAGTGAAATTTTGAAAGTAAATCCTTAGATATGATAATCTATATCATTGAGGACAATGCAATTCAGGTTTGGGGGTATATTTCGTTCAAAAATTTGGAAATTTATGTATAATGATGCCAAACTTAATAGATCAACTGTAGTTTGTCGAGTTAAACATGTGTGATTATTCAATTCTTGGATATTAATTTGATACTTTAGGAATCATACTGAAATTGGAAACTTTCACTATTGCATCTTTTGAACTTTAAGAAGAGAATAATGTGCTTGAAAGTATAGGATAAATAGTGGAGACCACTTTAATGAGATGTTGGGTCTTTATTGTTTTTATGAGAAGGTTTGTTGTTTTCACTCTTATACACTCTTCTGGTTAGTCTTTGAAATAGAATGATCTCTATAGATTTCGCTTTGGATTCTATGAACTGTCATATTTGAATTTATTGCATACTTGCGCTATTAGTGAGTTAGATGAACTGTAAGAAGTGATGAAGGCATGTGTGCTTAAATCTCGTAAAAGGCCAAATTCCTTAAATCTCGTAAAAGGCCAAATTCCTTACCCATTTGTGTTCTCTATTAACACTTTTGAGGCCAAACACAAATTAGCTTTTCTTCCATCCCCACATCATTATTAACCCGTATGAACATTAAATAAATCATACCTTGTAGCTTATGAAAAAGAAAAGAGAATGGACACATAAGTAGAGCTCTTAGAAAGGGCATATACCAAGCTATATATATATATATATATATATAAAAAGAAAAAAAATTGAATTGATTGAAGTGAGTCATGAAGAAAGAATTCTCGTAAATGAAAGCAATAAAAAGAATGAAAGAGAGAGTTCAGAAGCTTATTAAGGAAGTAAGCTTGGATGCCAAGAAAATAATAAAAATAGAAAAGAGCTATTTATGTGTTAAAATTTTTGAGTATTTTGATGTGATTTTAAGTTCTTTATTTTCCATTCCCTTTATTGTTTAAACTTTCACCATTGGCCCCATTACAACCTTAAGATAAGACCTATATGATCTTATAGGAATTTTGATAAACAAGCATGTGTAAGTAATGTAATTATTATGTACTTAGTTTCTGAATTCATTCATGAGATCCAATTTGCGATATCTGAGCGTCTTTCTATTTTATATGCATATGCGATGTTATCTTTGAAATTTATTGTACATAACTTCCCATCGCATATATTAAACGAAAGTGTGCGCCTAAGATTCGAGCGATTATGAGAGTATTACCTTGTGAGAAGTAGGGTAGAGGCAAATTTCATCTTAAATTTTATGGCACAATTGTTGTTGACATATAGTTATTTAATGTGGATGTGAGTGACTCATGATGTACAAATAAATTTGGTATGTGATTAATATCTTATAATTGAATTGAATATATGCGGTTTCATAGCTGGTAAACCCTCAGGAGACTATACTCCTCCTACTATGGACATCTAAGGGTTTAAAGGCTTGTGACATGTGCTAAGTATCATCGTGTTTTCTACAACAGTGGAGTTAGTTTAGTGTATTGCTTGCATTTTTTTTTTTTTTTAGGTTTTGCTCATGGACTAACAAAAGATAAGTTTGAGGGTATTTGATTGACATGAAATTTATATATGATTTCACCCTTGTTTTATCAATCTTTTGTTATGTTTTCGAAGCATATGAGCGCTTTGACGTGTTCTTTAAACTGTAAACGTATTTAAAGACTTAGTGAAGCATTTGGAATATTTGAAGGAGTTTCGGATGAAAAGCCTACAAAAGCAAAAGTCTGGTTCACAAACCAAAGAGTTGCACGACCTTGGGCTTGCATGACTACCAGGTCACACGAATGCCAAAAGTAGCCGAAACCAAATAGTATTGTGACCAGTGACTCTCACGTCCACCAGGTCGCGTCACTATCACGGCAGCCACAAAATCAATTCTCAATTGCTAGCAATAGAAAGCACTTTAATTATCTAGCAAGAAGCATAGCTTGTGGTAGTCTGGCCATCAGCTTCGCTCAATTGATTGAAGGTGATGTTAGTCTGCAAAAGTCTGTAGTAGTGTATGATACATTGCAGGGATCAAGAACAACTAATCAAGTTGATCCAAGATGAGTTATGCTAAAGCTCGAAGAGCTGCTTCAGCTCATTAATAGATTGAATGTGCTGATTTGTCAACATCTTGTCAAGTCCAGCTATAATTGATTACACTTATAATCATCTCCTTAAATTAAGGGAATTCTATTAGAGTTTGTAACAGAATTGATATTGTGTATAAATACTCAATGGCATGCACATTGCAATGCATGCATCTAGTCATAATATACGATCAGATTCAGAGAATCCTAAAACTCGATTGTTGAGCTCTCTTAATCGCTTGTTTTTCTTTTTTGATTGAAGTTCTACAGCTACGGCTTGTGTTCTTTAATCTTCACATGGTATCAGAACAATATTGACTAACATTATGGTTAATTCTATAGAGTTTTCAAATCAAGAAACTCATGGTTCATCGAGCAAGATGCAGTCCATTTCTTTTTTGGATTTTGCATCACTTACTAAGACCTTTAACTTCAACCTTCCATCGAAACTGGACACCAGCAACTACATCTACTGAATAGCACACGGGATCTTTGTGATTCAAGCAGTTGAACTTGAATATTTTATCTCAAGTTTAAAGACACCTTATAGTAAGTTTCTTGAACCTATTGATTCAATTGCAGATTCTGCTGATGAACCTAGAAAGAATGAAGCATTTTTAGCTTGGAATAGATCCGATCAACTATTGTTGTGTTGGCTACTATCAACTGTGAGCAAAAGTGTCATGGGACAGGTTCATCGAGTTAAAATTTCTCTTGAGTTTTGGCACATAGTTGAGAGACTCTACTCTTAATAGTCAATAGCACGAATCTTTCAGTAAAAAATAACAATACAGAGTTTGTATATATATATATATATATTTCATGAAGCTAAACACCTTCCCCTAACTAACTTTCCTTAAATCTCGGTGAGCCAACCAAAGGTCCAACTCACTAAAATTCTATTAAGCATGCAACAAACAAGCTCTAGCATAATTGCAATAGATTTCTCTTCATTTCTAAAGTCTGTACAATTAGATTTCATCTTGTGATTAGTTGGCCAAGGATGCCAATAGAGTTTGATGTTTACTGTCTTTACTCTCATCTTGAACTAGCTCATTCTTGTATTTGATAGTAAGTAAATTACCAGACTTATTTATAAGTCTGTTATCAGTTGTTCCTCACATTTTGATAATGTTGATGAGATCATAGTTGCTGATGAGATGAATTTATTATCTCTGTCATGCCCTCATAATTGAATGAGAGTGAGACTAATAAGTTCAATTTGTCCCGAACAAAAGTGAAAGGAGCACTGACAAGAGCTTTGTATAAAGGATCTGCCTTTTGATACTGAGTAGGAATATAGTGCACTTGAAGCTGACCTAAAGAAATCTTTTCCCGAATAAAATGGTAAATGATCCGCCTAAAAGGCAATGTAAACTCACGTTGTTAATCAAAACTTTCATACCTTGTTTGAGGTCTTTTCGGCAGCACTTCATACCATGATTGAATTTCTTTTTCTTTTTCGTATACTGGAGCAAAGGAAGAGTTTTATCAGGCACGAGTTTCGATACAAAAACATCGGAGAACTCTTTTTGTAGATCAAGAACTAGTGGCTGAAAGTTTGTTAGCAATTCATTTATTGATTCTTTGGCTTAGTATAAATATTAAGAGCTGTGTATTTTGTGAGTAACATTAATACTTCACAGAGCTTCTTCTTCCATACAATCAGCCATTAATTGCAGCTTGAGAAAATCGTTTTCTGTCTTGAGGACTTTTGTCGAACGCCTAGCTACTTCTAGCAAACACATTCATTCTTCTTGTTACATTTTACAATTGTAAGCTCTCTGTTACTATACGCTAGAAATGTGGTTGCTTCGGTTTGTTCTATATGACTTGAAAATTCTTCAGTACCTGGTTTTTGCAAGCATTCCTGAATTTGATCCAAGTGAACCTGCTTTCTCCATAGAGTATCATCATGTTCATTCACTTTTAACTCAAATTTGGCTTGAAACGCTTCAAGAACTTTGATCAATTTCTCTTCTGATGATGGGTTCATCGGTTGATCATATGAATAGCCTTCTGTCTCTTGATTGCTTCAAGTGTAATCCGAGTGACTCCCCCAATCCGGATTATATGGACTTGAAACATAATCCCCCTACGGCATTAAGTAGTAAGAATATTCTTCTTCTTCTTGATTGCTCCATGTGTAAATCGGGTGGGTTCGCTGGAATTTCTTATCAACATTCTAAATGAAAGTGTTCAGCAATTCTTTTGTTGATGGCTTTCTGGGCTGAAAAGAAGCATTCTGATTTTGAACTTGTCCTTGATTCTGATTTTGGTAATTGTTGTTCCTCGAAAAAATTCGGGTGACTCCCCCAATCCGGATTATGTTGATTTGAAAAATAATTCTCCCTCGGTATTGGGTAGTACAAGTTCATCTCATAATTATACTCCATTTTGTTTTTGGGGCACCTTGCAAGCAAAGAACAAAAACAAAACAAAACTAAAAAAAAATAAAATAAATAATAAATAAATAAAAAACTAAAATTAAACTAAAACTATCAATAGTAATTAAATTAACCAATCCTCAGCAATAGCACCAAAAACTTGATGTACCAAATTATACATCACAAGTGCACGAATCTATATGTTAGTATAGTTGCGGCACGTACAATGATCATTAATTAAATAATCATATTATTTAATCAATTCATTTTATTAAAATGCATTACTTTAGTATTATAATTGGACAATCCAATTAATTTACCATGAACCTCATTACCAACAACCTTAAGGCAAGTAAGGGGACCTAATGGACCTACAGTTTTGAGCTTCAATAATACTTAGATATATTAATTAAAACTCTTTAATTAATATTCCACGATTATTAACCTCGAAGTTATTCCACTAAAAACCTGAGGCTGAACTCTCAAAACTACATATATATTACACAGTCTGAAATCTCAGTGTCCATCGATATAGCTAATTGCATATGGTGTGATCCTCCACAAGTAGTTTATAGTTAGAGATGGGTCATAATGTCTGTTATACCTCTCTAGTTATATCTTTTTCTTTAAGCACCATTGATTCTCTAATGAACAATTAAATCATATCTTCCTTTCAGAAGAAGGAGAGCGCTCATAATTGTTCAAGCCCCAAATCAACCCTTAAGGGAACTACTCATCTACTTCAGTCAAGAATGAGTGGATTCTGGTATTGTATTCAGACTTTCAAGCCACAAGCCAAACAGCAACTCTAAAATACTGAGGTATTGACCGAGAAAACTACATTCAATCTCACTCATGGTAAATCTAAAGCCACGATCTAACCTGAAGGAGTCGATAAGACACTTAGGATTAAGATCACTCATAAATAGCCATCATTTGTCGATGTATATAAACCTCATCTAAATTGTGGTCCAGCCATATATTATCTCATCATATAAGGTGCCTTCATTGTCATGTCAACTACATGAGTGGTCTCAGATACGACTATCATACATTACAAAATGGACCGCAACAGTAAATCAACAGCAAACTAAGTACCCAGCTTTGTTTGCTCTCTACGGAATCTTTAGATTGCAAGTCTCGAAATGAATCTTCTTTTAGGATTTATGCCCTAAAACTTGTATTTGTAAACGATTAAAGACTTAATAATAATTATTGATTTTATCATTCTTGTTTAAAAGCATTTTATGTTCAAATAATACATTCATATTGTGCAAAAACATCCAAGATTGTAAGATGTAATCACAAAATGAGTATATGAAAGTCATACACAGTAGGATTCATTTTGAGACATGCAATCTAGAGAGTCTGTAAAGAGCAAACAAAGCTGGGTACATTGTTTATGATTAATCTACTGCTGCTATCCATTCTGTAATGTATGATGGTCTTATCTTAAACCGCTCATGTAGTTGACATGAGAATAGAGGCACCTTATATGATGAGATCATATAGGACAGGGCCACGATTTATATGAATCTCTCATCAAGATCTGTTAGTAGATGAGATTCATATATATCGATAAACGATGGCTATTTATAGGTGATCTTAATCCTAAGTGTCTTATCAACTCCTTCAGGTTGGATCTTGATTTTTGATTTACCATGAGTGAAGGCGATGTGAATTCTCGACCAATACCTTCGTATCTTAGAGTTGCAGTTTGACTTGTGACTGGGAAGGTATGAACATGATAGTGGAATCCACTCCTTCTTGATTAAAGTAGATAAGTAGTTCTCTTAAGGGTTGATTCAGGGCTTGGACAATTATGAGATATCTCCTTCTTCCGTGAGGAAGACAGGATTTAATTGTTCATTAGAGAATCAACGGTGCTTAAAGGAAAAGATATAATTAGAGGGGTATAACGGATATTATGACCCAGCTTTAATTATGAACTACTTGTGGAGGATCACACTATATATAAAAAGTTATATCAATGGACGCTGAAAGTTAAGATTGTATAAACAAACCTGCAGTTCCGAGAGTGCAGTCTCGGATTTTTAGTGGAATAACTCCGAGATTAAAAATCGTGAAATATTAATTAAAGAGTTTAATTAATATTACAAAGTATTATTGGAGCTCAAAACTGTGGGTCAATTAGGTCCCTTGCTAGCCCTTATGGTTGTTGGTAACGAGGGTCACGGTAAATTAATTGGATGGTCCAATTAATAGTGTTACGAAAGTAACGCAATTTATTTAAAGAGAATAATTAAATAATATGATTATTTAATTAAATATTTAATAAATTAATATAATATTAATAATTATGAATTATTAAATTATATTTATTAAATAGGAGGTTATGGGATCAAACTGTGATAGGGACAAAAGAATTAAAATAAAAGGATTATTTTAATAGTCCCACAAGTCACAGGTTCAAATCTTTAGGGAGACCAAAACAAATAGAATTTAGAATCCTATTTGAGTTGGTCAAACTTAAACCCTAAGGCCATGTTTGGTGCATGTGACTAGAACTAGGATTGGACTATTTTAAGTGAATCTAGTCCTAGTTCCATGTTTGGTGAATGCAATGGGATGAGATTATTTAATCTCACTTTTGAAATAGTCTCATTGCAATGGGATTATTTAGTCCCACCACCCACCATGGGTTTAATTAGTCCTATGCTCTTGGGCCAATTGTTTATCGCAACTTTTTTATTTTGTTCTTGCTGTATTTTTTTTTATTTCTTGCAATCAATTTGCGATATAAGGAGTCATAATGCGGATGATGTGAAGAAGAAAAGAAAAAAAAAAAGTGACCAAACAGCCTTTTATGCAGCGGCCGCGCGCACCAGCATACGGGCTACCGCGCACTCCAGCAAGCCGATCGCAATAAGCACAGCAATGATCGCACGCCTGGTTGCGCGCGGGCTACTGCCGCATTTGGTTGGGGCTGTTTTTTGTGGTTTTTGGGAAATTTTCACCTATTTTTCTGAAAAAATATTGTCGAATATTTTGTGGAAAAAGTGCAGAAAATTGGAGCGAAAAACTGTGGACAAATGACCCACAAACGTGCATGAAAGATCGGCTCTCGCGAAGGCTGTGCGCACTTTGGGTACGCCCGACTACGATGTTGGCAGCTACGATTTCACGTGCGTTAGGGTTGTTTAGGGCTTCGTCTTGATCTAGGGTGCATGTTAAGTTAACGCGTGGACCTTTGGAAAAGATGTTGACTTTCATCAGAAATCAAGTTTGACTTGATTGCAGACCAAAGACAAAAAGAATTTGACTCGAAGAAGGACACTTGAAGACCAAGGAATGCCTTGGATATACAATTGTAATTAGAATTGTTTATGTTAGATAACCTATGTCACTCGGTCATTTACGTATGCTTTAGTTATTTTTCATGTGATGAATTATATAAATGTTAAAGTATTGTCATACATATGAATGTTATCTAAATTAGGTATGCCTATACTTGCATAATAATATGTCATGCATAATTGCCATGTTTTAATGTTTTATTTTAATAGGATTAAAATTGCAAACATTTTCATAATTGGCAATTAAATAATGGAATTAGTTTTTAATTTCCATTAGATAACTAATCAACAAATTAAAGTGTTTAATTAAAATGATTAGTTAGTTTCTTTGATTAATCAAGATTAATTAGATTAACTACTTAATTAAAATGAAACCAAATAATGAGATTAGTTTTTAGAAGTAAAAATTTGGTAACTGTTAGGATTAACTACTCAATACCAAGGTTGACTTCCAAACTGATAGATTCTCAGAATGTATTTTGGGATTGACCTAGCCTACCTAGGCAACTCTCAAGTTAAGTTCATGAATTCTGAAACAGTGGGTCACACTCATAAAGGACTTAACTAAGCTGTTAGTTTAATGTTCTAACTAAACTAAAGCAATGGTTGGATAATATAAGAATAAAGAGTTATTCTGTTGTATTATCCGATTGAGAATGTCTCGATCTAACATGCAAGGATTTTACCTAGCCTACCTAGGCACTTACTTGTGGTATGTTGGATTATTGTGGCATAGTAACTAATTTTAGGGATTTTTTGGTTCATTATAACATGTTCATGTATCATGTTTAATTTTATACCGAACTATAGCATTTTATGAATGTATGAAATGAATGATATTAATTTAGATTTATGTCTTTAAAGATCAGCATTGTCTTTTGCGTTATTATATCCTCGCAAATGAAAAATTAACCAGGAGATAACTATACTAAATGGAAACACAACATAAACGCAATCATGGTCTACAAAGACCTTAAATTTGTGCTTACAGAAGAATGTCCTCCAGAGCCTGTAACCAACGTAGGACGAGTTACCAAAGGTAAGACCAGCAAAGCAAATGTTACTGAGCCATCCTCTTATGGTTTCAAAAAGAGGAAGAGGTCTACTGGTAAAGTAAAGGTTAAGCCTAAGATAAAGAGCACCACGACTGACAAAGCAAAAGGAAAATATTTCCATTGCAAAGAAGTTAGTCATTGGAAGAGGAACTGTTTACATTACTTCGAGGAGCTCTCAAATAAGAACAAAGTGAAAAGTAAATCAGATTTACTTATCATTGAATCTTATTTAATGGAAGATGATTCTTCACCTTAATAATTGATTCAGGGGACACTAACTAGTTTTGTTCTTTTTTACATTGGAATGATTCTTGGACAAGAGCTGGAGGAGGGGTCCTTCACTATATGCGTTGGAACAGGGGATGTCGTTTCAGCACGAACAGTGGGAGTAGTTAGACTACAAATAAATTATCATTTTCTATCATTAAACAATGTCTATTTCATTTCTAGATTTGTAAGGAATTTGATTTCTGTATCCAGATTACTTGAAAAAGTTTCATAATGTTTCTTTTAATGATAAATCAGTTATAATTTCAAGAAATGGAATGAATGTTTGTTCTGCAATAAATGAAAATAATTTATATGTTTTGGGACCATTAATTCATACATCATTGTTTAATACTGAAGTGTTTAAGGTTGAAAAACCTAAAACAAAGAGACAAAAAGTTTCTCCAAATGATGACGCGTATCTGTGGCATCTAAGACTTGGACATATAAACCTTGATAAGATAAACAGACTTGTAAAAAGTGGATCTGTAACATCCCGAATTTCGAGTAATTAATTTTGAATATGTGGATAAAAATATTTGAGAGTTGAGGGGTATAAAGTATAATTAAAAGTATGTTTATTTTATGGTTTCCAGGTGGACCAAATTGAACGGTCGAAAACGATGCACGAAGAGAGAGTGAAAAACTGAGACAGTGAGTATCGCGACCTGGCCATCGCGATGAGCTGCTCGCGATGAAGAATGGTAATTCTTGGCAGTGAGCACCACGACCAGTCACCGCGACCACAGATCGCGATGACTGGCTCGCGATGAAAAAGTGAAAATCCTGGCAGTGAGCATCGCGACCACCAGCGCGACCAGGGTACCGCGATGAGTGATTGCGATGAAGGCGGTGGAGTTGCTCCAGAGAGCAACGCGACCTGGTCACCAAGACCACAGGTCGCGACGACCAAAATTTTATAAAAAAAAAAAAATAAGAGACGTGAAGTCTCGGGAAAAAAACAGAAAACAGAGAAAACAGAGAGAAAAGAGACCAAGAGAGAGACTGAGAAAGAAAAAGAAAAGAGAGAGAAGAAGAAGAAGAAGAAGAAGAAGAAGAAGAAGAAGAAGAAGAAGAATAGGAAGAGAAGAAGAAGAGAAAAGAAAGAAGAAGAAAGGAAGAAGAAAGAAAGAAAAGAGAAAAAGGAAAGAGAAAGGGAAAAGGAAATCCAGAAGAGAAACTGTGCGAAAAACGGAAACCGGGTTGGTGTACACTTCTTTTCGAAAACCTTTGTGTTTTTTATTTGAATCTAAGTTTTTAATCTAAGTTTATTTGAACATTTTGATATATATATTGTTTACCGTTTATTAAATTGACTGTTTTGTTTCACTCGTAATTCGATTTTTGATTTATAATGATTATATTAAAGGAAAGTGTTTGAGAATATTGTTTGAATTAGGATTATTGTTTGGAAATTATATTGTTGAATTTAATTAAGATTTGAGAGTTATAATTGTTGATTTCGAAAGAAACGGAAAATTTTGATATGAACTGTATGGATTATGTATTACTAATATTGTTTGAATATGTTGATTCTTGGATTTTAATTTGAGTTGTGAAATTGTTGCTTAATCGGAAAAAGAATATAACGAATGGATGACTGTTATATCTTGCGGGGCAAACCTGGCATAGTTCAGTTTAGGCGAATCCCGGAGATAGATATTGCACTGATATTGATGACTGTTGCATCTCGCGGGGCAAACCTGGCATAGTCCAGTTTAGGCGAATCCTGAAGATAGCCATTTCACTGTATCTATGACTGTTGCATCTCGCGGGGCAACCCTAGCTGAGTCCAGTTTAGGCGAATCCCGGAGATAGCCATTGTACTGATAGTGATGATTGCTGCATCTCGCGGGGCAAACCTGGCTAAGTCCAGTTTAGGCGAATCCCGGAGACAGCTAGTGCACTGTATCCATGATTGTTACATCTCGCGGGGCAAACCTGGTATAATCCAGTTTATGCGAATCCCGGAGATAGATATTGTACTGACATCTCTGATAGTTACATCTCGCGGGGCAAACCTGGCTTGGTCCAGTTTAGGCGAATCCCGGAGGTGAACGTCACACTGATGTACAGATATTGAAATGTATGCTGAGTGTACGGCCAGAATAGAGAATGAAAGTAAATAAAAATGTTTATATAAATAAAATGTTATATAATTAAATAAAATGTTTATAAAAGAATTGAAAACTGAATTTTGTATACTTTATTGATTGAATTTAGATATTTTTATAAAACTGTTTGTATATGACTTATTTCAGTAAGAAAGTTAAAGATTGAAATGTTTTTATATGATCGTAGTGGAATATTATGAAATGATGAAAATTGAAATGTTTTTATTATGAAATGATTATTTATTTTGATACTTGAGTTAAGTGTACACCCAATAGGCATTATTGCTTAGCGCGTTGATTATATCACGCGCAGGTATCAGAGACACAGGGAGAAACAAAGGATAAAGAAGTAACAGCAAATTGAAGGTCCTGAGTCACAGTTTCTTTTGAGTAGTTACAATTGAATATTATTTGGATATTGTATTTAGTGAAGCATGCATATACAGAAATCTGTAATTTGACATGTATATATATATATATATATATGTATTGTAATATGTGTTTTATGATTTATATTCTATACAAGTGTTTGTAAATATTAATTATATATATGTTTTATTTGAAACTATTTGGAAGTCGCACTAATCGGCAGAGTGCGCATTGATTTTGAAAATGTGGATATAGAAGTGTTGGAAGTATATTGGATTATATTTGTTTTATTGAAAACAGGTTTTTGGGAAATCCGAAAAATAGAGGAAACTCTGCCGAAATTTTTAAAAATAATGATTTGATGGGCTCACTAGAAACATATGTTTAAATTACAAATTGATATGATTTTCAATGATTTGAAATTTATAAAATGAATTTAGAAAGATTTGAAAACCCGGTAGCACTCCCTGGGTCGATCCAGTCGGGTCGGGTCAGGGGGTGTTACAGGATCTTTAAGTCAGTTAGAGATTGGCAACTTACCTGTTTATGAATCTTGTCTAGAGGGTAAAATGACCAAGAGATCATTTGTAGGAAAAGGGGTTAGAGCCACACAACCACTATAGCTCATAAACGCAGACGTTTGTGGACCTATGAGTGTTAGAGTAAGAGGTGGTTATGAGTATTATGTCACATTCATTGATGACTACTCAAGATACGGGTATGTTTACCTAATGCAACGTAAGTCGAAAACCTTTGAAAAGTTCAAAGAATTCCAAGCTAAAGTTGAAAATCAATTAGGCAAAACAATCAAAACTCTGCAATTGGATCGTGGGGGTAAGTATCTCGACCAAGAATTTGAAGACTATATGGTTGAGTATGGGATAGTATCCCAACTCATGGCTCCAGGTACACCATAGCAGAATGGTGTTGAGGAGAGGAGAAACAGGACCCTGATGGAAATGGTAAGATCTATGATTAGTTTGTCATCATTACCAAATTCCTTTTAGGGATATGCACTACAAACAGTGGCTTACATATTAAATGTAGTTCCATCCAAGTCTGTTCCTAAGACTCTGCTAGACTTGTGGAATGATTATAAAGCTAGTTTACGATATTTTCGCATATGGGGATGTCCAGTACATATACTAAAGAACATAAGTGGAAAGCTGGAACCTCGTTCACAAGTATACCTATTTGTAGGGTATCCAAAGGAAACTCGAGGAGGATTCTTTTATAATCTATAAGAAAACAAAGTGTTTGTATTGACAAACAGCAACATTTCTTGAGGAGCATCATATGAGTAATCACAAACCTCGTAGTAAGATTGTGTTAAAAGAGCTAGAACATGGTATGACCAGTACTCAATCAACAAGGGTTGTTGACAATGTTATTATTCCACAAACATCTGACAGTCAGATGATTCCTAGTCAGGATACACTACCACCTAGGTGTAGTGAAAGGGTTGTTAGACAACCTGACCGCTATTTAGGTATTGGAGAGGCACAGGGTGTTGTTTCCAACGATAATATGGATGACCCATTGACATTCAGACATGCAATGGAAGATTCTGACAAAGAGGAATGGCTTAAAGCCGATAATCTTGAGATGGAGTCCATGTACTCCAATTCAGTCTGAGAACCTGTAGACTTACCAGATGGGATAAAACCCATAGGCTGTAAGTGGATCTACAAGTGTTAGAGATGAGTAGACAGGAAGGTAGAGACCTTCAAGGTAAGGCTAGTGGCTAAGAGTTACACCGAGAAGGAAAGCATCTATTATGATGAAACCTTCTCGCCAGTAGCTATGTTTAAGTCTATTAGGATACTCTTATCCATAGCTGCCTATTTCAATTATGAAATTTGGCAAATGGACGTCAACACTACATTCTTGAATGACAATCTTGACGAGAGCATCTACATGATGCAACCAAAGAGGTTCATATCCCAAGATCAAAAGTAAAAGGTTCAATCCCAAATGAAAGACTTGGGAGAGGCAAGTTATGTTATAGGGATCTAATTAATAAGGGGTCGCAAGAACAAACTGTTAGTGTTGTTTCAAGTATCGTACATCGACAGGATACTTGTACGATTCTCGATGCAGAACTCTAAGAAAGGTAGTCTACCTTCGAGGCATGGAGTTCACCTATCTAAGGAACAATGTCCTAATACACCTCAAGAAATTGAGGATATGAGACGGATTCCCTATGTGTCCGTAGTAGGTAGTCTTATGTATATTATGCTATTCATGAGACCCGACATCTACTTCGCACTGGGAACAGCTAGTGGATATCAGTCCAACCCAGGATTGGATCATTGGGTTGTTGTTAAGCATATTCTCAAGTATCTTCGAAGAACGAGAAACTATATGCTAGTATATTCCTCATTCGGATTTGATTCCGTTATGATATACAGATTCTGACTTTTAGTCAAACAAGGATTCTAGAAAATCCATGTCTAGGTGAGTATTCACCCTTGGTGGTGGAGCCATAGTATGGAGGAGTATCAAACAATCTTGCATTGCTGAATCCACCATAAAAGTCGAGTATGTAGCAGTTTGTGAAGTAGCTAAGGAGGCTATATGGCTTCGAAAATTCTTGAGTGATCTCGAAGTTGTTCCAGATGTGGATAAGCCCATGACATTTTATTGTGATAATAGTAGAGCTGTAGCTAATTCCAAAGAACAAAGAAGGCATATAGAGCATAAATATCATCTCATCAGAGAGATAGTGCAGCGAGGAGACATGACCGTGACGAAGATTACATCGCAAGACAACTTGCCTGATCCATTTACGAAGACCTTGACAGTTAAAGTGTTTGAAGGTCACCTAGAGGGTCTAGGATTATGAGACATCTGCTGGAGCACCTAATCCAAATTGGCATGACTTTGATAGCTTCATTACTTGGTACGAAGTTAGGCTTCCATCGTTGAACCACAAGATATAGGTTAGCAATGACCCAAGGTCCTCTAATCAACACAGCCTCCAGATCCTCCTTCATTTGAAACCGAGCTACAAAGTATCCCTCCTCCAGATCAGTGAGCTGCCATTGCCCAATGAACGACCATTTTTGCCTCAGCTTAGGAAGCATGTAACTCAAACTATGAGAACGACCCATTTTTTTCCAAAATCAGGGCGTTTGATCATGGCTTGTACATTTGGGACTTGAGGACTTGAGCTTATCAGACAGCACCATAGCAATTCCATCAGTACCTTCTTCCATCGTGATGTCTCCCTCACCAATTACAATCTTCTCCTTCGAAGACCCAAACTCTACCCATTTGCTTGGATTATCATTCAATAATTTCATTTTGAAACTATCGATGATCGTAGCCCTCGCACCTTCGACATCCTCTCCTGAGTCAGCTCTAGCTCTCTTCGAATTCGAATCGACATCTGGAGGCTTTTCCTTGAGTTCCTCCACGCTCACCGGCTCTGGTTTAGTTGAAATGACGAAGACTCCAGTTATTGAATCCTCGAGAACAGATCATAACACTCGCTGGCGCATTTAATTTTAGCCTTATTTTTTTATATTATTCCAATAGTGATTTAAATATCTTTTAATTTTCCATTAGCGAAAACCAAACACCTAAAAGTTGCCTACCCGGCTGCACCTATTACAATCTTAAAACACCGCAAATACTTCATTAAATATATAATGATTTAATTCACAGCAGTACCTCTTACATAATCTCACACCCATTTTTCCTTTTTCTTTTGTCCGAGTTATTGAACAACAATCACAGCACACTTAAACCAACTGATATACAACATATATATTGTCGGTTTTTTATTCACATAATTGCAGCAGAACAATCAAACAGACCGACATGTCCTTTATTTAATGGCTAGTTCTCGAGATGTGAAGCAATGTCTTTGGAAACTTTGACCATAAAATCCAGGTAAGCGTTTGGGACAGGACATCCTGGTTGAGTTTCTCATATTCCAGAATATGTTTGATCACGTTGCTGCCTTCATCTTTTGGAGTGGCTTGAAATGTTGCCTTCCAGTTCTTGTAATTCTTAAACACATCTCCTTCCAACCCCACTAGAGTCACTGATAAATTTTCATCATCTAATTCAACTTTCTCCTTGTAGCTCTCCTCTCTCCCTTCTGTGATTCACAAAATATAAATGTTTGTAGTATAAACTCGTGTAGCCACCACATTAATTTATCATAGGATAGTATAGAAACAGCCATAGAAATCTCCTGGCACATTCGGGTTCAGACATACCTATAGTATATTTCCAGAGCTTGACTGAGCCATGAGTTTCCCAGTCACCTTCATGGAGGTCAACTCCCTGCACATTTGTAGAAGCAATGTTGGGAACATTGTGGGATTGGGCCTTGAAGATGTTGTAATATTTTTCAGCAGGTGCCTTAATTTCTATATCAGCCTCCATCTTACCACTTAGAGCCATTCTTTTCTAGACTGATTATTTTTTTCTGAAACTAATAATTTGACTTCGTATAAGAGTGTGGAAGCAGTACTGATTTGAGAAGATGATTTGCCTTCCGTTATATACATATTGAAGTTGTGATATTTGTAAAACCCTCACTGAAGTTTGACCATTTTTAAAAAATAACCTCTAGTTTCGAATTTAGGTGAAAACACCTTATAATTTCAAAATTTTAGTTTAAAATCCCTCAAGTTGTGTAAGGAAAACTTCCCTATAAATAAGTTTTCATGTAAATTTAAAATAAAAAATATTATTTTTAAAAAAAGATCAAACCTTAGAGGGATTTTTGAGAATCTCCCAATTGAATCTAGTACGCAGGCCATGCATTTCCTTATCAAAATCAGAGGCTTTCCTTCTATGATTGCTTATTTTAATGACAACCTACAGAGCACTTGTATCTTGCCATTTCTTTACTTGACCCGTAATATTTGAATAGTTTGGTTCGTGATTCGACTGCTAGATTTATTTTACAGCTACTTCGGCATATCAAGCTATAAGGATCCATTATTGTCCTAATCCAGAAGATATATTTTATTTGGTGGGTAGTAGTTGCAACAACTACTGAATTTAATTAGGTGGCTTACACTCTATACTGCGCGAGAACATTAAATTTTCTTTTTTTTTTTATAAACAAATTGCAATACTGATATATTTTATGTCATCTTATTAATTTAATAAAAAAGAGTAAGATGGTCAATTTATATTTTATTTCAGATTTGACCGTTAAAATTTTGGTCATAGGGACTAAACTGATATATTTTGAAAAAGGTAGGGACCATATGAGTTAAAAAAATAAAAATAGATCAGAAAGTGATATTTGTATATACATTAGGGACTAAATTGATAATTATCCGAGCTACTTGGTTGTAGTTTAAGGAAAAGTGCGATTTCATTGCAATATAAACAAGCGTCAAGGTATTCTATTGCAATTTATCCTTTTTTATTTAATATACAATTACACGAATAATAATATATATATATAGGACTAATAAGATGATAAAATTTTGTACATCCACTCATAGCTCATGTGGTTAGTGCATTTCCTTTCCTCCTCAATGGTGAGAGTTCAATTCCCACCATGCACATTTACCAGTATCTGTAGGTAGTTTTTTTCTTATTATGAGAGTAGGCGTCTCTCGTTATGCGAGTAGATATTCGGGTCACGCACGTTTAGTGGTTGATTCCGACAGGTCCCGACATATTATTAAACTTATAGTTGTACCCTTTTTAAAAAAAAAAAAGATAATTTTTTTTTATTCTAATAACTACTGGACTGAATATTTTATAATTTAAAAGTTGTTATGTGGTACACTATGCATCAATACAAATTTAAATAATTTATTTCTAAAAATTGGTTTAGGGGGGATGATCTTTACAGACTTCTTACTTATATATACTACAAAAGCTCTCATCATCTAAATTAGTTTTTATAAGTAACTAATGAATATTAAACAGCGTATACTGTATACTTATCATTTGAGACGAGAAAAAAATAGAATAATGTTAAATTGCTTAAATTCAGACCCAATAATTTGGTATATGAACACAACACCCACTACTCACTTTTAAAAATGGAAAAATTAATAGTTCATACCTTTCATCCTTTCAATTAAATTATGAACCTTGACAAGATGAGGTTGGCCTAGTGGTATGTCCCTCACACTTACACCTCGAGGTTGTGAGTTCGAGTCGTGTCCATTTTCCCTAAAGCCTTAATTAATTATAATAGTTTAAAAAAAATTAATTATGAGCCAAGGATAAACTAGTTTTATAGACGTACAACTTGCTCACATTATTGGTAATGATTTATTACATTTAACAATTTAATGAATTTGGTTTGTCACAAACTCATACTATAATGTCATGTGTTGCTCATATTAAATAAAAGTTTCTTACAACCATGACCGCTAGAGCCATTCTCCTAGTGAAACTGAACCTCTAGTCGCTTGTATTATTCTCTTATGAGAACTATCTTTTTTCGGAATCTTTTGAAGTATCTGGATGCACGTCTTCAAAACATTTTGTAGGCCTCCTATGGTCATTTCACCAATGTCAAAATCAATATTTTCATTAAGCTTCCTAAAATCTCTGCTAAGAACTTCACATTTTACAAGTTATAATCAATTTTTTAATGAAGAAAATCCATCCCCATGGGGACAATTAATCTCTTGAAATTATTTGCTTGTGTTTCTATAATATAGGCATTTTGAAAATTTTCTATCCGAGACGCTTCATAATTTTTGTTGGACTCATTTTCTTCACTTTGCACAACTTCTTCACCTATATGGGCATATAGGAAAACCATAAAGTCATCCAATGTTATGTTACTAAGGTTTGTAACCTTAAATTCGAACCGCTTTGTCAAGGTCTGAAAAACATTCTCCGTAACTCTGAGATCTGACACCACTTCACCATAAGCCTTCATTTGGTTAACAAGGCCTGATGTCCGTGAACAATAATTAAAAAAAAATTTTGATTCCTCCATCTAAAAAAGTTCAAAAAAATTTCGCAGAGTCTGAAGACGATATTGTTTGGTCTCATATATAGTAATAAGAACTTTCCAAGCTTTCTTTGATGTTGTTGCCTGCTCATTTTTTTCAAATAATTGTGGATCGAATGATAGATTAAAACTCAAGCCCCTGCATCTTTATTTTGTGCATCCACCAAATCATTCATTTGTTTTTGTGTAAGTTGCATCTGATTAGTTGGCATCACGAATTCTTGATCTTCAATTTCCTATAGATCTCGATATTGCAAAAATAGTTGTGTCTGCGCCCTCCGATGCTCAAAATTATTTCCACCATCAAATCTTGGAAATTGAAATTTAACATAATCAATATCAAAATCAAAATCCATTTCACATAATTTTTTTTTGTACATTGGCCTTGACAGCAGAAAAGACCAAAATACCCTTCAATATAATATGCTCAACTTGAAGCCCATACCACATGCAATGGAGGCGCACGTGTCTCACGCTCCTTTTTTTTGGGCGATTCTTGGCTTTGGCGAAGTATGGATCTGATGGATCAGCGACCTCTGAGTTCATTGGTGGTATTGGATTCGTTTGAAAATCAGCGGATCATCATAGATCAGACAACAAAGACGAGAGACGGCTACTTTAACAACCCAGTCTCTCGCATTGATGGCAATGGCAAAAGATGACTAGATAAACTTCGTCAACTTTTTGGGAGTTGATTCGAACGACAACACAACCTCCGATAACGGTGGCTCTTTGGAAGGTCTAACAGATTGGATGATTTGCACCGACTATGGTACGGTGCAACTCCACTGGTGGCACGTACTGGTGGCGCGCGATAGCAGCGATGGCGATTGCTCTTCTTCTTTTTACGAAACCTTTTTTTTTTCTGGCTCCAACATTGCCTTTGAACATTTTCTTGGCTCAAATCTGAGGCATTTCGAGATCTAAGTCTAGATATCCGATTCTAACTAAATCTATCACTAGATTTCTCTTTTAGTTTTTCTTGTACACTTACTTTGATCTAACTCTAGTTCGATCACCCTTATTGTAAAATCTCATTTTTATTATTTTATTTTAAATTATTATGAAGGGTGTATTTGAAATCTTTTGAAAATTTTTGATGAATGTGTGAGGACGTAAAAGATATATTTTGAAAGTTGGCAATTAAAATTGTAATTTCGAAAAGTTGAGGGACAAAACTGAAATTGACCAGTCCTATATATAGCACTTCATCTTCAACCTCTCACACGCGACCACCATTGTTGCCCATTTTCTCTTCAGTTTTCCTCAACCTTTGACCATTAATTCCGGCCACATCCGACCTCCATTTTGTTCGTTCTTGGTACCAATAGAAAGCTCTTGCGACAAAGAATCTTTTGGTACCAACTTTGGAGATTTTCATGGCCGTTTGAGTCTCCGATTTGGTGGAGAAAGTTAGGGATTTTCCAATTCGGAAAACCTCCGATTCCGGCGAATCTAGCCATTTCCCTCTCCGGCGACAGTTATAAACATTGACGAGGGAGACGAGGCGAACAAAACCCGACCATTTTTGGAGGTCGCCGGAAAATTTCCAGAAAGTCGCCGCCGGCCGCCACGCACGGCGGGGGTAAGTTTCCGACCTCCCGAACTTAGAATTTGATTCCGAATCCGTTTACGTATTCGTTTTAAGTGTAGGATATTATTTTGAGGTAAATTGGATTATATGGCCGCCGTATATAAATTAAATAATTATATTCTCGTGTAGATTTTACCGATTGGGATAATTGAGATTGAAAGCGAGGCCGCAGCGAGTTGCGGGTAGCTTACACGAGGTAGGGGTTTCAAACTTAAATTTTTAGAATATTTTCCCTAAATGGTTTGGATATAAATTGATTGTGGAAATTTGAGGAAATGTTTATTTGAATTGTGGAATTGATTTGAGGAATAAATTGGAATGTATTGTGTGGAAAATATGATTTTTATGCAGGTTTTGTATTTTGGGATTTTGATAAAAGCAGCCGTTATGCTGCCGAAATTTTATTAAAAATGATGAGTTTACATATGGGATGCATGGCAGATTTACTTAAATGGTTTGATGATTTTGAAAGGGTAACCGTCCTAGTCATTATATTATATATTATTATACGACTTTATGTCGGGGACTGCGCAGGGTATTTTCTGGTACGTACACCTTGTATATGAGGGTAGTACCAGGGTCACGGTGAGCAAAATATTTTTAAATGATAGGCCACCGGGTATGACTAGTGGACGTGTGGATATTACTTTCTGAAGGAAAGTGTTACTGTTTATTTAAAATTTTGTGAAAGTATTTAACCATGCAGGATTATCCCATGACTTTATAAAAATGATGTTTTCCACATACATTATCGGGGATTATACCCTACTGAGCTTTTAGCTCACCCCTTTTTATTTTCTTTTTCCCCCAGGGAGCGCCCACGCGGATTAGAAGATCGTTAGTTGATGTGGGTGAAGGCTTGTGAGATCTAAGGATTAGATTTCTGATATTAGTTATTAAATTTATGTTATTTGAGATTTGTAGTGATTAAAGAATTTGTATTTGTTATGGACTTATAACAAATGTTGAGATAACTCAGTTTGTGGGTTAGGTTTGTTGATGTGCAAATCTTGTAGTTGTGGATGATTAAGACTTCGGGATTTATGCATGTTTCAGTATGATTATTATCTTGGAAATTGAATCCATGAATTCTAATGGGTGATCACATATCTGTGGGGTTATTTGGTGTTGACTTTTGAAATTTGGAAATATTTTGTTTGTAAACAGATTTTCATTTTGTTTGATACTCCGGAGTATGAGAAGAAATTTGTTGTGGTTTTTATGAAATTTTAATAAAGTCAAGTTGGACACTATTGATTTTATTTACAACTCTGCCACGGCCTAGGGCCCGGGTCGTGACAGAAAAATGGTATCAGAGCTTTTGGTTTTCAAACCTCGGAATGTGACACCTACTAGTATGAATGGATGGTATTTCACTGAACATGCATCACAGATTGCTGATGATTTGATGTTTAAATTATAGGCTTGAAAGATGCCTCCGAGAAGGAGAACTCGAGGGCAGGAGTCTAGGACTGATACACCACCTCCACCACCACCGCAACCTATTAATGAGCAAGTGATAAATCTCTTGGAAGCAGTTATGAGGATGTCTGCCACACAAACTGTCCATGTGAAGGACAAGAATGAAAGACTCCGGGATTTCTGTCGAATATTTGATGCTCAGTTTGATGGCAGGCAAGATCCTATTGCTGCAGATAGATGGTTGAAGGCCATCAGGAGGGCCTTTTCTCAAGTTGATACTCCTAGTGAGTTCTGGGTGGATTTTGCTGTTTACAGGTTGACCGGTGATGCTGTGATATGGTGGGAAAATTTGTCAATTCAACGAGACATGACCGGTGTTGACTGGGAAGTCTTTGAGGGGTTATTCCGGGATAATTATTTTAATGCTGGCCATAGAAGGATGTTGGCAGATATGTTTGAGAATATTGAGCAAGGGGGGATGACTGTAAATGAATACTATACCAGGTTCATGGAGTTATCCCAGTATGCTGGAAGAGCCGACGAGTCACTGCTATTGTCAAAGTTCCTAATGCGTCTCAGACCGACGATACGGAACAGGATCTATACCCAAGAGTTTAGAAAGCTAACCGATTGTTTGGCTGCCGCCATTCTAGCTGAAACCAACTTCAGGGATATCCAGCCTCCCAGGAATCAACCTTCTGGCAGCAGAGACAGGAAAATGACCAAGAAAAATCAAGAAGGGTGGCGTGGCCCTAATTATGCTACTAGTGGGAGTGGTACAAGTAGCGGGTCTTCGGGACGGAGTTCACCATATGGCAACTGTTATAATTGCGGACAGCAGGGTCATCTAAAGAAGGCTTGTCCATATCCGCGAAGATTCCAATCATCTCGTGGAGGAGCCTCAGGGAGCCATTCAGATTCGGCTTCTTTCCAAGGCCAACCTATGCACCATCCATCCCATGCATCATCTCCAGCATTTGCTTCTCCTGACCCACAGCGCCAGTATGTTCCGCAATACCGTGCACCTACTTTGGGATTTGGCCAGAATGTTCCTCAAAATTTTCAGGTTCCACAAGCATCTGGGAGCCGTGGCACTTCAAGCTACAACATGGGTTCTAATGCTAGTGGGGGCCGTTCAGGAAAGGGAAGAGGAAAAGGAAGGGGCACCGGACAGGCTTATGCTGCCACAGTTGAGGAGGAGTGTGACCACTCAGGCAGAGGGGTGATTGATGGTATGGTTCTAATTTCTCGTTCTTGGGCTTATGCTTTGTTCGACACTGGTGCATCACATTCTTTCATTTCTTTGTTGTTTGCAAATACTTTGGGGTTGGGTTTTGAGAATCTTAGCATGCCATTGAGTTTGGAAACCCCATTGGGAAAAGCTCATGATTTAACACTATGTTGTAAATCAGTGAGCATTAGAATTGATGACAGGCGATTTTCTGATGATTTGATTGTGATGCCCATGGGACAATTTGATGTGATTTTCGGTATGGATTGGTTAACTAAATACCGAGCACAAATCGATTGTTACAACAAAAGGGTGATACTTTACACAAAGAATGACAAGGTTGTTTACCAAGCGACTCAGGGTATGAAACAGCTAAGTCCAATTTTGAAGACCTTATTTGGTGGAAAGAAAAGACTGGAAACCTATGGTAATGTATTTGCCATTCACGGGGAGACAAGTAAGGTAAACCAGTATTCCCAGGTATACGTGGTTGATGAGTATCCTGATGTATTTCCTGAAGAGTTACCAGGATTGCCACCAAGTAGAGAGATTGAGTTCTGTATTAATCTAGTTCCCGGGGCTCAACCAATTTCCACAACTCCATATCGTATGGCCCCAGCAGAACTAGTGGAATTACGGAAACAATTAGGAGAGCTCCTAGAAAAGGGATTTATTCGGGAGAGTACCTCTCCATGGGGAGCTCCTGTTTTGTTTGCAAAGAAAGCTGACGGTTCTTTGAGACTTTGTGTAGACTACCGAAAGTTGAACCAAGTGACAGTAAAGAATAAGTATCCCTTGCCCAGGATAGATGAGTTGTTTGATCAACTCGGAGGATCAAAATTCTTCTCGAAGATTGATTTGAGATCCGGTTATCACCAATTGAAGGTTCGGGCAGAGGATATTCCTAAAACAGCCTTTCGGACCCGTTATGGTCATTTTGAGTTCCTTGTTATGCCGTTTGGGTTAACTAATGCTCCTGCAGCTTTTATGGACATCATGAATCGAATTTTCAGGCCTTACCTGGATAAATTTGTTGTGGTGTTTATCGATGATATTTTGGTTTATTCCAGAACTTGTGAAGAGCATGTAGAGCATTTGAATATAGTCCTGCAGACACTTCGAATGAATCAACTCTATGCTAAGAAAGACAAATGTGATTTCTGGTTGACCGAAGTCAAGTTCTTGGGTCATATGATTTCCCAAGAAGGAATATCTGTGGATCCTGCAAAGGTGGAAGCTGTCCTTCAATGGGAGAGACCAACAAACGTCACAGAAGTTCGTAGTTTTCTTGGCCTAGCTGGTTATTATCGTCGTTTCGTTGAGAACTTTTCAAGGATTGCTATGCCATTGACCCAATTGACGAGGAAGAATGTAAAGTTTGTATGGAATGAAGATTGTGAAGCCTCATTTATGGCATTGAAGCAAAGATTAACCACAGCACCTGTCCTTACAGTACCGGATAGCAATGAACCCTACGTAGTATACACGGATGCCTCAGGTACTGGTTTAGGTGGTGTTCTGATGCAAGGCGGAAAGGTAGTGGCTTACGCCTCCCGTCAATTGAAACCGCATGAGAAGAATTACCCTACCCATGATTTGGAGCTTGCTGCTGTGATTTTTGCATTAAAAATTTGGAGGTGTTACCTTTATGGAGTAAAGTTTGACATCTATTCAGATCATAAAAGTCTGAAATATCTTTTTACACAGCGGGATCTAAATTTGAGGCAAAGGAGATGGATTGAGTACATGGAGGATTATGATTTTAACCTTCAGTATCATCCTGGCAAGGCAAATGTGGTTGCAGATGCCTTGAGTAGAAAATCTCATGGAATTTTGGCCAATTTGGCATTGGAGGATTGGAAGAGAACTATGGTCATTGGAGATTATGATCTGTGTTTACAAGAAGACGAAGTAACAACTCGTGTTTACAATGTGGTGGCTACACCTAGTGTCCTGCAACGTGTTAAGCAGAGTCAATGGCAGGATGAAGAATTGAGAACTCTGTGAAATCGTTTGATAAATGGTGAGCATCTGGAGGGTTGGGAAATTAAGGCAGATGGATTTATTTATTATAAAGGAAAAGTGGTAGTTGCCAACGATCTAGAACTTAGAAGAGATGTGTTGGCTGAGGCCCATAAGTCCAAGTTTGTGGTACATCCAGGTAGCACAAAGATGTATCATGATCTCAAAAGGCAATACTGGTGGATCGGAATGAAACGAGGGGTAGCTGAATTTGTTGCTAAGTGTATGGTATGCCAACATGTGAAAGCTGAACATCAACGACCGTCAGGGTTACTCCAACCATTACCAATTCCTGAATGGAAATGGGATAAGATTTCCATGAACTTCGTGACAGGATTACCGTTGACTCCACAGAGATATGATGCAATATGGGTTATTGTGGACCGGCTAACAAAAACAGCTCACTTCATACCTATAAGGAAGGACTACAAGCTTAATAAGTTAGCCAGGCTCTATGTGGAGAATATTGTTCGGTTACATGGTGTACCCTCCAGCATTATTTCAGATAGAGACCCACGTTTCACTTCTAGATTTTGGAGAGCCTTACAGACTGCCTTGGGGACTGAATTGAACCTTAGTACCGCCCATCATCCTCAAACTGATGGACAGTCTGAGAGGACTATTCAGATATTGGAGGATATGCTCCGTTCTTGTATATTGGACTTTGGAGGGAATTGGGGCGAGCACCTATCTTTGGTGGAATTTGCTTATAACAATAGCTATCAGGCTAGTATCGGTATGGCCCCGTATGAGGCTCTTTATGGAAGGCCTTGTAGGTCACCTTCGTGTTGGGCTGAACTAGACGAGCGGATTACTATTGGGCCAGAGATTATTGAAGAGACTACGAGCAAAGTTAGGAGTATTCAAGAAAGGCTTAAAGTAGTCCAGAGTCGCCAAAAGAGTTATGCTGATCTTCACCGTCGTGAGGTGGAATATGAGATTGGTGACTATGTTTTCTTGAAAGTGACACCTATGCGAGGTGTGACTCGATTTGGAGTTAAAGGCAAGTTAGCTCCTAGATACATCGGGCCATTTGAGATTATCGAGAGAGTTGGGCAGGTTGCTTATCGCTTAAATTTGCCAGCTCAGTTGGGACATGTTCATAATGTCTTCCACGTGTCCATGTTGAGAAAGTACACCGCAGACCCATCTCACATTGTTCCCCACTCGGAGATTCCTCTGAGAGAAGATGTGACATATGAGGAACAACCCTTGCGGATCCTGGCAAAAGAGATCAAAGTGCTGCGAAATCGAGAAATCCGTATGGTTAAAGTGCTATGGCAAAATCATACGGGAGATGAGGCTACTTGGGAGTTAGAATCTGAAATGTATTATAAATACCCTCACTTGTTTGAGATTCAGCTTGAGGTTGTACTTTGAATTTCGGGACGAAATTCTTTTAAGGAGGGTAGAATGTAAAATCTCATTTTTATTATTTTATTTTAAATTATTATGAAGGGTGTATTTGAAATCTTTTGAAAATTTTTGATGAATGTGTGAGGACGTAAAAGATATATTTTGAAAGTTGGCAATTAAAATTGTAATTTCGAAAAGTTGAGGGACAAAACTGAAATTGACCAGTCCTATATATAGCACTTCATCTTCAACCTCTCACACGCGACCACCATTGTTGCCCATTTTCTCTTCAGTTTTCCTCAACCTTTGACCATTAATTCCGGCCACATCCGACCTCCATTTTGTTCGTTCTTGGTACCAATAGAAAGCTCTTGCGACAAAGAATCTTTTGGTACCAACTTTGGAGATTTTCATGGCCGTTTGAGTCTCCGATTTGGTGGAGAAAGTTAGGGATTTTCCAATTCGGAAAACCTCCGATTCCGGCGAATCTAGCCATTTCCCTCTCCAGCGACAGTTATAAACATTGACGAGGGAGACGAGGCGAACAAAACCCGACCATTTTTGGAGGTCGCCGGAAAATTTCCAGAAAGTCGCCGCCGGCCGCCACGCACGGCGGGGGTAAGTTTCCGACCTCCCGAACTTAGAATTTGATTCCGAATCCGTTTACGTATTCGTTTTAAGTGTAGGATATTATTTTGAGGTAAATTGGATTATATGGCCGCCGTATATAAATTAAATAATTATATTCTCGTGTAGATTTTACCGATTGGGATAATTGAGATTGAAAGCGAGGCCGCAGCGAGTTGCGGGTAGCTTACACGAGGTAGGGGTTTCAAACTTAAATTTTTAGAATATTTTCCCTAAATGGTTTGGATATAAATTGATTGTGGAAATTTGAGGAAATGTTTATTTGAATTGTGGAATTGATTTGAGGAATAAATTGGAATGTATTGTGTGGAAAATATGATTTTTATGCAGGTTTTGTATTTTGGGATTTTGATAAAAGCAGCCGTTATGCTGCCGAAATTTTATTAAAAATGATGAGTTTACATATGGGATGCATGGCAGATTTACTTAAATGGTTTGATGATTTTGAAAGGGTAACCGTCCTAGTCATTATATTATATATTATTATACGACTTTATGTCGGGGACTGCGCAGGGTATTTTCTGGTACGTACACCTTGTATATGAGGGTAGTACCAGGGTCACGGTGAGCAAAATATTTTTAAATGATAGGCCACCGGGTATGACTAGTGGACGTGTGGATATTACTTTCTGAAGGAAAGTGTTACTGTTTATTTAAAATTTTGTGAAAGTATTTAACCATGCAGGATTATCCCATGACTTTATAAAAATGATGTTTTCCACATACATTATCGGGGATTATACCCTACTGAGCTTTTAGCTCACCCCTTTTTATTTTCTTTTTCCCCCAGGGAGCGCCCACGCGGATTAGAAGATCGTTAGTTGATGTGGGTGAAGGCTTGTGAGATCTAAGGATTAGATTTCTGATATTAGTTATTAAATTTATGTTATTTGAGATTTGTAGTGATTAAAGAATTTGTATTTGTTATGGACTTATAACAAATGTTGAGATAACTCAGTTTGTGGGTTAGGTTTGTTGATGTGCAAATCTTGTAGTTGTGGATGATTAAGACTTCGGGATTTATGCATGTTTCAGTATGATTATTATCTTGGAAATTGAATCCATGAATTCTAATGGGTGATCACATATCTGTGGGGTTATTTGGTGTTGACTTTTGAAATTTGGAAATATTTTGTTTGTAAACAGATTTTCATTTTGTTTGATACTCCGGAGTATGAGAAGAAATTTGTTGTGGTTTTTATGAAATTTTAATAAAGTCAAGTTGGACACTATTGATTTTATTTACAACTCTGCCACGGCCTAGGGCCCGGGTCGTGACAGAAAAATGGTATCAGAGCTTTTGGTTTTCAAACCTCGGAATGTGACACCTACTAGTATGAATGGATGGTATTTCACTGAACATGCATCACAGATTGCTGATGATTTGATGTTTAAATTATAGGCTTGAAAGATGCCTCCGAGAAGGAGAACTCGAGGGCAGGAGTCTAGGACTGATACACCACCTCCACCACCACCGCAACCTATTAATGAGCAAGTGATAAATCTCTTGGAAGCAGTTATGAGGATGTCTGCCACACAAACTGTCCATGTGAAGGACAAGAATGAAAGACTCCGGGATTTCTGTCGAATATTTGATGCTCAGTTTGATGGCAGGCAAGATCCTATTGCTGCAGATAGATGGTTGAAGGCCATCAGGAGGGCCTTTTCTCAAGTTGATACTCCTAGTGAGTTCTGGGTGGATTTTGCTGTTTACAGGTTGACCGGTGATGCTGTGATATGGTGGGAAAATTTGTCAATTCAACGAGACATGACCGGTGTTGACTGGGAAGTCTTTGAGGGGTTATTCCGGGATAATTATTTTAATGCTGGCCATAGAAGGATGTTGGCAGATATGTTTGAGAATATTGAGCAAGGGGGGATGACTGTAAATGAATACTATACCAGGTTCATGGAGTTATCCCAGTATGCTGGAAGAGCCGACGAGTCACTGCTATTGTCAAAGTTCCTAATGCGTCTCAGACCGACGATACGGAACAGGATCTATACCCAAGAGTTTAGAAAGCTAACCGATTGTTTGGCTGCCGCCATTCTAGCTGAAACCAACTTCAGGGATATCCAGCCTCCCAGGAATCAACCTTCTGGCAGCAGAGACAGGAAAATGACCAAGAAAAATCAAGAAGGGTGGCGTGGCCCTAATTATGCTACTAGTGGGAGTGGTACAAGTAGCGGGTCTTCGGGACGGAGTTCACCATATGGCAACTGTTATAATTGCGGACAGCAGGGTCATCTAAAGAAGGCTTGTCCATATCCGCGAAGATTCCAATCATCTCGTGGAGGAGCCTCAGGGAGCCATTCAGATTCGGCTTCTTTCCAAGGCCAACCTATGCACCATCCATCCCATGCATCATCTCCAGCATTTGCTTCTCCTGACCCACAGCGCCAGTATGTTCCGCAATACCGTGCACCTACTTTGGGATTTGGCCAGAATGTTCCTCAAAATTTTCAGGTTCCACAAGCATCTGGGAGCCGTGGCACTTCAAGCTACAACATGGGTTCTAATGCTAGTGGGGGCCGTTCAGGAAAGGGAAGAGGAAAAGGAAGGGGCACCGGACAGGCTTATGCTGCCACAGTTGAGGAGGAGTGTGACCACTCAGGCAGAGGGGTGATTGATGGTATGGTTCTAATTTCTCGTTCTTGGGCTTATGCTTTGTTCGACACTGGTGCATCACATTCTTTCATTTCTTTGTTGTTTGCAAATACTTTGGGGTTGGGTTTTGAGAATCTTAGCATGCCATTGAGTTTGGAAACCCCATTGGGAAAAGCTCATGATTTAACACTATGTTGTAAATCAGTGAGCATTAGAATTGATGACAGGCGATTTTCTGATGATTTGATTGTGATGCCCATGGGACAATTTGATGTGATTTTCGGTATGGATTGGTTAACTAAATACCGAGCACAAATCGATTGTTACAACAAAAGGGTGATACTTTACACAAAGAATGACAAGGTTGTTTACCAAGCGACTCAGGGTATGAAACAGCTAAGTCCAATTTTGAAGACCTTATTTGGTGGAAAGAAAAGACTGGAAACCTATGGTAATGTATTTGCCATTCACGGGGAGACAAGTAAGGTAAACCAGTATTCCCAGGTATACGTGGTTGATGAGTATCCTGATGTATTTCCTGAAGAGTTACCAGGATTGCCACCAAGTAGAGAGATTGAGTTCTGTATTAATCTAGTTCCCGGGGCTCAACCAATTTCCACAACTCCATATCGTATGGCCCCAGCAGAACTAGTGGAATTACGGAAACAATTAGGAGAGCTCCTAGAAAAGGGATTTATTCGGGAGAGTACCTCTCCATGGGGAGCTCCTGTTTTGTTTGCAAAGAAAGCTGACGGTTCTTTGAGACTTTGTGTAGACTACCGAAAGTTGAACCAAGTGACAGTAAAGAATAAGTATCCCTTGCCCAGGATAGATGAGTTGTTTGATCAACTCGGAGGATCAAAATTCTTCTCGAAGATTGATTTGAGATCCGGTTATCACCAATTGAAGGTTCGGGCAGAGGATATTCCTAAAACAGCCTTTCGGACCCGTTATGGTCATTTTGAGTTCCTTGTTATGCCGTTTGGGTTAACTAATGCTCCTGCAGCTTTTATGGACATCATGAATCGAATTTTCAGGCCTTACCTGGATAAATTTGTTGTGGTGTTTATCGATGATATTTTGGTTTATTCCAGAACTTGTGAAGAGCATGTAGAGCATTTGAATATAGTCCTGCAGACACTTCGAATGAATCAACTCTATGCTAAGAAAGACAAATGTGATTTCTGGTTGACCGAAGTCAAGTTCTTGGGTCATATGATTTCCCAAGAAGGAATATCTGTGGATCCTGCAAAGGTGGAAGCTGTCCTTCAATGGGAGAGACCAACAAACGTCACAGAAGTTCGTAGTTTTCTTGGCCTAGCTGGTTATTATCGTCGTTTCGTTGAGAACTTTTCAAGGATTGCTATGCCATTGACCCAATTGACGAGGAAGAATGTAAAGTTTGTATGGAATGAAGATTGTGAAGCCTCATTTATGGCATTGAAGCAAAGATTAACCACAGCACCTGTCCTTACAGTACCGGATAGCAATGAACCCTACGTAGTATACACGGATGCCTCAGGTACTGGTTTAGGTGGTGTTCTGATGCAAGGCGGAAAGGTAGTGGCTTACGCCTCCCGTCAATTGAAACCGCATGAGAAGAATTACCCTACCCATGATTTGGAGCTTGCTGCTGTGATTTTTGCATTAAAAATTTGGAGGTGTTACCTTTATGGAGTAAAGTTTGACATCTATTCAGATCATAAAAGTCTGAAATATCTTTTTACACAGCGGGATCTAAATTTGAGGCAAAGGAGATGGATTGAGTACATGGAGGATTATGATTTTAACCTTCAGTATCATCCTGGCAAGGCAAATGTGGTTGCAGATGCCTTGAGTAGAAAATCTCATGGAATTTTGGCCAATTTGGCATTGGAGGATTGGAAGAGAACTATGGTCATTGGAGATTATGATCTGTGTTTACAAGAAGACGAAGTAACAACTCGTGTTTACAATGTGGTGGCTACACCTAGTGTCCTGCAACGTGTTAAGCAGAGTCAATGGCAGGATGAAGAATTGAGAACTCTGTGAAATCGTTTGATAAATGGTGAGCATCTGGAGGGTTGGGAAATTAAGGCAGATGGATTTATTTATTATAAAGGAAAAGTGGTAGTTGCCAACGATCTAGAACTTAGAAGAGATGTGTTGGCTGAGGCCCATAAGTCCAAGTTTGTGGTACATCCAGGTAGCACAAAGATGTATCATGATCTCAAAAGGCAATACTGGTGGATCGGAATGAAACGAGGGGTAGCTGAATTTGTTGCTAAGTGTATGGTATGCCAACATGTGAAAGCTGAACATCAACGACCGTCAGGGTTACTCCAACCATTACCAATTCCTGAATGGAAATGGGATAAGATTTCCATGAACTTCGTGACAGGATTACCGTTGACTCCACAGAGATATGATGCAATATGGGTTATTGTGGACCGGCTAACAAAAACAGCTCACTTCATACCTATAAGGAAGGACTACAAGCTTAATAAGTTAGCCAGGCTCTATGTGGAGAATATTGTTCGGTTACATGGTGTACCCTCCAGCATTATTTCAGATAGAGACCCACGTTTCACTTCTAGATTTTGGAGAGCCTTACAGACTGCCTTGGGGACTGAATTGAACCTTAGTACCGCCCATCATCCTCAAACTGATGGACAGTCTGAGAGGACTATTCAGATATTGGAGGATATGCTCCGTTCTTGTATATTGGACTTTGGAGGGAATTGGGGCGAGCACCTATCTTTGGTGGAATTTGCTTATAACAATAGCTATCAGGCTAGTATCGGTATGGCCCCGTATGAGGCTCTTTATGGAAGGCCTTGTAGGTCACCTTCGTGTTGGGCTGAACTAGACGAGCGGATTACTATTGGGCCAGAGATTATTGAAGAGACTACGAGCAAAGTTAGGAGTATTCAAGAAAGGCTTAAAGTAGTCCAGAGTCGCCAAAAGAGTTATGCTGATCTTCACCGTCGTGAGGTGGAATATGAGATTGGTGACTATGTTTTCTTGAAAGTGACACCTATGCGAGGTGTGACTCGATTTGGAGTTAAAGGCAAGTTAGCTCCTAGATACATCGGGCCATTTGAGATTATCGAGAGAGTTGGGCAGGTTGCTTATCGCTTAAATTTGCCAGCTCAGTTGGGACATGTTCATAATGTCTTCCACGTGTCCATGTTGAGAAAGTACACCGCAGACCCATCTCACATTGTTCCCCACTCGGAGATTCCTCTGAGAGAAGATGTGACATATGAGGAACAACCCTTGCGGATCCTGGCAAAAGAGATCAAAGTGCTGCGAAATCGAGAAATCCGTATGGTTAAAGTGCTATGGCAAAATCATACGGGAGATGAGGCTACTTGGGAGTTAGAATCTGAAATGTATTATAAATACCCTCACTTGTTTGAGATTCAGCTTGAGGTTGTACTTTGAATTTCGGGACGAAATTCTTTTAAGGAGGGTAGAATGTAAAATCTCATTTTTATTATTTTATTTTAAATTATTATGAAGGGTGTATTTGAAATCTTTTGAAAATTTTTGATGAATGTGTGAGGACGTAAAAGATATATTTTGAAAGTTGGCAATTAAAATTGTAATTTCGAAAAGTTGAGGGACAAAACTGAAATTGACCAGTCCTATATATAGCACTTCATCTTCAACCTCTCACACGCGACCACCATTGTTGCCCATTTTCTCTTCAGTTTTCCTCAACCTTTGACCATTAATTCCGGCCACATCCGACCTCCATTTTGTTCGTTCTTGGTACCAATAGAAAGCTCTTGCGACAAAGAATCTTTTGGTACCAACTTTGGAGATTTTCATGGCCGTTTGAGTCTCCGATTTGGTGGAGAAAGTTAGGGATTTTCCAATTCGGAAAACCTCCGATTCCGGCGAATCTAGCCATTTCCCTCTCCAGCGACAGTTATAAACATTGACGAGGGAGACGAGGCGAACAAAACCCGACCATTTTTGGAGGTCGCCGGAAAATTTCCAGAAAGTCGCCGCCGGCCGCCACGCACGGCGGGGGTAAGTTTCCGACCTCCCGAACTTAGAATTTGATTCCGAATCCGTTTACGTATTCGTTTTAAGTGTAGGATATTATTTTGAGGTAAATTGGATTATATGGCCGCCGTATATAAATTAAATAATTATATTCTCGTGTAGATTTTACCGATTGGGATAATTGAGATTGAAAGCGAGGCCGCAGCGAGTTGCGGGTAGCTTACACGAGGTAGGGGTTTCAAACTTAAATTTTTAGAATATTTTCCCTAAATGGTTTGGATATAAATTGATTGTGGAAATTTGAGGAAATGTTTATTTGAATTGTGGAATTGATTTGAGGAATAAATTGGAATGTATTGTGTGGAAAATATGATTTTTATGCAGGTTTTGTATTTTGGGATTTTGATAAAAGCAGCCGTTATGCTGCCGAAATTTTATTAAAAATGATGAGTTTACATATGGGATGCATGGCAGATTTACTTAAATGGTTTGATGATTTTGAAAGGGTAACCGTCCTAGTCATTATATTATATATTATTATACGACTTTATGTCGGGGACTGCGCAGGGTATTTTCTGGTACGTACACCTTGTATATGAGGGTAGTACCAGGGTCACGGTGAGCAAAATATTTTTAAATGATAGGCCACCGGGTATGACTAGTGGACGTGTGGATATTACTTTCTGAAGGAAAGTGTTACTGTTTATTTAAAATTTTGTGAAAGTATTTAACCATGCAGGATTATCCCATGACTTTATAAAAATGATGTTTTCCACATACATTATCGGGGATTATACCCTATTGAGCTTTTAGCTCACCCCTTTTTATTTTCTTTTTCCCCCAGGGAGCGCCCACGCGGATTAGAAGATCGTTAGTTGATGTGGGTGAAGGCTTGTGAGATCTAAGGATTAGATTTCTGATATTAGTTATTAAATTTATGTTATTTGAGATTTGTAGTGATTAAAGAATTTGTATTTGTTATGGACTTATAACAAATGTTGAGATAACTCAGTTTGTGGGTTAGGTTTGTTGATGTGCAAATCTTGTAGTTGTGGATGATTAAGACTTCAGGATTTATGCATGTTTCAGTATGATTATTATCTTGGAAATTGAATCCATGAATTCTAATGGGTGATCACATATCTGTGGGGTTATTTGGTGTTGACTTTTGAAATTTGGAAATATTTTGTTTGTAAACAGATTTTCATTTTGTTTGATACTCCGGAGTATGAGAAGAAATTTGTTGTGGTTTTTATGAAATTTTAATAAAGTCAAGTTGGACACTATTGATTTTATTTACAACTCTGCCACGGCCTAGGGCCCGGGTCGTGACACTTATAATCGAGCTCTGATTCCATTTGTAGAATTACACTTCGGCAGAAAACTCTCGCACTCACAAAAAAGAAAAAGTAATGAAGAAACTTTTTTATTTCACTTTGTGATGAAGAGTGCATCCTCTGATACAGTTACCAAGTCTGCAAGTCTGTTAGCAAGTGAGTAAGCACAGTTTGCTGGCTCTTGTAACAGAATTGTTCAAGGCGCTTAACCTACAACTGTCTGCTGTTGTTACGCCTTTTTGTACCCGCAAGTATACAATGATGAATAAATTATCATCTCCACAAGGATATTTAGGCATTGAGTACTAAAATTAACCAAGTTTATATCTATTTGAATAAATCGAGGAGATTGTGAAAGTAACTAATTAAAAATAAATAACACAAGAAATAAAACTAAATAAAATGAGAGTTGGATCGAAAGGAGCGATAGTTAGGATTTCTGACTTCACTAATTATGTCCTAATAAATGGAAATACAAAAGTAATGAAAATGAATTATTATCGGTTGATGATCGTGTTAACTAAATTATTCAAAGTCCTATCTCGAGATAAATCGAACTTATCCCATATACACTAATATCCTATCTCTCAATGAATATCTAAATATATGAGAATGCATTAATCACAATAACACTATCAATGATCACACAAAATAAGTTAATATATCTCTATTTAACTCCAAAATTGTTGTGAGTATTTTAATGAACACGTTATGAACGTCACCTCTCGGTACTTAACTCACAACAACAAAATTAACTAAATGCAGGCCATTACACTTAGAGGCATTAAAAACAAAATACACACTCAACTAAATAATATTCAACAATCAAAACGATTTATAAACCCATCCAAAATTCCATAAAAAGATTCATCTTCATCCTAGTATATAAATTTAGTTCATCATCAAAGAATCAAAACCATCAACATAAAAATAAAAATAAAACACATAAACGAAAAAGAAAGAAAAAATTTTTTTGGATCAAGAATCATTCGAAGTCACGTCTTTAGTCTCTTAGTAACCGTTCTTTCTCACTTTTCTTTATCTACCCGAGCTCTCTCCCTTCCTCTCTATGGTTCTCCTTCAGTTTTTTCTGTTTTCTTTCTCTTCTGGTCTGCTAGTTGCATGGCCCGAAAGCTGCTGTCTTTTCTTTATTTTTTCTTCTCTTTTCCCATAGCTCTAACCTTCTTTTCTCTCTCCTTCAGCTGTTGGTCTGCTGGTCCTCTTCGCACCAGCTATGGTTTGTCTTTTTCTAGTCCAGCTGCTTCTTCTCTTTTGGTTGCTGGTTTCTTTTCTCTTCTCTACCCGTAGCTGCTACTGGCCTTAGTATTTTTCTTCCTCTCCTTCCAGCAGCTGCTGTTGGTTTCTTCCTTCTCTTAGCCCCCTTTCACACCTCCAGCCACCCCCTTGCTGCTGCTGCTGCTGTTGTTTTTAAGTGAAGCACGTAGGGAGACCTATTGCATTGGCGCAAGTCGCGGCCTCAATTTGTTTCATATTAAACGGTCCAAAACGCACCGTTTAACTTATTATTTTTTTTTTCTTTTCCACCTTCAAAACGACACCATTTCATCACTTTTATTAACAGCTTTCTGAATTTGCAGAATTTTTCATGAAGTCCGAGAAGCATTCACTTAGACCCTTAATACCAAGTTACCAAAATTACATATTTTCCCTATAAAACTATAAAATCTCCACTTAGATCCTTATTCCTGCACACTAAATAAAAACATTAAAAATAACCGATAATTATTCGGGAACGGAACAAAAGTAGGTAAAGATAGGTATAAATGGAGGTCCATTTTTTATCAAGAAATGGAGCCAACAACTGTCACTCGCCTTCAGAAGTCCAGATCACAGGCCGAGGTGATGGACGAAGTTATACTTCTAAGGTAGCTTTAGCATTATCCACAACAACATGCATAAAGTGTGATTGCCCCATTCACAAGAAATGTAATCAGAGAGCATGTAAGCATAACAAAACTCTAATTGCATCATTTGAGTCTATTAATTATGGCTGAATGTAATGCTGACATGGCTTGGGTTAGTATAATCTATTAGGATGTAAATGTTGTATTATAAATAGCAATCAATAACTATTTGTAAGTTTATAAGTTAATCTGAAGAAAAATAAAAAACTGCCATTAGAGAGATAAGAGAATCTCTCTAGTTTTTTGTCTCCATTTGATCAATTTGCAAGACTTCTCTTGTGTTTTGCCAAACATTAGAGATTATAATTTCAGCAGTCTATGGAACGTATTTTGCAACTTAAACATAAGCTTCAAACTTTAAAGAAAGGAAGCTCGTCTGTAACAGACTTGGTAATGAAAATCTAAGGAATAAAAGATGAACTAAAGGGAGCTGGTCAAGTTGTTATACAGTTTAATCTGATCTTAAGCATCATGCATAGAATAGGCCATGAGTACGATCTAATGGTCGTGCTGATTTCTTCACAACAGAAAACTATGTCTCTTCAAAATGCTTAGTATGTCCTGATGCTTCATTAGCAGAGGCTTGAGCAGCTCAACAGTGTTACAACTTTTGATACAGCAAATCACTTAGCTAATATTGTTGCTAACTATAGAGACAGAGGAAATAGAAATGAAGGTCACAAAGGCTATAGAGAAGGTGGCAATGGTCGTGGTGGAAGCAAATGAGGTATATCTGGACCTGGAAATAGAAATAATCACTCTAAACTGCATTTTCAAGTCTGTGGAAAAGGATTTCGTATAGCTTTACAGTGTTATCATCGATTTCATATTAGCTATTAGCCTTAGTCTCAGCAACAAAGATATCAACATAATAATACTCAGTCTAATCAGAATTCTCAAAATCATGGATTCAAATCTCCTCAGATGCAATCTACTCCACAGGCTCATCTTCTCCAAAACTCCAATTTCCATGCAACTCCAAAATTAGTTTCACATCCATTCTAGTATGTAGATACTAGTGCAACTTGTCATATCACATCCGATTTGAATTATGTTTCAATTCGATTTGATTATAGAGGTAAAGATAAGGTTGTTATTGGCAATGGTAAGCATCTTCCCATAACTCATATTGGTAAGTCTCCAATTCAGTCACACACATCACCACCTAAATCACTTTTGCTGAACCAGATATTGCATGTTCCTTCTATTGTCAAAAATTTACTATGCATTTCCAAATTTACTAAAACAAATAACACCTTTGCTGAATTTCATGATACTTATTTTGTGATTAAGGCTAAGATTAAGAAGAATCTTTTGCTATAAGGATAGCTTAGGTATGGACTTTATCAGCTTAAGCTAAATGATTCCAAGTCTAGTCCTGCTTCTTCTAGTCATGGATTGCTTTCTTCTTTTTGTTGTAATAATGATAACATTTCTAGAACTGCATCTGTTTCTTGTTCTAATGCTGCTTGTCATTCACAAACTACTAGCAGTGTTCATTTAGCTATATCGCATGCCAAGTTAGGACATCCTTCAATTGTTGTACCTTAAAAAGTTCTAAACAAACTTCATTTTAATTGTAAGGTTAAGTCACCACATTTTTGTGATTCTTGCAAACTAGAAAAGGTTCATCAATTACCTTATCCTAGGACTAATATTATTGCCAAGTCTCCACTTGAACTTGTGTATTCAAACCTATGAGGACCTTCTCCATCTCATTTTAATGAAGGTCATATAGAATGTTATATTTGTTGATGCATTTACTCGATACACATGGTTGTATCCTTTAAAGGTGAAGTCTAATGCCTTTTCAGCCTTTCTTCACTTCAAAACTCATTTTAAATTACAGCTTCATAGAAAGTTAAGAGTCTTCAAACCGATATGGGAAAGGAGTACCAATCTTTTCTTCCTTAATTGCATTAACATGGCATTCATGCTAGGTTTTCTTGTCCAAATTCTCTTCAGCAGAATAGGGTTCCTAAGAGAAAGCATAAGCATGTAGTAGAAATGGGACTCACATTGCTTGCTCATGCTTATATTCCTCTTCACTTTTGGGTAGAAACCTTCACCACTTCTGTTTTTCTTATCAATAATTTGCCCTCTATTGTCCTTGATTTTGTGTCTCCTTTTGAAAACTCTTTCACAAGTAACCTAACTATCAATATTTTAAAACCTTTGATTGTAGCTGCTTTTCATATCGAGCTTATTCCAAACACAAATTCAATTTTCATTCCACCAAAAGTGTGTTTCTTGGTTATAGCTCTTCTCATAAAGGATATAAGTGATTTCATCCTATTGGTAAAGTGTATATCTCTCACAATGTAGAATTTAATGAACTTAAATTTTCCTACTGTACATTATTTCCTTCTAGATCTGTTGTTATGTCATAGTTGCCTTCAGATTCTGTCACAATCCATACTTGTCCTTCTTCATTGTCTTCTTTAGGTTTTCATTAGCAGTCCAAAGATTTTGCTAAAGTCCCAAAATCACAAAATGTAGTATCTGAAAAATCACATTCATCACTAGCTATTCCTTTTTCAATTCCCATATTACCTCCACCAGCTCCTGATCCATTGAAGCCCTCTCAGGACCCCATGATTACTAGGTCCAAAAGTGGTGCACTTTGTGCACATTCTGTTGGCTTGACCTCTCCTCATGCTCTCACATACCACTAAACCTACTACTACCAAGAAGACTCTTCAGAACCCTCAATGGCTCTCTCATATGTAGGCTAAATTTCATGCATTACAGGCCAATCACACATGGACTTTAGTGTCTTACACCTCTGATATGAACCTTGAAAGGTGTAAATAAGTGTTTCAAGTGAAATTCAATCTAGATGGTTCAGTGTTGAAGTACAAGGCTAGGTTGGTTGCTAAGGGTTTTCATCAAACTTCTACTTGGATTATTTTGAAACTTTTAGCCCGGTTATTAAGGCCTCTACCATTTGAGTTGTATTTACTTTTGCTTTCACCTTTGGCGGCTGACCCATTCAATAGGTTGATGTTAACAATGTTTTCCTTAATGGTGAGCTTCATGAGGTTATGTACATGGCTCACTCGAAGGACTTGTTGATGTTGTCAAACCTTCTCATGTCTATAGGTTACATAAAGCTTTGTATATTCTTAAACAGGCTCTTCGTGCTTGGTTTACAAAGCTGAGGACTGCTTTTTTGGATTTAGGTTTTATTCCATCAACTTCTGATGTGTCTTTGTTTATCAATGGCAAGGCACCTCTCTCATTTTGCTTGCTAGTCTACGTTGATGACATTCTCATCATCAAAATAGACTCAAAGTTGATTCATCAAGTGATTCCTTACTTGCACTCTAAGTTTTCTCTCAAGACTCTTGGTGAGGTCAATTATTTTCTTGGATTCGAGGCATTTTGAGACACTAATGGTCTATATCGTACTCAATCCAAGTATATTCTAGAAGTATTGGAAAGAATTGGTATAGTGGACTTCAAGCCTGCACCTACTCATATTAGTGCCAGTTCCAAACTATCCTTGCATTGTGGTGAACCTTTGGCTAATCCTTCCTCCTATAGAAGTATTATTAGAGCTTTGCAATATATCACTTATACGTTCTGATATATCATTCATTGTCAACAAGTTGAGCCAGTTTTTATTTGCTTCAACCTCTGATCATTGGCTTGCTTGTATATGAGTCTTAGTACCTCAAAAGCACTCTTAGCCTTGGTCTGTGCTTTAAACTTGCAACTAGATTGAGTCTAGAAACCTTTGTCGATACAGACTAGGCTAGTGATGAACACTTAAATTTGTATAATAATAAAGGTTAAAACTATTATTTTATACTATTAGTGTCATCAAATTACCTAACTTATTTATAACTACACTTAATTGTTAAACTTTCTATTTTGATGCAGGTTCAGTGTAATGGGCATAACTTTGCACTCAAATATCCAATCACTACGTTCTTGATAGTGTTGGAAAGATAACTCATAGCCCTATAAGTTTGGTTTGTAAACTCTTATTAGATTTGGACTCCTTTGAAGACAAATATTGGATTATCTTGGGCTGGTTTGCATGGCCGCGTCAATTGGGCAGTCTTCACTAGTTGGGCCATAACTCTCTCCATAAAATTCCAAATATTACGAGTCTTATCATTCTAGAAAGATAAGAGAATTATCTACAACTTTGATGTTTATCACGAGATCAAATTGTCAAAGGAACGGTGCCTAAGGTGGTGGACAAGTCGGTGCATGTGTGGAAAACAACAAAGTTGACAACTTTACCTTACCAAATTCAATCAACTTGCATTAATTTATTCCTACCATTTTTGACTTGTTTGCCTCTCATTGTGTCTATAAATAGAGGCCTTGTATAAGCTTGAAGGCAGCTTGGGTTCCTTGCCAAGTTCACCTTACATTGTTGTATTGTTGAACTTTTGTGATAATCTAATTTCTCTCTTGCTCATTTTATTTCTTTTACTTGTTTTCTTTCTTCTATCATGAGTAGCTAAATTCTCTTTTTGCTAAGGTGAAGGGTGAAGCTCTTGGTATGTGAATAAAGATTTATTTAACTCTTAACATGGTCTTAAAGTTTATATTCATTTGTGTAAATTTATCTATATGTTTTATATTACTTTTCTTATTGAATTGAATTTTCATCTCTCACTCTTATGTGAAGTGGGGATCTTGACTTATTGTAGACAATTCTTGGCACAATGAATACTTGAATCCGTCTAGAACCGCATGGTTGTACCTGCACCTCTGACCAAGGATTTTTTATTCATTGTAGACAAACAACACCATAAATACTTGAATCCGTCTAGAACCGCATGGTTATACCTGCATCTGGCAAAGGAATCTTGATTTATGGTAGTTGATTGGCACAATAAGTACTTGAACCCATTTAACATAAGGAGTGTAGAGTATCCATTGTAATATAACTAAAAGAAAAGAAATATAACTTGATAGATGTGTAAAGAACTTAAATGGGATAACTTCCGATTGGAACCTCCTCTGTGTGTGGATTCCAATTGAGTAATAAAAACGGAGTTAAATATAACTTAAATCATATACCAAGAGTGGAACCTCTAACCTTAGCATATTTTAATTTAATTTGTTTCACCATTATACCTACCTTCATTTCATAATATTTTCTTTCCTATTATATTTTCCTTGTAGCGTCTAGAAAATGGATTTCTACTCCCAAGTGTAGGAGTGTCGAAGTAATAAATTAACCCGGTGAGACCGGGGTCGATCCACGAGGAAGAAGATTTAGATCCTGCAAAAACCAACAAAAATCTACAAGAAAAATATAATAGGAAAGAAAATATTATGAAATGAAGGTAGGTATAATGGTGAAACAAATTAAATTAAAATATGCTAAGGTTAGAGGTTCCACTCTTGGTATATGATTTAAGTTATATTTAACTCCGTTTTTATTACTCAATTGGAATCCACACACAAAGGAGGTTCCAATCGAAAGTTATCTCATTTAAGTTCTTTACACATCTATCAAGTTATATTTCTTTTCTTTTAGTTATATTACAATGGATACTCTACACTCCTTATGTTAAATGGGTTCAAGTACTTATTGTGCCAATCAACTACCATAAATCAAGATTCCTTTGCCAGATGCAGGTATAACCATGCGGTTCTAGACGGATTCAAGTATTTATGGTGTTGTTTGTCTACAATGAATCAAGAATCCTTGGTCAGCTAGCTGTGTGGATGATCATCGTTCTATTAGTGGTTGCTGCACCTTTCTTGGTGGCGATCTTATTACTTATAGTTCCCATAAACAAAAAGTTCTTCCAAGTTCTAATATGGAGGCAGAATATCAGGCTCCTGCACAAGCAATTGCTGAAGGTTATTACTTATAGTTCAGAATCCAATTTTTCATGCACTTAATAAGCACATCGAAACTGATGTGCACTCCATTTGAGAAGGTTACTTCTGGTGCTGTTGAGATTCGGTATGTGCTTATTGAAAATCAAACAGTTGATATTCTCATCAAAGGTTCCCATTTTGAATTACTTTGTGGCAAACTGACTTTGTTTACCTTACCTCAGTTTCGTCTGAGGGGGAATGTGATGAAAAGTGCATCCTCTGATATAGCTACCAGGTCTGTAGGTAAGGAAGCACTGCTGGCTGGCTCTTGTAACAAAATTGTTCAAGGAGCTAAAGTTACAGCTGCCAGCTGTCACTCACCTTCAGAAGTCCATATCACAGGCAGAGGTGGTGGACGAAGTTATACTGTTCAGGTAGCTTCAGCATTGTCTACAGCAGCATGTATAAAGTGTGATTGCCCCATTCACAAGAAATGTAATCAGAGAGCATGCAAGCATAATATAACTCTCTTGCATAATTTGAGCCCAGTGATTATGGCTGAATGTAATGCTAATGTGGCTCGAGTTAGTGTAATTTGTTAGGATATAACTGTTGTAGTATAAATAGCTATCAATAGCTATTTGTAATTTAATCTAAAGAAATATAAAAACCTGCCATTAGAGAGATCAAAGAATCTCTCTGGCTTTTCTTCTCCATTTGATCACTTTTACAAACACCTTCTTTTCTTATTAAACTCATTAGAATTCACACACTTGATGAAAAACAATGAGTTGAAGTCAACTATTTATAGTAGTCGGTGGACTACATGATTATAATGAAATACTAGAAGGATAAATATAATCATTAAGATAAGTCTAATTCTAACTAATAGACTAATCTAATCTAATAATATGGTAAATATAAAATGAAGATACTGATGAGACTTGGTTTAATTTAATCCAATAATAATATAGCAACCCAATAGACGTAAATTGTTTGACAGTTTTTTTACTCACCAATTTGAAAGGTAAAACAATAATTAAGACAAATGAGCCTTATATATATTAATGTTGTCTATGCGTAGAGATATTTTTACATTGAAAAGGGGAAATAAAAATATTTTTATTAACACAATATCCCTTACCTTCGTGGTTGAAGACTTCAAATTTCTCCAAGCCATCAAGGCTTAACATCATGTTGCTTTCTGATCTAACAAGTTTTATGATTTGGAAAAAGGAAATTAAACTTAGACTTGGAGGAAAAAAATTTGATGGCTTTGCCTCTATATATGTATACTCATACAATAATGGTAGTAATGGAGTACCCACCTAATTCATTAATTTCTGTGATTTATGGTTTGAAAATGTTAACACACAAGTGAGAGCATACTCTTGGAGTTTTGTGAAAAAAAATAAAATAAAATAAAATAAAATCACTTAATAAATACTTAAAAACAGAGATTGAGTTTTACCAACAAAAAAAAAAAAAAAAACTTCCGCTCAAATGTACTTTCTGTAAAAATACATTCCGATACAATAGAAATATTACTACTGAAAGGATCGAAATCAGAAAATTTTATTTGAAGGCACAATGTAATAAAATACAATATTCATTTATTGTCAAATAAAACTTTTAAATAAATATAAAAATTAAATATATAATTTTTTTAAAATAAAATATTCATATATTATTAATAAAAATTAAAAGAAATATAAATTTTAAATATATAATTGTTTAAAAATATTTTTAATTTGTTTTTTTTAGAGGTAGCATCCACAAAGATCTTTGCGTCGGTGGACCATCTGTTCCTTGTTTTAAATTTTGTTGATCTATTAATTTGATTTTTGAGGATATTGAAAAAGCTTGCTTCTATTTGGCGTTATATATTTAATTTTTTTTCACTTTTATGATTTGTAAAGCCAAGCTCAAATTAAATTAAATTATCTTTTTTTATTAAAAAAAAAACAAACAACATATGAGTAGGATTTTGTCGGACATTTTATTTTATTAAATATTTTTCTATTTTGTTCTTTTTTTTTCTTATTAAAAAAAACTTGGTGATATGTTAAAGTTACCATGTAAGAAAAAAAATTCAAAAAAAGAAAAAAAGAAATCATGAATATAATAAAACACATAAAAGTATTAATTAGTCCAATATAATTTTATCCAATCCAATCTAATCTAATAAAAATAGTCCAATCCGATTTCCGTATCAAACACACCCTTGAAGTTTTATGAAAAAACTAACTTAAAATCGAACAATCACTCAATAAATACGTTGGTGCAAAACTTTGAGATTGAGGTTTTACCAACTCATAAAAAAAAAAATCGCTCAAAAGTACTTTTCGTAAAAATACATCACTATACAATAGAAATATTAGTATTGGAAGGATCAAAATCACAAAATTTTATTTGGAGACGTAATATAACAAAATACAATATTCATATATTGTCAAATAATTTTTTTTAAAAGGAATATAAATATTAAATTTATAATTGTTTAAAAAAATTTTTAATTTATTTTTTGACAAATTATAGCCAATCTATCTAGGATTTAGCTTTTTACAGACGGAATCAACTGATTGAAAAACTAACAGCTAACTCCCTTACCGTTAGCGTTAACCGTTAAAGTTAATGATTGACCGTTTTAAAAGTATAAAAATACCAAAATACCTCTATTTAAAAAAACTAAAATAAAAAAAAAAGTAAAAACAAATCTCGATCTCCACATCCACTAGCCAAGCAGATGGTGGACATTTATTTAAAATAAAATATAAATAAATAGAACTTGAGATCTCCACCGTCCATATTATTTGGATGATAAGACTTGACATTTATTTTTCCTCTCTCTCTCTCTCTCTCTCTCTCTCTCTCTCTCTCTCTCTCTCTCTCTCTCTCGTCCATTTTGTAAAAAGAAACAATTTACTCGTATTCTCTCTCTCTCTCTCTCTCGTCCATTTTGTAAAAAGAAACAATTTACTCGTATTATTGGAACTCAATTATTTGATATCTTTCTTCCAATTCTACTAAATTGATACTTTAAGTAGGATTTTGTCGGGACATTTCATTTTATTAAATCTTTTTCTATTTTGTTCTTTTTTTTTTTTTATAGAAAAAAACTTGGTGATACGTTAACGTCACTCTCGTCCATTTTGTAAAAAGAAACAATTTACTCGTATTATTGGAACTCAATTATTTGATATCTTTCTTCCAATTCTACTAAATTGATACTTTAAGTAGGATTTTGTCGGGACATTTGATTTTATTAAATCTTTTTCTATTTTGTTCTCTTTTTTTTTTTATAGAAAAAAACTTGGTGATACGTTAACGTCACTCTCGTCCATTTTGTAAAAAGAAACAATTTACTCGTATTATTGGAACTCAATTATTTGATATCTTTCTTCCAATTCTACTAAATTGATACTTTAAGTAGGATTTTGTCGGGACATTTGATTTTATTAAATCTTTTTCTATTTTGTTTTTTTTTTTTTTATAGAAAAAAACTTGGTGATACGTTAACGTCACCAGGTTAGAAAAAAAAATTAAAAAAAGAAGTCGTGAATCTCGTCCTTAAATATTGCATCAAAAGCATCTAAATCAGATATACTTAATTCCATGAATCATTAACTTGAAATATATATATATATATATATATATATATATATATATATATATGATTTAATTAGTTTGGGCGGTAGCGGCAGTGTATATTACAAATGTTAAATTTTTGTACTTTGAGTTTGAGACATTTTTAAAGTGTTATTATATATATTTAAAGTATTGGGTTATGACATCTAACAATTAAAAATATAAAAAGTAATAGAAGAATATATATATATATATATAAATAAGTGGATGTCGTAACCCAATATATTAGACTTTTACATAAATATATAAAAAATATATGAGTATGAAAAACTCATAAATATTAAAAATAACAAAATACAAGAAGTATGAAAAACTTTAACAACTTTTAAATAAAAAGTTTAATACGGTATATATGTCTTCGAAAATATATATTGGTATTAGAGTTTGGCCAATAGAAGGTAATTCAAGCTCACACGTCGGAAAGAGTGTTAAAAAATCCACATATAAAATTTTAGAATATGAGATAAATCCCACATTGAAAAAAAAAAAAAACTTTACATTAAAAAAAAAAGTGAGAGAATATTATATATACCAATGGATCCATAACCTAATACACTAGTTTTTTAATTTATTGTAAGGCTATTCACCATTATATAAATTACTTCTCATAAGAATATAGTAAAGCATCTGGTAGCATTTTTTAATCGCTATTTTTTGAATAAGAAAATGAAAATAAATATATGTTTTTAGTTTCTATTTTTGAAATATGAAATCGCGTTTAATAGTATGTGCTGAAAATAATATTTTAAAAATCTATTTATTTGATTATTGATTTCATATGTTAATATTAAGACCATCTTATTCCTTCTAAAATAAACTTGGAAGATCTTTTTTTTTATTTTTGAGGATATTTAATAAGCTTTGCTTCTATATTTGGCAATTTGCTTTTCAGTTGTATAATTTGTAAAGTCAGGCTCATTAAATTAAATTATCTGTTAATTGTTTTTAATATCCATGACATATCAAGGGAACTTAAATATTTGATCTTTTTCTTGCGGATCTAGTAATATTCCATCAAGATATAAAAGCAAATTCATCAAGGCTGGATATGAATGATTTTGATACGATATTTTATTTTATTCCATTTAAAAAAAAATATATGACTTGGTTATAGGTCACTGTGAGAGAAAAAATAAAAAAAATAAAAAAAATCATGAATCATGAATCATGTGCTAAATATTATATCAAAGGACAGATAATATCTTATGGATTATATGAGTCATTAAATTATATAATATTAATTAATAATTCGGGGTGGTATTGATATAAACAGGCAAAGCACAATAGTTTCTCCAACAGTTGCTTTCTAAGTTATTGTTATAGTAAGATAAAAAATTAAAATAAAAATGAGTTTGGCTGATGTAGAGCTCAAAGCATCTGCTCAAAAGTAAATGCAATTGATATTCATGAAGGTGACTCTGAAACTCCAGGCTCTGTCAAGCTCTGCACATACAATAAAATGGGTGCGTTTAGCCAATGAACCTGAGTAAGGGCAATTAAAATGTAGGCCCAAATGAAGTGTCCCTTGAAGATATCTAAGTACCCCGCTACATGTCTGCCAATGAACCTGAGTAAGGGCCATTAAAAACTGACTCAATTTATTACTGTGAAAGGGAAAGGATCAATAGCATTAGAACCAACTCGGAGCTAGAACTGATAGGAGAAGGACATGGTCGAGAATCCGAAATAAAGCTACCTTATATATATAAAGCTTCTATGGTGCGTTGCAAAATATTAAAGTACCATCTTCTCTTAATTTGTCCGTCTCTGTATCAATATAATTGCAAACGAAATTAATTTATTTGTGTTGCGATTTCTAACTCAGATTTATCAATAAACTGTAAGAATGAAGAAGAAGTCGAGAAGAAAATGAAACATCAGAGATTTATACTGGTTCAAAATCCATTAAATCCAGAGGAGTATTACAACAATGAAGTGCAATTTTAGCCGCACTCATTTTACTCTTTCTCTCAGCTTACACAGCTACCAAACACCAAGAGAAAAGCTCTCTACAATACCCTCTCATCAAATCTCTCTCTCGCACTTTTTCGCGCTCCAAATCACACTAAAACAGTGTGAAATTACTCTCATAAAAACGAGCTTGTAACCGATTTGAGGAATATTCTGGAACTGTTCTTTTTCTCTGTACAGCTTGGTAACAAAAATATGCTGATTTGAATTTATAACACATCATAACAATTTGTATGACGATATATAACTTCATAAAAACTTTAATTTATTGTATTTTAGGGCAGCAGATCAATTGAAGATCAGAGTTTCAAATAGAGAATGTATCTATCAGATTCTGTTTAGTGAAGCATGTATCTATCCAATAAATTAATGAGAAGGAGATGCTTATTTTCAGAGCTTAAAATCGCCATTAATGGCAGCTTAAAAGCTCTTTGTTTTTCTATTTGAGGATTTTGTAAAACATTTGTGTTTTCACTCTTGTTTTAGCTATTAAAAATCTGTGTCCTTTCACATTTGGGCTCTTCTTGCTCTTTTATATGTATGATTGCAGATAACATATTTTATTTTTCAAATGATTCAGCCTAACCTAACCTATGACTTTATGGTAAATAAGTTGATTTATATAATATATTTTTAAAAAAAACTAATAATAATTTAAGCACCAAAATCCAAAATAGTCAGTAAAAGTTAGTAATTGGAATGAAAAACGTGTTGATAAAATTGCGCTCACTGGGTGATAAAATCAGTGCAAAACATTGCTTACATTTTCAGTGAATGCATCCACTTAAAATTTTCAATTACATTTGATGATGAAGAGTAAAGTCTGTTTGGAAGAGCTTCTTTAAACAGATCTTTTACAAGTAGATTTTTTAGAGATAGAGTTTCTACAAATAGAGCCTTTAAAGAAAATATATTGATCCTTTTGTTGTGCTCATTCGTTTGCTCGTTCAATTTTTTCCTTTCCTGTTTTTTCTGCTTGGATGGAGGATGTTTCTTCTCTTATTGTTTCTGTTGTTATGGATGATTCCAGTCTTTCTTTGTCTTAATGAAGTTTTTCCATTTCAAATAAAAAAAAAAATGATAGGATGACCTAAAATGATATGGTTTTAAGTTAAAAGGGGTTTTGTAAAATTAGTGAAGTATAATAGTGTTACATAAAACATTTTAATAATTTAAAAAGTTAAAAAAAATCTAATTGGAAAAACCTAAAATTTGAGTTTTCTCCCAATAGATATAAAACTACTTTTTTAATTGTCTACAAACTTTAATAGGGTGGCAACAAAAAAATATGAAAAAAAAAACTAAAAAAAGTTTTTGGTTTTAAAAATGATCTTTTGGCTAGTAGAAAAACTATTTTACATATACATTAAGACCCTGTTTGGCAGATTTTTACTTTGGACTTTTGGCTTCTTAGAAACTCTTTCTACAAAAGCCATATATTTCTGTTTTACCAGGAAAAGCTCTTCTCTTGAAAGTTTAAACACTTTTAAAAGAGCTTTTGAGCTAAAAATGTCAAAAGTAGGCTCAAAAAGCCCTGCTAAACACGCCCTAACCTAAGACCCTGTTTGACAGAACTTTTATTTTGGGTTTTTGACATTTTAGAATCTCTTCCAATAAAAGTCATATATTTTTGCTCTATCTGGAAGCCCTTGAAAAATCTAAAGACTCCCAAAAAAGCTTTTAACTAAAAAAAATTAAAAGTATACTTTGAAAAGTCCTGCCAAACAAACCATAACTGTAATCACATTTTAAAATAATAAGTAACAGGGAAAACGAATTATTGGGGCACTACACTACTACCATTCTATATAAAGGCAAAGCTGTGAGACTAGTTTTCTCCAAGTCCAACCACAATTTGCATTTCAAATTAAAACCTTTTGTTGTAGCAAGAATGAGTCTAGCTGGTAAGATTGAGGTTGATGTAGAGCTGAAAGCATCCGGTGATCAGTTCTACAAAATCTTTAGCAACGAAGTTCACCAAATGCCTAATGCCTCCAGTAGAATACAGGCAGTTGATCTTCATGAAGGTGACTGGAAAACTCCAGGCTCCATCAAGCTCTGGAAGTATATCATAGGTAAGCCAACTTGTAGTATTATATTTATTTCCTCTTTTCTTCTTCACGTTCGAATTTTATAAAAATTCTAACCATAAATTATAAACTATTTGAATGCATCTAGACGATATATTAATCGAATGTATTTCCGTGTTGTCATGCGCAAAACCACACAGGAACGAACAAATCTCATTCTTCGAATACAATTATACATCTAATAGTTGAGAATGCGAGATTACTAATTTTGTTAATTCATTTCTTGTGAAACTAATATTTTTATACGTGTGTGTATAGATGGAAAGACTGAGATTTTCAAGGAGAGGGTACACTTTGATGATAAAGATAAATGCATTACCATGGATGGAGTGGAGGGTCATGTCCTGGAAAAATACAAGAAATACAAAGGCATTTTTCAGGTGATTAACAAAGATGAAGGAGGGTTGGTGAAACTGACTCTGGAGTATGAGAAACACAAAGCAGCTGATGAACCTCCGTACCCGTACCTGGATTTCGTGGCTGATCTTATCAGAGACATCGATGCTCATCTTGTCAAGGCCGCATGATCGATGCTCATATATATAAATAATGCTTTAATTAAGCTTCAATATCATCTTTTTTAAGTTTTTAAATATATATATATGTTGAAAAATTGGCAAAATTGTGAGAGCAAATGAGAAGGCAATGAAGGGATATGAATCCCACATTGGAAAAATAAGAACATGTCAAGGCTTCTCAAGGCTATATAAGGAGATCAAGTCCTTAGTTTCTAATTGCACCAATTAAATACACTTAAAGCATTGTATTTAATTCTAATTAAATTCCTTTCTTGTATCTCTTATTTTAGAGTGTAGAAAGGTGTGAATTATTGTATGCTTTGAGAGAGTGTGAGTGTATTGGTGTCGTAGTTTAGAGAGAATAGTCTGTGTGGTTGTAATAATTATCACATAGTGAATTTCTTTCTGAGGGCCGTGGTTTTTTCTCCTGGTTTTGGAGTTTTCCACGTAAATATTGTGTTGTGGTGATTGTTTTATTTTCTATTTTATTTCTCTGCTATTTCTGATCTTTAGCATATTTCTAGGGAGGTTTTGGGGAGGTTAATTTTCCCAACAAGTGGTATCAGAGCCTAGGTTGGTTGCTAAGGTATCAGAGGTTTTAGAAAATTCTTAGTATGCTCTGTGGTTGCAGCATTGTCTGATCTTCCACATCAGAAAAGAATTGTTCTTGGTCTAAATTGTTCTTGGTTGCTGGAGTTAAGTGTGGTAGTATTGTGGAAGTGCTTGTCTAAGGAAGGTTCTGGCTAGGAAAGACTTGGTATTTAAGTGTGTCCATTGTGACCCACCTCTCTTTCCTGGGAACTTACCTGGAGTGCTGTTCACGGACTACGGACACTATTTCAGTATACGGTTAGAATGTCTAAATTTTCAAGCTCCTTGAAGTTTGGTGTAGAGAAATTTGATGGAATGATTAATTTTGGCTTGTGGCAAGTGCAAGTCAAGGATGTGTTAATACAATCTGGGTTACACAAGGTATTGAAGGAGAAATCAGGCTCTGTTTTAAGTGATTCCAGCAAAGGTGAGTCTAGTATGAGCAATGAAGATTGGGAAGAAATGGATTTGAGAGCTGCAAGTGTGATTCGTCTGTGTTTGGCCAAGAATGTTCTTGCAAATGTGCATGGAATACATTCAGCCAAGGAACTCTGGGAAAAACTTGAAGGGTTGTATCAGGCAAAAGGCATCTCAAATCGGTTGTACCTGAAGGAACAGTTTCATACTCTGCGTATGGAGGAAGGTGCAAAAATCTCAGATCATCTGAGTGTTCTCAATGGTATTGTTTCTGAACTGGAGTCTATTGGAGTTGAAATTGAAGACGAAGATAAAGCATTAAGGCTTATATTGTCTCTTCCATCTTCCTATGAACATATGAAACCTATTTTGGTATATGGGAAGGAGACTCTGAATTTTGCAGAAGTTACCGGTAAACTCCTTTCTGAGGAGAGAAGGCTGAAGGGTGGAGGTCGTACTTCATCAGAAGACACAGCATTGGTAGCTAGCAATGGGAGCAATTGGAAGAAGAATAACTCCAGGAAGAAAATATTTTGCTGGGCGTGTGGGCAATCTGGGCACGTTAAGAAAAATTGTCAAAACGGTGGAGCAGGTTCGGCAGGTAGCTCCAACAATCAAGCTAATAGTGTGTCTTGTGAAGACACTGAATTTATCCTTTGAGAAGGATATGTACATCCTTATAGCATATCACTAGGTGCTATGAAAAAGGATGTGACACTACTAGTGGGAAGTTTGCACACGGGCATTGGTTGGCGGCATTGATGCAAGGTGTGTGGTAGAATTATGTCGATGGCTGAAGAACTTCCGGGGAAAGCCAACATGGGAGTTGCACCATAAATTTCAGCAAGTTTGTTCGACATGTGCCGAGGTAGAAATCTTAGAATTGATGATTAATTCTAAGTGGTATACTTTTATGGTGGAGTATGATAGTTCTCTGGATTGAGAATTATGATTGTCGGTATAGACAATGGTTGCATGAAAGTTGCGACGGAGTATGATAGTTCTCTGAGTTGAGAATTATGATTGTCGGTATAGACAATGGTTGCATGAAAGTTGCGGCGGAAGGGCGGAGGTTTCCTGTATTTTGCCAAGGTGGAGATTTGTTGAAAAATTGGCAAAATTGTGAGAGCAAATGAGAAGGCAATGAAGGGATATGAATCCCACATTGGAAAAATAAGAACATGTCAAGGCTTCTCAAGGCTATATAAGGAGATCAAGTCCTTAGTTTCTAATTGCACCAATTAAATACACTTAAAGCATTGTATTTAATTCTAATTAAATTCCTTTCTTGTATCTCTTATTTTAGAGTGTAGAAAGGTGTGAATTATTGTATGCTTTGAGAGAGTGTGAGTGTATTGGTGTCGTAGTTTAGAGAGAATAGTCTGTGTGGTTGTAATAATTTATCACATAGTGAATTTCTTTCTGAGGGCCGTGGTTTTTTCTCCTGGTTTTGGAGTTTTCCACGTAAATATTGTGTTGTGGTGATTGTTTTATTTTCTATTTTATTTCTCTGCTATTTCTGATCTTTAGCATATTTCTAGGGAGGTTTTGGGGAGGTTAATTTTCCCAACAATATATATACATATATATATATATATATATATGTATGTATGTATATATGGTTTGTTTTCAATTTTATGGTGTGGTGAAGATGATATTAACAATAAATTGAAGCAGCTCCTGAATGTACTTGCAGATGCCAACCAAGCTACTTTATATATATTAAGCTTCAATGGTGTGTTGAAAATATTAAGTACCATCTTCTCTTAATTTCTCCGTCTCTGTGTGTCTCTATATAATTGCAAACGAAATTAATTTATTTATGTTGCGATTTCTAAGTCAGATTTATCAATAAACTGTAAGAATGAAGAAGAAGCCGAGAAGAAAATGAACATCAGAGATTTATACTGGTTCAAAATCCACTAAAAAGCATAGGAATATTAGAACAATGAAGTGCAATTTTAGCTGCAGTCATTTTACTGTTTCTCTCAGCTTACACAGCTACCAAACACCAAGAGAAAAGCTCTCTAAAATACCCCCTCACCAAATCTCTCTCACTCACTTTTTGGCACTCTAAATCATACTATACAGTGTTAATTTACTTTCACAAAAAAGAGCTTGTAACCAATTTGAGGAATATTATGGACCAATCTTCTTTTTCTGTTTGGTAACAAAAATATGCTGATATGAATTTGTAACATGATTAAGGAATATTATCATTCTTCACCCTATAGTTTAGAATATTCTCTATTTTTTTTTCTCTAGTTTTATTGTTTTCTATTTTACGCCTCTAATTTATAAAAATATCTAAAATTTATCATCGTGTTTGACTTTTAAATTCAACCATTAAATGTTAAAGGATAGAAAGGTAATTATAACTTAATAAATACTCAAAATATTTTTAAATTAAATAAAATTTTATTTAAAATAAAAAATTAAAAAAATAAAAATTATTTTTCTCTCTCTTCTCTCTTCTCTCTTCTATCTCTTCATCTTCTACTTCTCTTTTTTTTTTCTCTCTCTCTCTCTCTCCTCATCTTCTTCTTCTACTTTCACATCTTTTCTATCTTTCTCTCTCTCTGTCTTCCTCACCACATTTTTTTCCTCTCATTTTCTTCTCTTTTTGTTTTATTGTTTGTGGTATAATGTGGGATACTCATATTTTTTTTAAAATTTTTTGGTTGGAGATTTGGTGGAGACCAATCTCCACCGTCTATTTTTTAAAGATGGATGTTCGGATCTATACAAGATGTATAATTATTTTTAGTTTTATTTAATTTGTATTTTGTGTTTTTAATTTTTAATAATGTTTTAATTAAATTTATTAAATTCATGTCTTTATTAAGTTATTTTTATATATTTTTAATTTTTTATATATGAAAATATTTAGGTATTATTTTATTTAAAAAATTTGAGGGTAAAATAGTCTTCTCTACTAAAAAATTAATAAAATCTTAGTAAAATAGGTAAAAAAGAGAAAAATAAAATTAGAAAGTAGAAAATAGAAAATACACTAAACCACAGGATGGTGAATGATTATATTCCCATTATTTATTATGGGCGGCGTCTTAACAATTCGTATGATGATATGTGGCTTCATAAAAACTTTAATTTATTGTATTTTAACGTAGTAGATCAATTGAAGATTAGACTTTCAAATAGAGAATGAAACTTTTAAAGAAATCAATTGAATACATTGAAAACCACGAATCAAAGTAAGCCAAAACATGAATTGCAAAAAATCTCTGGAATGAGAGGGAGAGGAGTGAAAGTGAAAGAGAGTAGTAAACGAAACTTTGTAAACATTAAGGGGTTTTTTTTTTATTACTACATGTTAGTGTATAGCTTAGATTAGTCCATTGGGATTAACGCATTACTTGTACTACACACATACCTAGCCTATATAAGGCTCTCTACTGTACATTATTCTATACACATCAATATACAGAATTTACATTCTTAACTTGGTATCAGAGACTTGTTTATGATTTTCTGATTACTGTGGACATCTCCGGTGATCTTCCGCTGCCCTCGTCTTTATCCAGTAGTCACTGTTAGAAGTGAGTCACCGCCGTCACCCACAGTCCGTTTCCAAGTGAGTCAAGATATCGCTGGTCCCCTAGCACCGCGATCTCCGCCCAGATCATCTCCTTCTGGCGCCGTTGCTGCTGGTCCTTCCATAGCTGCTAATGGCGTAGTCACCAAAAGCCCTAGAGAAGACACCGCGATCGCAGCTAGATCAAATTAAAAAAAAAAAAAATCAACAGTTCAAAGTCATCGCCGATCCTTTACTGTTGCCGCCCCGGTGCCACTGGTTTCTTCGCCGCCGCGCTGCTAGTCACTTTGCCGCCCTGGTGTCGCTGCTCTCTTTCTCGGCCTGCGTCTTCCCCTTCTTCTCCGGCGAGCCATCCTTTGATTGTGCACCGCTTCCCGTGCTTGAAGTCGAAGCCACCATCGAACCTTCACCACCCGCCCGAGCCGAGCTACTTCTTCTTCTCCGACGAACTGTGGCTCTATATTGCCGTCGATGACGAGAACACTAGCAGTGCGCCGCTCCTCTGGTTTGAAGTCGAAGCCTCTCAATTTCTATTGATGTTTATTTTTATTTTTTATTTTTTATTTAGTTACAAATTACAGTTTAACCCTCGGTTGGCGAATTATGATTTCTAGCCCTCTATTGGTAAATTACGGTTTCACCCTAACACGTCAGCCCTAGAGTGACATCACAGGCCACGTCCGCCCTACTGTCACGTCAGCCCGTTGACCGCTGACTGTAATCAATAATTTTCAACCAGGTCTATTTTGCTCAGTTTTTCGCGTAGATTCCGATTTTGGGCTCCATTTCTTCATTTGAGGTCTCTAAATTCATTAAGGCTCAACAAAACGAACGGGATATCATTCGTCCTATCACCAATATGTTGGATGGTCCTACTAGTTATCATGCATGGTCTCAGAATATGATTGTCTTTCTCAAGGGTCGTAAATTGTGGAGATATGTGATTGGTTCAATTCCTAAGCCAGTGCCCAGCCCTAAATCCAGCGCCACAACGGCTGCAGATGCATCGAAGACTACTGCTACAGTTGATGATTATAAAGAACGCCTAGAGGAATGAGAGAGTATTCAGAGTAAAATCTTATCTTGGTTTATCAATACCTCTATTCCCTCCATTCATAATCTCCTTCCTCGTCTTGAGGCTGATGCGGCTGCTTGGAAATTTCTGGCCGATTGCTATAATTGCACTAATGATTCAAGCTTGGAGTTCCACATTGAATCAAAGCTTTATCAAATGCGCTAAGAGACAGGTCAGTCTATTTCTGATTTTTATTCTCAGACTTCTACTATGTGGGAACAAATCTCTGCTGCAGATCCTCCACTAGTGTGTTCTAAGGACATTGAGCTCTTTGTCAAATATCGGGATCGCTGTCAATTTATGCATTTTATGATGGGTTTACGTGAGGATTTTGAGCCTACTAAAGCCTCTCTGCTTAGCCTGTCTTCTACTCCTTCTCTTGATGCTGCAGTCAAGGAGCTCATTTCTGAGAAGAATCGTCGGCCTACTCATCACATGTCATCCTCTGATCATGTATTGGCTACACTATCTCCACAGCCTCCCATTGCTGCACTCACTACTCCTCCGCGAATAAACTCTGGGTGTCCCACCTCTCAGTCTTCAAAAGGTACTTGCTGCGAGTTTTGTCGTGCTAAAGGTCATGTCATCTCAGTTTGTCACAAACTGCAGAAATTTATGCAAGAGCAGAATAAAGCTTCTCTTCCTCAGGCAGCTGCTGTATGTCCTTCAGCTCCATCGGTTCTTACAGGTCCATCTTTGGCTTCCTCACTTACTACGGCTGATATTGAGGCAGTAATTCAACAGGTTTTATCTCGAAATTCCACTGCCCTTTCAGTTACCTCAAGTAAACAACATTGGTTTTTTGATACTGCATGTTGTAACCATATGACTCCTGATGAATCCCAATTTTCTGATAAGGCACCCTTAGACCACCCTATCACCATTTATACTGCTGATGGAACTCCTATGCCTGTTAGTCATAAAGGAAAAATCTATTCTCCTGATTTATCTCTTAGTGACACTTTTCATATTCCAAAGTTATCTCTCAATTTGCTTTCTGTTGGTCAACTTTGTGAATTAGGCATATATCTTTTATTTACTAATCACGGTGTGGATGTGTAGAATCCCCAGACGAGTTAAGTGCTTGGGACAGGCCGTAAGGTTGGTCGTATGTTTGAGGTTCATGACTTGAAGATTCCTTCACAAGTTGCTTTGGCAGCTACTACCACTTCCACCCCTTCACCTAATCTATGGTATGCTCGCCTCGGTCATCCATCCTTATCTTGTCTCCAATTGTTAGCTTCTCAAGGTCATTTAAGTTCAATTCAATTTCAAAAATTTGATTGTACTTCCTGTCATTTTGGTAAACAAACAAAATTGCCCCAAGAAGAAGTGTACATGCAACCACCCCCTAGCTATCCACACTTCGGCAGTTAAGTTTGTCGTCTTCGTCGTGCTCTTTATGGCCTCAAGCAGGCTCTTTGAGCTTGGTTTGAAAAGTTTAGCTCAGTTGTTACTCAGCAGGGTTTCACTTCGAGTCCTCATGACACTGCTCTCTTCGTCCGACGATCTTCTGCTGGTATCACTCTTATTCTTCTTTATGTTGATGACATGATTATTACTGAAGATGGTTCTGCAGGTATCCGTTCTCTTCAGCACTTCCTTAGTTAGCATTTTGAGATGAAAGATCTGGGCACTCTCAGTTATTTTCTTGGGCTTGAAGTTACCTCATCCTCCGATGGATATTATTTTTCTCAAGCTAAATATGCTTATGATCTTCTCACCAAGGCCGGTATCACCGACAATAAGACTGTTTCCACTCTCTTGGAATACAATACAAAGCTCACACCCTTGGATGGTGAACCTATATCAGATGCTACTCGCTATTGTCAGTTGGTTGGTAGTCTGATCTATCTCACAGTTACTCGTCCGGACATTTCACATGGTAAGTTCATGAATGCCCCTCGTTCTGTCCACTATGCTGCCATTATTTGGATTCTCCAATATGTCAAGGGCACACTTTATCATGGTCTACACTACTCCTCTCGGTCTTCTCTCGAGCTTCATGTTTATTCAGATGCGGATTGGGCAGGTGATCCGACTGATTGATGCTCTATCACAGGTTTTTGTTTCCTGTTGGGTACTTCTCTTGTCTCATGGTATAGCAAGAAGCAAGATGTTGTTTCCCGTTCCAGTACCGAGGCTGAGTATCGTGCCCTTGTCGACACCACCTGCGAGCTTGTCTGGCTTCGCTGGCTCTTGGCTGCCATGGATGCTCCACAACCTACTGCCACTCCTTTTTATTGTGACAATCATAGTGTTATATACATTGCTCATAATGATGTCTTCCATGAACGTACCAAGCATATTGAGATCGACTGCCACATCACTCGCTAGCATCACAAGAAAGGCATTCTCCAGTTGTTCTCCATCTCCTCTGCTGACCAACCTGCTGATACTTTCACCAAGTCTCACCCGCCTGGTCGTCTTCGAGACCTTATATTCAAACTCCAGTTGGCTTCCTCCTTACCTATCTCGAGTTTGAGGGGGGATGTTAGTGTATAGCTTAGACTTGTCCATTGGGCTTAGCCCATTACTTTATACTACATATATACCTAGTCCTATATAACACTATCTATTATATATTGTTCTATACACATCAATATACAGAATTTACATTCTTAACTCTGCATATTTAAATGTTGCGATTACATAATAATAAAAGAGCACAGTAAATAGCTTCCCACTGTAAACGAAATTAAACAATTATATTTAAATGGATCAAAATAATAAAATATAATATTTAAAGAAATTAAAATAACAATATAAGTTCGACTTTGATTCCCACACCTATCATCTGTCGTGAATATTAATTACTCATAAATATATTTTCTTAAGTTTTATATTATATTTATTACATATTGCAAAATATCTACTACAAAAACCATATTTTATTGGGCAATATAGCTTATCAATAATTCGTACCTACTTTTAAAAATGGAAAAATAAATAATTCATACCTCCTGTCGTAATGTCGTTTCGAATAAATGAAGAGCTGTACAACTTGCTCATACTATTGGTTATTTCAATAATTAATGCATAATAAATTTTTGCCAAGTAGATAGATAATGCTAGCAACCCAATAATTCATGTACCTTTAATAAGAACAATTCACGTGAATTGTTTGATAGTTTTTTTACCCATCAATTTAAAAGGTAAAATATATTAAAAAAGTAATAATAATAAGTAAAAGGTAAAAGCAGCATAAGAAAAACGAAAAAAATTAAAATAATTAAGACAAATAAGCCTTGTATTATATATTAATGTTGTCTATGTGTAGATAATACTTTTACATTGAAAAGGGGAAATAAAAATATGTTTTAATAAAACCGTGTGGGGCCCACCAACAGGTGTACTATTCATTGCCGACACTATTCATATGGGCCTGCTGCATGGATCTCTCCTATGCCTCTCTCATGGGCCTCTCTTGGGTATACTGTCTGGGCCTCTCTTAGATTTACTCAGGATTTAAACTTCACAAACTCAACATCTACAAATTGAGCCTTTAAAGAAAATATATTGATCGTTTTGTAGTGCTCATTCGCTTGCTCTTTTAGCTTTTTCCTTTCCTGTTTTTTCTGTTTGGATGGAGGATATTCCTTCTCCTATTTTTTCTGTTGTTCTGGATGATTCCAATCTTTCTTCGTCTTAATGAAGTTTTTCCATTTCAAAAAAAAAAAAATGATAGGATGACCTAAAATGATATGGTTTTAAGTTAAAATAGGGTTTTGTAAAATTAGTAAAGTATAATAGGGCTATATAAAATATTTTAATAATTTAAAAAGCTAAAAGAAATCTAATTGGAAATCCCTAAAATTTGAGTTTTCTCCTGGTAGACATAAAATGACTTTTTTAATTGTCTAAAAATTCTATTAGAGTGGCAACCAAAAAATATGAAAAAAAAACTAAAAAGAGTTTTTGGTTTTAAAAAAACTTTTTTGACTAGTAGAAAAGCTCTTCTAAATATACACTAAGGTCTTGTTTGACAGAGTTTTTACTTTAGATTTTTGACTTCTTGAAAACTCTTTTTATAAAAGGCATATATTTTTTCTTTGCCTGGAAGAGCTTTTAAAATTTAACAGCTCTTCTTTTAAAAAATCAAAACACTCCCAAATTAGTTTTTGGGCTCAAAAAGCCAAAAACAGACTTTGAAAAACCCTACCATACACGCCCTAAAGCCCTATTTGACATAACTTTTACTTTGAGCTTTTAACTTTTTAGAAGCCCTTCCTACAAATGCCCTATATTTTTGCTTTGTCTGGAAAAGTTTTTAAAGTTTAAAAGCTCTTATTTTGGTAAATCTACACACCCCGAAAAGAGATTTTGGGCTTAAAAAATCAAAAATAAGCTTCGAAAAGTCCGGCCAGACAAGCCATAAGTGTAGTCACATTTTAAAATAATAACAGGGAAGACAAATTATTGGGGGCACTGCACTACTACCATTCTATATAAAGGCAAAGCTGTGAGACTAGTTTTCACAAGTCCAACCACAATTTGCATTTCCAATTAGAACCTTTTGTTGTAGCAAGAATGAGTCTAGCTGGTAAGATTGAGGTTGATGTAGAGCTGAAAGCATCCGGTGATCAGTTCTACAAAATCTTTAGCAACGAAGTTCACCAAATGCCTAATGCCTCCAGTAAAATACAGGCAGTTGATCTTCATGAAGGTGACTGGAAAACTCCAGGCTCCATCAAGCTCTGGAAGTATATCATAGGTATGCCAACTTGTAGAATTATTTTTATTTGCTCTTTTCTTCTCCGCGTTCGAATTTTATAAAAATTCTAACCTTAAATAATAAACTATTTGAATGCATCTAAACGATGTATTAATCGAATGTATTTTTGTTTTGTCATGCGCAAAACAACACAGGAACGAACAAATCTCATTCTTCGAATACAATTGTACATCTAATAATTGAGAATTCGAGATTAGTAATTTTGTTAATTCATTTCTTGTGAAACTAATATTTTAATACGTGTTTATAGATGGAAAGACTGAGATTTTCAAAGAGAGGGTACACTTCGATGATAAAGATAAATGCATTACCATGGATGGAGTGGAGGGTCATGTCCTGGAAAAATACAAGAAATACAAAGGCATTTTTCAGGTGATTAACAAAGATGAAGGAGGGTTGGTGAAACTGACTCTGGAGTATGAGAAACACAAAGCAGCTGATGAACCTCCGTACCCGTACCTGGATTTCGTGGCTGGTCTTATCAGAGACATCGATGCTCATCTTGTCAAGGCCGCATGATCGATGCTCATATATATAAATAATGCTTTAATTAAGCTTCAATATCATCTTTTTTAAGTTTTTAAATATATATATATATACATATATATATATATATATATATATGTATGTATATATGGTGTGTTTTCAATTTTATGGTGTGATGAAGATGATATTAACAATAAATTGAAGCAGCTCCTGAATGTACTTGCTGATGCCAACCAAGCTACCTTATATATATTAAGCTTCAATGGTGTGTTGAAAATATTAAAGTACCATCTTCTCATAATTTCTCTGTCTCTGTGTCTCTATATAATTGCAAACGAAATTAATTTATTTGTGTTGCGATTTCTAGCTCAGATTTATCAATAAACTACAAGAATGAAGAAGAACTTATTTCTTTAAATTATTTTTTCTTTAAATTATTTCTTTGTCTTTTATATAATTCAAATAAAAAATTGTGAACCAATTTTTTTTTTTAATTGTCATTTTTTTAAAAAACAATTGAGAGTAACATTACTTTATTACGCTTCTAACTCTTGGTCAACTATGATCTCCACCCTTCACTCTCTGCTCTCTGATTTGTCTCTCTAGCATCGCACCCTTGCTCCGGTTGCTACTTGCCATCATTGCTCTTCGATCTCCACCTCTCACTCTCTGCTCTTTGGTTTGCCTATCCAGTGCCGCACCCTCGCTCTCGTTACTTGTCACCGCTGCTCCCCATGGGTTGTTTAGTCTTAAGGTAACAGATTATTGTGTGTGTATGTGCACACGCGTGGTGTGTGTTTGTGTGTGTGCGCGTATGCTTGCATGAGTAATGAAATTCAAAAACAGTGACATGATATTATATACATAATAAAATGCAACACTAAATTTTTTTTTTGATATACAAATACAACATTAGACTTGATATCATAGACATAATAAAATGTAAGTGTAGATTTTTGTTTTTTTTTTGTTTTTATATGCAAATGCAACATTAGACTTGATGTAAGTAGTATAGTACTTGTTTTTATTTGTTATTTAATTTTCAATGACTGTTTTTGAGATAAAATCTGAATAAATTTGTGAATAATATAGGTTGTCATGTTTAATATGCACTTATATTAATAGATGAAATCTCAGATGAACCAATATTTCATCTAATAATCCTACAAATAGTTTTCGTTGTAGAACGCGAACTTGAACTCGATTCTTCAAGGTTGAGATTAGCATTGTGGCCTTATTATAAAAGAAAAAAACTTAATAGAGAAACAATCAATGGAAGAACAAGTGATCTCACTGAGATCAACTAAGAGCTCAAGGGAAGAGCTTCAATGATGTTGAAGAGAAAACTGTTCTTCATTGAATAAATTCACCGAGCATGCAATGAGCATGAGATAAATATATATAGTTTGTTGAGTTTACAAATAACTAACTCTAACAAACTTTCCTAGATTCAAGGAGATCGTGACAAGTGTACAAGATTCTCCTTGATTTAAGGAATGGCTGCCAAGTCAGCTCAATAATCTGAGTATCACATTGCTATGGCTCATCACTATCTCAATCGAAATCTGAAGCTTTATTGTAAGCTGATTTTTATGTTGAATGATGTTTGAAGCATTGTCTACCGTGCAGTTGTGTGCTTACAGAGTTGATTACAGCAAAATAATGTACAAGTGGAGCTTCTAATTCTGCTGCACACCTATCAGACAAGAGCTGATTGCTGTTGAAAATTAAACTTGCCTCTAGAAGCCTACAAACATGGACTTTAACAACCACCATTCTAGAAGCCATTCACTATTGACTCCAAGAATCGTCATCAAATTTTCCACCTCTAACCACCATCCAATTTGGCACCGACCTATCACCAACAATTTTGATTTTGATTTTGTTTTTTGTTCATCTCATTTCCTATATAAAGGAATGAAGTTTGTATTGAATGATGTGGAGTGGTGTAATATAATTAAGAGAGAAATAAAAAATTCTCCTTTCTTTTGTGTGTTTAGAAAATCTCTTTCAGAGGTGCACCACAAGTGACCTCAAACCTTCCCATCCCACCAACAGTGGTATCAGAGCGCAGGAGAACTAGAAATACGAAGAACAGAGGCCAAAGACGAATTTGCCCAGAAATTAAAATGCTCAAAATCAATTTTGGAGCATCCCAGAGTATTCTACTCCTCCCCACGAGTTCAACGGTGAAAATCTCACCCAAATCGAAGTTCCAGAGAGGCCGCACACGCTTTTCGAAGTGGGAGAGTAAGCTCACGTTCAGGCAACGCACATCCACCGTCTCGGTGAGTGACCTACACACTCCGGTCATCTTCTTCGCTCGTTTGCGAGATCCAACCAATGTCCGACCAGGTATAAAATCCGTGTCCGACCCGTTTCCCGACCCGGTTGCTGATGTCATTGACGTCGTTACAAAGGCTGGAATATTCCGTCAGTTAAAGGAATATTCTGTTATCAACGGTTGACTTTTTCTAAAACGTTTGACCACCCATTTCAGATGCTTCCGAACTCATTTTTTGACAAACTCAGAGTGGTTTCCAAGGTTTTGGACCATTCCAGATGCAACCGTACACTCCATTTTTGTAAAATCAGACTCAAGATTAGTGTTCTAAACACTTCAAGTCTTGATGGCCAATGGTAACACGCATATTGTCATTCCGAAACTCACGAAAGACAACTATGACAATTGGTGCATACAAATAAGAGCTCTACTAGGCTCTCAAGATGTTATGGACATTGTGGAAGATGGATATACAGAACCTGCATCCATAGAAGCTGAAAGAACCCTGACAGAAGCTTAAACAACAACTCTCAAAGTCGATCGAAAGAGTGATTGTAAAGCAAAGTCCATAATCTATCAAGGACTTGACGAAGCAACGTTTGAGATCATAGCATCCGCTAGGTCATCAAAAGAAATCTGGGACACCCTTCTCAAGACCTACAAAGGTGCTGACAAAGTGAAAAGGATCCGTCTTCAAACACTACGAGGGGAGTTCAAATCCCTACGAATGAAATCAAATGAGTCTATTGCTAAATTCTATACACGAGTGATGGTCGTTGCAAATCAACTAAGAAGAAATGGAGAAACTCTCAAAGACATGAGAATTTCAGAGAAAATCTTACGATCATTAGATGTAAAGTTTGATTTCATAGTTGTGGCCCTGGAAGAAACAAAAGATCTAGAGACGATATCCGTTGAAGAACTAGTGGGTTCATTGCAAGCCCATTAGCAGAAAGTCACAAGAAGAAGTGACGACAGAGTATTGGAGCACGCTCTCTAGTCAAAACTCTCCCTCAATGAAAAAAGATACGAGCAAGGGGGGACCTCACAATAAGGAAGAGAATGAGGTAAAGGATCTCATGGAAGAGGTTCAGAAACCAGAAGTAGAGGCAAAGGAGGAAGAGACACAAATAGAGGAGGACGTGGACAGCAGAACAATGTCCCATGAGGAAGAAGACGACGAGGAAGAGGCGGATACAACAACCGTCTGATCATTGATAAAAGAAATGTCCAATGCTATAATTGCCACAAATATGGTCACTATAGCAACGAGTGCAGAGGCAACCCAAATGAGGTAAATGAAAGTTCTAACTTTGCAGAAAAAAAGCAAGTTGGAGGAAAATCGTTGATGTTAATAGCATACAACTCAACCTATCAAAACCAAAATGTTTGGTTTCTTGATTCTGGGGCCAGCAACCATATGACTGGCAGAAATGACTTATTCACTGAACTTAATGAGAAAGTTCATGGAGAAATCTCATTTGGCGACCTTTCTAAAATCCCTATCCAAGGAAGGGGAGATGTCATGATCAAGCAGAAGAATGAGATCATGCTTTCATCTCCAATGTTTATTATGTTCCAGATATGAAGACAAACATCCTAAATCTTGGACAACTCTTGGAGAAAGGCTATCACAATAGCCTTCAAAATATACAACTCACCATTATAGATGCTCGAGGAAAGCTGGTTACTCGAGTCCAGATGACGAAGAACAGGATGTTTCCTCTCGCAATTCATCATGATGCACCAAGGTGTTTAACAGCCATCATCAATGACAAAGACTGGCTATGGCATCTTAGGTATGAACATCTCAATTTTGAAAGTTTGAAGCAGCTGGGAATGTAACACCCTCTGACCCGACCAGACTGGATTGACCCAGGGAGTGCTACCAGGTTTCAAAACTTTTCTTAATTCTGTTTATAATTTGAAAACCAAATAATTTATATTTTAAAATGCTTTTCTAGTGAGCCCATCCAAAACTTATTTTGAAAAATTTTGCCAGAGTTTCCTCTGTTTTTCTGATTTTCCAAAAATCCTGTTTACATCAAAAACTCAAACAATATATTTTCAACACTTCAAAATCAAATTCTCAATCATATGCGCACTCTACTATATAGTGCGACTTTCCAAATATTTTCAAATAAAACAATATATAATTTACACACTTTAAAAAGAAAATACAAACCATAAAACAATTATTTACAAAACAAATACATATCACTTTTACACATTTCTGTATATGCATGCGTAGCAGAATATAATATACAAAATTATATAACTACCCAAAAGTATGGTGACTCTGAACCTCAGTCTGCAGCTATCAGCTCTTCGGTCCTTTCCTCCGCTGGTATCTTTATTACCTACGCGTGATAAAATCAACGCGCTAAGCAATAATACTTAGTGGGTGTACACTAAAATAAATTTCAATGTAATATAAAACAATATAACTAATTTTCAAAATAATATAAAACAACAATATATATATATATATATATATATATATATATATATATATCCAATACTGAAACTATGCTCATTAACTAATGTTCAAATGTTTCTGGGTTTCAATCTCAATAACATTTCTTTATTTCCACATCATTTTCTAACTTTCAGTTCTTAATTGTGCCTCTGATACACATAATAGGGTGGACTGGATTACGGGTTTACAGTCGGGTTTCCCATCTCAAAATGAAATGGTATCCCTATATACACAGTCAGTTTCCCATTTCAAAATGAAATGATATCCGTATATTCACAGTCGGTTTCCCATTTCAAAATGAAATGGTATCCGTAGAATCACAGTCAGTTTCCCATTTCAAAATGAAATGGTATCCGTATATCATCATAATCATCAGGTATTTCGTTGCAGTACTGCTAAATGCACCCAATTGACATGTCAATCTCCTATATCCATATTTCCCTATACATATATCAGGGCCATTATTCAGAAATTCCAGATATTACAAATTATTCAAAATATTCAATGTTTAACAATTCAAGAGATTCAAAACATATAAGATAACAGAAAACGGTTCATAACAGTAAAGTTCAAAAATTAAAATCATTAAACTTAACATAAATCACATTTCTGAAATTCAAAATCATTCTCAAAGATTAATCACAAATAAATTCAATCAAAAAGTACGAATAACATGTGTACACCAACCTGGATACCAGTTTTACAAACTTTTCTTTCCTGGATTTTCTTTTTCCTTTCCCCTTTTCTCTTTTTCCCTTCTCTTTTCCTTCTCTTTCTTCTTCTTCCTTTTCTCTTCTTTTTCTTCCTCTTCTTCTTCTTCTTCTTCTTCTTTCTTTCTCTTCCTTTCTCTCTCTTCTTCTTTCTCTTTTTTTTCTTTCTCTTCTCTCGTTCTCTCTCTATTTTTCTGTGTTGCTTTCTCATGAAACTTCTCACCGCCTCTTATTTTTTTTTATAAAATTTTGGTCATCGCGACCTTCTCGCGACCTGTGGTCGCGTCACCTGATCGCGTTGCTCACTAGAATGTTTTCACCGCTTTCATCGTGATCAACCATCGCGGTGTCTGGTCGCGATGTTGGTCGCGTTGCTCACTGCCCAAAATTAACATTTTCACCGCGAGCTGCTCATCGCTATCCCTGGTCGCGGTGCTCACTGCCTCAAATCATCATTTTCATCGCGAGCTGCTCATCGCGATCCCTGGTCGCGGTACTCACTGCCAACATTTTCCCTTTCTTTCATGCATTCTTTCTGGACCGCTCCCCTGGTTCACCTAGAAACCTTAAAAATATACATACATTTAATTACATTTTCCACCCCTCAAATCATAAATATCATATTCACATACTCAAAATTAATTCAACCATACTTTTCATATTTATTTGAAATTAGGGATGTTACAGGGAAGTAAAAGATGGTGAAAGGACTGCCAAATATCCATTACCCTAATGAGATATGTGAAAGTGTTCTCAGCAAACAACATAGAAATAGCTTCAGAAAGGAGGCAAATTGGAAAGCAACCATGCCACTTGAGCTTGTTCACACAGATGTGTGTGGTCCATTGACGCCGGTATCAAATGGATAGAATCAATACTTTCTTACCTTCATTGACGACTACAGTAGGAAGACTTGGGTTTATCTCCTAAAAAGGAAGTTTGAAGTATTTGGTTACTTCAAAGAGTTTAAAACTCTTGTAGAGAAGCAAAGTGGCTACTACATCAAAATACTAAGATCAGATCAAGGTGGAGAATACATTGCAGGTCCTTTCTAAGAATTTCTCAAGCAACAAGGAATCAAACATCAATTTACACTAGCTTATACTCCTCAGTTAAACGGTGTAGTTGAAAGGAAGAATCGAACAATCCTTAACATGGCCAGAAGCATGTTAAAGGATAAAAATATGCCTAAAAGTTTTTGTTCTGAAGCAGTCTCGTGTGCATTATATTTACTAAACAGATGTCCTACAAAGAATCTTGATACAAAGACACCGCAAGAAGTATGGAGCACTCACAAACCAAGTGTGAGCCACCTTAGAATTTTTGGCTCCATTCCCTACATTAAGGTCCCAGCAAGAAAAACCAATCTTGAAGATAAAGGAGAAAAGTGTATCCTGGTTGGATACGGTGACAGAACTATGGGTTACTGGCTATATAACCCTGTCACCAAGAAAGTAAACTTCAGCAGGGATGTCATTTTTGAAGAAAATGAATCCTGGAATTGGGATCAGATCAAAGTTTTCAGAAGTGCAGAGTTAGTACATGAAGAAGAAACAAGAGAAGTGGCTACAGAGCCACAAATACCCATAGATCAGCAGACTCTTCAACGTGGCTCCTCTTCACCACAAAGGTATGATGCTCCATTACCAATTGAACGTGAACTCTCAGATATGAGGCCTAAATGGACACGTAACCTAGAAGATCTGTATGAAAATATAGAACAGGTGGGAAGATATTACTCTGTATTATCTACTGATGACAAGTGATCCAGTTAGCTTTGAATAGGCTAACCAAGAAGAAAAATGGAGAAGTACAATGGATGAAGAGATTCAATCCATTGAAAAGAATAAGACATGGGAGTTGACTAATCTCCCAAAAGGTCAAAAAACCATCGGAGTGAAATAGGTTTACAAGACCAAAAGAAATGCCAAAGGAAAAGTCCATAGATACAAGGCAAGACTTGTAGCAAAAGGCTATAAACAAAAGGAAGGAGTTGATTACGGAGAAGTATTTGCTTCAGTTGCTAGACTAGAGACCATCAGATTACTAATATCTTTGGCAGCCCAAAGAAGTTGAAAAATTTACCAACTTGATGTAAAGTCAGCATTCTTGAAGAAGAAATTTATGTGGAACAACCACCTGAATATGTGAAGAAAGGCAGAGAAGATAAAGTATACAGACTGAAGAAAGCTCTATATAGTCTGAAGCAAGCACCTCGTGCATAGAACATGAGGATTGATGATTACTTCCTAAAGAACGGATTTAAGAAATGTATGTATGAGCATATACTGTATTTGAAAAAAGAAGCTGATGGAAGTATGTTATATGCACGCTATATGTTGATGACTTGATCTTCACCGGCAACAATCCAGCCATGTTTGAATATTTCAAGCGGAGAATGGTGAAAGAATTTGAGATGACTGACATTGGTCTAATGGCTCATTTTCTCGGTATTGAAGCTGTGCAAAGTGAAAAAGGTATCTTCATCTCCCAGAGTATCTATGCTAAAGAAATTCTGAAAAGATTCGGTATGGAGAAATGCAATCCTGTTACAACTCCAGTAGAAACAGGATTAGAATTAAGAAAGAATGAAAGAGGAGATGTTGATTCAACCTCTTTCAAGAGCTTAGTTGGAAGCCTGAGATACTTGACGTGTACCAGGCCAGATATACTCTATGGAGTTGGACTAGTCAGCAGATATATAGAGACCCCAGACCAGTCTCACCTAAATGCAGCAAAGAGGATACTCCGTTATATAAAAGGTACCATTAATGATGGTATATTATATACGAAATGTGAGGATTGCAGGTGGGTATACTATTCAGATAGTGATTGGGGAAGAGATCTGGATGAACGTAAAAGCACAACAGGTTTTACATTTTTTATAGGAGACACAGCGTTCACACGGTCATCCAAAAGGCAAGCTATTGTGACACTGTCATCATGTGAAGCTGAGTACTTTGCTGCCTGCTCAACTGTTTGTCACGGTGTCTGGATCATAAATTTATTGCAATACTTGGGATTTCCACAAGTTAATCTCACAGAGGTCTACATCGACAATCGGTCAGCGATTGCGTAGCAAAGAATCCAGTATTTCATGAAATAAGCAAAGATATTGATACACGGTATCACTTCATCAGAGAGCATGTGAAAAATAAGGAGGTAAAACTAGTCTCTTGCAGGACATTTGATCAAGTTGCTGATATTTTCACCAAGCTGCTCAAACATGATGTGTTTTCAAGACTAAAGTCCATGCTCGGTATGATGAAACATGGAGAGTCAAGTTTAAGGGGGGATGTTGAAAATTAAACTTGCCTCTAGAAGCCTACAAACATGGACTTCAACAACCACCATTCTAGAAGCCATCCACTATTGACTCTAGGAACCATCATCAAATTTTCCACCTCCAACACCATCCAATTTGGCACCGGCCTATCACTAACAATTTTGATTTTAATTTTATTTTTTGTTCATCTCATTTTCTATATAAAGGAATGAAGTTTGTATTAAATTATATGGAGTGGTGTAATATAATTAAGAGAGAAATAAAAGATTCTACTTTCTTTTGTGTGTTTAGAAAATCTCTCTCAGAGGTGCATCACAAGTGACCTCAAACCTTCCCATCCCACCAACAATTGCTACCACTAAGTTTGATCATCTTTGGTTTCTAATCATTAGCATTGCTCATCGAGTTTTATTTGTTGCCAACAGAATTTATCAATGAGATTGCTGAGCTGATGCATATTGTGTCACGGAATCAAAGTGATTTGCAATAATTGCAAAGCTTGCTTAAATGGTGGTCCATCTGGCAGCACATCTCATCTTCAAAATCATCTTAATAGGTGTGTAAAGTCAAAACAAAGAAAAACCAATTTGAAAAAGTATCAACTAGTGAAGAATATAGGAGATGGTGGGAGGATGTAGTTGTGTCGTATGTTTATGATAAAAATGTTGCAAAAAAGAAACTTGCACATATGATCATAATGCATGAATATCCCTTGAGCATGGTTGCGCATGAAGGGTTTAGAGAATATTCTATGGTTCTTCAAGCTGCATTTAGGTCAGTCCCTTAGATTACAATAAAAAAGAGATGTTGAAAATTTATATTGTGGCAAAGTGAAAACAATAAGTATTCTTAAGGCCGATAACTAGAGAATCGCCGTAACTACTGGTTTATGACTGTTAATAGTAAGAGGATATATGGCAGTCACAACACACTTTGCGGATGAGTCGTGGTGTTTACAAAGTCAAATTTTGAGGTGTGATTCTTATTTTATATTTATTTAATGGTTATTCAATTTTATATCATTTAGTTAATTAAATTGTTACTTTATATTTGTTTCTAATTGCATTAGAATATTCTGGTTCATATATGTGCCATGTCCACGTATGACACAGACAATTTGTGAAGATTTGCATGATTGTGTGATGAATTGGAATCTTGATCGTAAGTTGTCTGCATTAGCTGTTGACAATTGTAACAGTAATGACAAAGTTATTGAGTTTATGTTTGAAAAAATCAATAGAGGTGAGTTGTGGTTGAATGGACAATTGTTTAACATGTGACGTTGTGACGTTGTGAACATATTTTGAAATTAATTACAAAAGATGGCTTAGTAGTGATTGGGGATGGGATTGAGAAAATACATAACAGTGTTGCTTATTGGGTACCAATACCAAAAAGAATAGAAAAGATTTACGGAACAGCGAGACAATTAAATATTAATTGTAGGCGGAGGTTAGTTTTTTTATGTAAGAATAGGTGGAAGTCCACCTATCTCATGCACACTACTGCATTGAAATATAAATATGTTTTTTCTCAATTAAATTCTCATGACCGGCAATATAAAATTGCGCTATAAGAAAATAGATTGAGAGTTCGCTTCTAAACTGAAAGAAATTTTGATAAAGTTTTTAAAGTAATTGAAATGTTTTCTGGTACAAAGTATCCAATAAAAAAGCTTTTCTTTCTAGAAGTTAGTGAAATTAGATTATCATTATTTGATTGGCTTACATCTGAGAGTAAAGTGATACAACATATGACAGAAAAGTATGATTCAGAAGTATGAAGATTATTGAGGAGTTTTCCATAGAGTAATGGTGGTGGTGACCATTTTAGATCCAAGGTATAAACTTAAATTGATTGAGTTTTATTTTGATTCTCTTTTTGGAAAACCCGATTCAGAATTTCATATTATAGGACTTTTAATATATGTCGTCCTTAGTGGATGAGTGCACTATGAGGTTTAAAGTAAATGATGGATCCTGAAGTAGTTATGAATATTCATCTTCCTCTCGATTGGCAAAATCCATATGTTGGTCCAAGAAACAAGTTGAATGTATGTCAAGTTTTAGTGAATAGGTGAATGAAATCGATATAACTTTTACATTAGAATTGAATGCTTATTTACAAGAAAGACCATATACTTTGATATACTTACTTGGGGAAGGAAAATGGAGGTAAGTATCTTATTTTGTCTAGAGTTGTTAGATATGTTTTAGTCATTTCAGTATCTGCAGTTGTATCTGAATCAGCTTTCAGCACTGGTGGTAGAGTGGTTAGTCCACACTGTAGTAAATTACACCCTAACACGTTAGAGGCATTGATGTGTGAATAAAATTGGTTATGGGCAGTTATACGAGGTATGAAAGTTATATATATTTAGTTAATGTTAGTTTATTATTTTCATTAAGTATAATTAATTTATTTGCTTTGTTCATATATATAGATAGGGTCAAGTTCAAAAATTTCACACGATGTTTCTTTCCAAGAAGATAATGATGATGATGATAAAGGTGATGGTTAACATGTAAACGATGTAATTAATATTGTATATTATTTATATTTTATATGTTAATTAATCAATTTAATAATTCAAAAATTTTCTTTATTGCTACATATTTGTATTTAAAACAAACCATGCCTAAGTTATGAATATAGAAAATTGTTGGATGGATTTTAAATGAAATCTTCAAAAACTTTTTTTTTTAATATATTGCTATTTGCTAATGTTGTAAGATCTTAATGAATTTTATAGTATTTAGGTTATTTTAGTATTTGTATTTTCTATTTGAATTTAAGGTTAATTTATTGAACTTAAGTGTTATATGGTTTATTGAATTTAAATGTTGTGACTTGTGTATTGTATTCTATTAAATTTTAGCGTATGTGTATTAAAATTTAGTTATACTTTATCTTTAATTTCAATTGTATGTTAAAATTTATTTAATTTGTGTGTAGAATTTTTTCTATTTTTTTTGTCAAAAAAAAAAAATACAAATTGAAACAGGTCAGTTTAGGATAGGTATGGATAACCCCGCTCCAAATAGGTTTGGATTTGGAGCAATGATTGAAAATTCTTCCGAGACAGGAGCCTGTCCAAACTGGATTTTGGGTTTGGAGTATGCTGATGCGATACCGATTCAATCTGGTGGCCATTTATAGTCTCTTGTAGTTTCTTCTTGTGATTAATAATAGAGAGATTGGTGAGAAATAACATCAAAATCTCCTCATTTTGTCAACCTAATACTAAGTTATTAAACTTTTGAGAAATAACACGACTTTTGATGGAAACCCATTTTGTCTTTTATTAAATCTATTTTGTCTTATTCCACCTTATTTCATTTGATTTTCTCTCCAGTTACTTTCCTCTCTCTCAAATCGCTAGTTCTTTTCTTCTCTCTTTCTCTCTTTTCTTTGCACGAAACATATTTACTAGATCGTGTGGAACTCATTCTTCAAGAGTTTTAGAGTTTTTTTTTTTTTTGCTCCTAAACTTTTCGTTGTTGATTTTGCCTTAATTATATTTGATTTCACACTTAAAGTCTATGGTTGGAGTTGGGAATCTACTTTTAGAGTTGAAAACATGAAGTTATGATTTTTTTTTTTTTTACCGTGATCTATTTTTCTTTGATCGTAATTTATTTTCCTTTAACTGTGATCTATTTTTACAATTGATGTTGGAAACTTTCGAAAGGTCTTTGAGGTCTTTGAAGGGGCAGTCAACGTCGGATTTCGATCTATAATGTATTGGTGGAATCATCTCGATAAGAAGAATCTTCATCACTCTCGTCGGAGTTTGTTTGTTTCTCTCTCTAACTTTCTTTGTTTAACTTTCTCTCTAATCTAAAGCTTTGAAGTTTATTAGAGAAAGAAAGAGTCATTTTATCTTTAATTTTTTCTACTTTTGTGAGATGAGTGAAAAGGAAATTTTAGTCAGAATACACTTTTGAGTGTTATTTATACTCAAAGTAATAAACCACTGATATTTCTACAAATTATTATCTCATTAGTGCTATTTAAAAGAAAGAACTCTTAATAATATTGCTCCTTAATTTTATCAAATTAAAAAAGTTATATGAGCACATTCACTCATAGCTCAATCGGTTAGTAATATATTTTTTATCAATTCGAAATAGTCAATATTCAATCATTGATAAACAATTAATAAGATTTCTCCTTCTTCTTTTGATACTGTACGTAACAATTATCTTTTTTAAAAAATTAAAAAAATCAAAATAAAACATATTTGAAATATGCCGTCCATATCCAGTCTTGATCAATTTGCTTTAATTAAATCTTTAATTATCAGCTCAAGATTGATTAGATTTGCAAGGAAACATGTGGACATTTTTAACAACAATTTTAAATATTTTATTTTATTAATATATATTACTTTTTTTAGGTCTAAAATCTTGTTCTTTGTCTCCGATCGGTGAAAAGACCCAACTCATTTATTTAGGCATCAAGTTAGATTCTGGATATGGAAGATCTTATTTACCATTTATTTAATTTGGGCTCTCACTGTCAAACAATCCAATAATGGCACTTCTTCGAAGACTTATCCGAAATACTATATATCGTTTTCGATAAGATTGTCGTGCATCTTTGGATTTTATTTCTTTTTCCTTTTAATATAAACTCACTCTTAACGTTCTTGTAAAAGTAAAAAAAAAAAAAAGACAAAAAATCTTGTCTCACTTTAACATAATGGTAGATTGGCATTTTAATCTCTTCTTAAAATACTAAAGTTGTGCATAGAAGACTTATCCTTTAATTAATACATCTCTCACATGCAAGATCAATAGATTTAACACCCAAACATAAATACATATTAGACTCTATCCAATGAAACTTCAAAACTTTAAAATGGGATAAATTTTTACTCCAACCGAACTTTAAACGAAAACTTTAAAACTTCAAAAAATAAAGTTCTAAATAGTGCAACTTCATATTTGGTGCAACAGTACTATTCACAAAACTCTAAAACTTTAAAATATTTTTTATTTTTTTAAAAGCTAATTGCATCGACCTCCCCTGAGGTTTTACCAACTACTAACGGAGTCAACTTTATCGTTTATTGACAAACACTTCCCTTACCCTTAGTAAAATTTAGTCAAATGTAACAATTGAACAGAGGAGGTATTTGTCAAAAAACTCAAAAGTTGACTAACGGGAGGGAAGGTCTTTGTCAATAAACCCAAAAGTTGATTCCGTCTGTAATTGAGCAAACCTCAGGGGAGGTAGGCGTTATATACTCTTTTTTTAAACAATCTAAAATTTTAATTAATTATCACTTTACCCTATTCAATAAACTTTATATCAATTATATCCCTTTTATATTTAATAAATTTTTTTATACCCTTATTCAATCAAATTTATTCCAATTGTATCCCTTTTATTATTTAATTTATATTTATTTTACAATAATTATTATTTATTTTAACATTTATAATAAACTAAAATTAATTAATTATTTAAAAAAACTAATTTAAAAAAAGATAAATTAAAGCAAAATACAATATTAATAAAAACATAAAAAACTTCATACAAACTTTATAATAATAAAATAAAATACCACTAAAACACTAATATTAAGGGAAAAGAGGCTCACATTGCACTCCGAAATGTTTTAGTTGATCATTTGTGGGATGAAAATTTCAAAAATTAAATGACAATCAATATGTAATATTATTTTTGTATTTTTTTTTTATGAATGTAATGTAAAACTTAATAATAGATGTAGTATTTTAGTTAATTAAATTTAATATTTTAATTTACTATTTGTAGTTAATTTTTGTAAAGACTATTTTAAGTTACCTAAATATAATATATTATTGTAATATTATGTTAATTAAGGGGTGAAATGTTAATTATTGATAAATAATAAATAAAAAAAGAAAGAAAATATAAGAGGGAATATTCTTTTAGAGTAAAATTTAGAATTATACATTGGAGATGAAAAAACTTTTGGTGTGAAAGTTAAACCAAAATAGAGTAAAAATTACATCATTTTAAAGGAGTACATTAGAGATACCCTTACAAATTCAAATAATAAATAATTAAAAAATTTTATAATAATATGCCGAGGGATTTGTACCCAAACATTTCCATTAAAACTTAACTTTGATACCATATCACTAACCACTCAATCCAAACTTTAAATTTTTGGGTCTTCTTCAATAGAATGTGAGATATTTAATTTATTTCAATTACGGAATATCACAAAAAAAAATTATAAACAAAACCAAATAAAATTATAAATATATTTGTTTTTCTTCATATTTTGCATTATATATAAAAAAATCTGTGAGAATTATAGATTATGAGAGATAATAGTTTGTATTGGTGTCACTGGGTTTACTGAGATGTGAGGAATATTTTGTACGATCATTTTTGCAAGAAAGCAAAATGGAATGTCATTTGTGATTATCTTGGACAGGTTCAGGCTACCTTTGCTCTTCCTAGAATTTGTGTTAACTCAAGCAATACAGCTTGTAACTTTAGTGCTGTGCATTCTGTAGCTGGAGCATCATCAGCTTGAGAAATCTCAAACAATGAGGTTTGTATCTTAAGTGTTTTGTATCCTAAAGCGGGATCATCATGAGCTGATAAATACCAGTATGAGAAAGTAGTCAGTTACTCTCTTCCCCGGTTTTCAGGAAACATGCAAAAAGCATGAGTTTGAGCAGTGGCAGAGCCACATTGGGGTTGTAATAAAAAATTTAGTTGTAGTTATATATGTTTTTTTAAAAATAATTTTAATAATAGCGCTGTAAGTGTTGACAATAACTTGGATAACAAGTTATCTTCTTCAGCTCATGCAAACAAAGCTGTTAAGCATGCTGGAACAGCGTATGCTGTGGCAAAGGGTAGCAATTGTAGGAAGTAAGGCTGCCAGATCACCATGCTAACATTTCCAGCTAAATGGAACGATCAAGTAAGTGATCAATCAGCTGATCAAAGGTTTATGAGAGGATGAATAAGCTTAACAAGTTGGTAATCCAATGCTGATGTGGATAAGCTTTGCTGAGCTAAAGCCAATCTGTTACAAATGATTGGCTGCCCGCATTTCATGGAAAGTTGGTTATTTCTGTTAGAGCATGCTTTATGCATGTTGTTTAGGCTATAAATAGTAGCTAGTGATTATTTATCAGATAAGATCTTCTTTTTAAAAATTGTGAGAGAAGCTTGTAAAGTTGCAAGTTTTCTGTTAATGGTGAATGTTCATTGAGGCATTTTCACAAATAGCTTTTCATTTCTATTAAACACCTTCTCTTTCATGGTATTAGAGCCTCATAAAGACTAATCGTCCATGGCTACACGATCCAGCAACTCATCAGTTCTCAAAGAAAGTGAACATGCATCACTTTCGGCTCCACCAATTGAGTTTTCCTTTCTCGCATGAATGGTGAATTTCAACCTACCTCTAAAGTTGGACAGAGACAACTTTATTCACTAGAAAGCTCAGGTATTACCTGCAATCCAAGATTTTGAACTTGATGTTTTTGTGTCTAATACACGATCTGCACCTCTTAAGTATATAGAAGTGCTATATAGCAATGGGAGTGATAAGGAAGTGATTCTAAACAAAGAATATGTCATCTAGAGGAGAGCTGACAAGCTACTCCTATGCTGGTTACTATCAACCGTGCATTCTAGCATACTAGGAGAGGTTACAAGCTGTGTGACTTCACAAGAGGTGTGGAGCACCTTAGAAAGCTTGTTTTCACAGCAAACAATGGCAAAGGTACTTCAGTTAAAGCAGCAATTGCAGTGTATTAAAAAGGGAGCAAGTTTAGTGAGTGAGTTCATGTTGAAGGTAAAATAGTTGGTTACGCTCTTAAAGCTGCTGAAGAGGTTGTTAGAGATAATGATCTCATTTTGAGCATCTTGAATAGGAGAGGTCATAAGTATGACCCCGTAGCTGTCTTGATTTCTTCACAGAAGCAAACAATGACATTGCAGGAAGTACAGTGCCAACTTATGATACATGAGCAACGTATAGCTCATCTGAACTTATCCTTATAGATTGATGTAGTGAATCCAAGTGCAAATTTTGCAGTTGGACATTCAAACAACAAATAGCCTCAACATGGTGGTTATCAAGGTGGTATAGGAGGTAGAGATAAAGGACGAGGAGGAAATGGTGGAGGCATGTGGCATAACAAGACTTCATGTCAGGTTTGTGGTAAAGCCGGTCACTTAGCCACTTACTATTATAATAGGTTTGATAGAGCTTACCAAAAGCCTAATCAAAACTATGCTAGAGGATTTTCTCAATCACACCCACCATACAATCTAGCTCCTAGTTCTGCCAATTTTCAACATCATGCCAACTTACAGCAAGCCAATTTTCAGCAGTATGCTAATATGCTGCAATAACAGGCAAATGTTAATCAATCAACAGCCTACTATGCTACATCTTGTCACAGCCGACCTTGGTAACCTTTTTATTCAATCCGAGTATAAAGGAGGTGAGAAACTAGCTGTAGGTAATGGTCAACAGCTTCATATCTCACATGTTGGTAATGCAGTGATCAATTCCTTTATTTCTCCTTCTTGCTATCTTATTCTTAAAGATGTCTTTTGTGTTCCAACTATAGCAAAAAATCTCCTAAGCATATCAAAATTTACTATTGATAACAATGCTTGTGTTGAATTCACTAACTTTAGTTGTGTGATGAAGGACAAGACTACCAAGAAGGTAATCCTTACAGGTTCACTTAGGGATGGACTCTACAAGCTTGATCTCTCTTGTGTTCGAGCATCAAGGGTTGCTGATCATCCATCATTTTTCTCTACTATCCATCCTACTTCAACTAGCAGCTCCTTCAGGTTCTTTAGCTGCTCATTTTTCTGCCTCTAGTGCAACTTCTTTTCCTGTAAATTCTCTCAATAAAAGCTGTGCTAGTCATGTTAAATTCCTCAACTGTGAGAACTGCTTGGAAACTTGGTGCAAAGGCTTTGTTAACAGCTCAAATAAATGAGAATTTATGGCATATAAAATTGGGACATCCTACACCTTTGATCCTAAAAAATATCTTACATAAATTGCATCTCAAACCTACACCTCATGACCTCAAATTCTGTGATTCTTGCAAGCTTGGCAAGCTCCATCAGTTGCCTTTTCAACCCTCCACTTTTAAAGCAACAGCTCCCTTAGAACAGGTTTATATAGATGTATGAGGAACAGCCCTTATGCTCTCTACTGCAGGCCATATATATTATGTGGTTTTTGTTGATTCATTTTTGAGGTTTACATGGCTTTTTTCCATGCATGTTAAATCTGAGGTCCTAGCTATCTTTTTAGAGTTTAAGAAACCTGTTGAGCTTAGGTTCAGTCACAAGATCAAGGTTCTTCAAGCAGATCTTAGCACCGAGTATAAACCTCTCCTTCCACATCTTAAATCTTTTGGCATTCATTTTCAAACATCTTGTGTTTACACTCATCAGCAAAATGGCATTGCTGAGAGGAAGCATAGGCATCTCATTGAAATGGGATTAACTCTTCTTGCCCATGCTCACATGCCCCTAAATTTTTAGGTTGAAGCTTTTCAGACTTCTGTTTTACTCATTAACAATCTGCCCACTCATTTACTTCTAATGAAATCTCCTTTTGAGATTTTCTTTCAAAGAACACCAAATTACAACTATTTCAAAACCTTTGGATGAGCTTGCTTTCCCTACCTTAGATCATATTCCAAACAAAAGTTTAACTTTCATACAAGCAAGTGCATCTTCATTGGTTATAGTTTGCATCAAAAAGGGTACATGTGTCTTCACTCCTCGGGTAAGGTTTTTGTGTCAAGAAATATTGTGTTTAATGAGCTTGAATATCCCTTTGCTACTTTGTTTGCATCATCCTTAACAGCAAATCCACCTTCTTCTGCTTCACTTTCTGTTTCCTTTTTATACCAAGCTAAAAATAATCCTGTTTTTCTTCCTATTGAGTTTGCTCCTTCAAATGTTAATTCTCCTGCTTCTTCTCCTTCAGTTACTGTTCCATCCATCCCTTTTCATATTGATCTTTCTAGTTACCCTTAAAATGCTCTTTGTCCTTTCCGTTTTGCCAGTTATTCCTCAAGCAGTTCCTATAGCACCTTCTTATCATCCTATGACTACCAGGTCTAAGGCTGGCATTTTCAAGCCAAAGGTCCTTTCTTCCTTTACTCTCACTGTTGCTACTGAACCTAGAAATGTTGCTGAGGCTCTGAAAAAACCTCATTGGCATAAGGCTATGTAAGAGGAGTATGATGCCTTGTTTAGAAATCAGACTTGGAGCTTGTAACCTGTTGATTCCTCTATGTACTTGGTTGGCTGCAAATGGGTTTTTAGAACAAAATACAAGCAAGATGGCTCCATTCTCAAACCAAGGCCAAATCGGTTGCCAAGGGCTTCCATCAAACTGCTGGGGTTGATTATTTTGACACATTCAGCCCTGTTGTAAAAGCCTCAACCATCTGAGTTATCTTCACATTGGCTATCACCAACTCTTAGAACATTCGGTAGATAGATATCAAGAATGCCTTCCTTAATGGCACTTTGGACAAACTGGTTTTTCATGGAGCAACTTCTAAGGTTTGTGAGCACTAATTTTCTTTCTCATGTGTACAGGTTACACTAGGCTTTATATGGCTTGAAACAAGCCCCTTGTGCTTGGTTTTTCCAGCTGCAAGATTGCCCTTATAGAGCTTGGTTTTGTCAAATCCATGGCTGATGTCTCTCTCTTTATCAAGCGGGTTTAAGGCTATGTTGTTTACCTCTTGGTTTATGTGGACGATATCCTCATTACAGGTAGTAGTTCTGCTCTAATTGGTTCTATAATCATTGTCTTGTAGTCTCGTTTTGCATTGAAGACTTTGGGTCCGGTCAACTTTTTTCTTGGTTTTGAAGCAACAAGATCTTTAACTGATTTCTTTCTTTGCCAATCCAAGTATATTACTGACTTGTTTCTTAAGACTAACATGTCCAACAACAAGCCTTGCTCCACTCTTATCTGTCCAAGTACCAAGTTGACTAAGACTGGTGGTATTCCGTTTTCAAATCAATTCCTTTACAGAAGCACTTTAGGTGCTCTTTAATATCTGACTAACATAAGGCCTGATATTGCCTTTACTGTCAATCGTTTAAGTCATTTGTGGTTGCTCCTACAAAGGACTATTGGAAGGCTTGCAAAAGGCTGCTTTGTTATCTAAAAGGCACCATCCACTTTGATCTTTGGTTCACCCCTAGCCCATGAGCTGCATATTGATGTTTATAGTGATGCTGATTGGGCCTCTTGCATTGATGACTACAGGTCCACCAGCGGGTGTTGTGTCTTCTTAGGTGGCAACATAATAAGTTGGGGTTCAAAGAAACAGTAGGTCGTTGCTCGCTCAAGCACTAAGACCGAGTATCATGCTCTTGCACATGCTTACACTGATGTCTTGTGGCTTGGCTCTTTTTTTGCTGAACTTGGTTTAACTCTTGCTCAATGTCCTGTCATCTGGTGTGACAATAAAAGTGCTACTTCCCTTGTACAAAACCGTATCTTCCATGCTCATACAAAGCACATCGAAATCGATATCCACTTCATACGTGAGAAGATTACTGCTAAAGCCTTGACAGTTCAATATGTTCCCATTGGTCTTCAAAGAGCTCATATTCTCACCAAAGGGTTGTCTCAATCTCGCTTAGATTTTCTTCGGGATAAACTGACCTTGCGAAGTGCCTCTCAGCTCAGTTTGAGGGGGGATGTAAGTGTTAACAATAACTTGGATAACAAGCTATCTTCTTCAGCTCATGCAAACAAAGTTGTTAAGCTTGCTGGTGTTGGGATTTTATACCTTAAAGCTTGTATTTATAAACGGTTAAAGACTTAATAAAAATTATCTAGTTTTATCATTCTAGTTTAAATGCGTTTTATATTCAGTAATACATTCATATTATACAAGACCATCCTAGATTGTAAGATGTAATCTCAGAATGAGTATATGAAGGTCATATAAAGTAGAATTCATTTTGAGACATGCAATCTAAAGAGTCCGTAGAGAGCAAACAAAGCTGGGTACTGCGGTCCATTCTGTAAAGTACGGTAGTCTTATCCTGGACTGCTCATGCTCATGCAGTACAGACTTTATGACCCAACTCTAGTTATGAACTACTTGTGGAGGATCACATTATATGCAAATAGTTATATCAATGGACGCTAAGACTTCAGATTGTATAAACACGTCTACAGTTCTGAGAGTGCAGTCTCGAGTTTTTAGTGGAATAATTCCGAGGTTAATAATCGTGAAATATTAATTAAAGAGTTTAATTAATATTAGTAAGCATTATTGGAGCTCAAAACTGTAGGGTCTATTGGGTCCCCTTGCTAGCTCTTATGGTTGTTGGTAATGAGGGTCACGGTAGATTAATTTGATAGTCCAATTAATAGTGTTACGAAAATAATACTATTTAATTAAAAGAGAATAATTAAATAATGGGATTATTTATTTAATTAAATATTTAATAATTAAATAGGAGGTTACAGAATCAAACTGTGATAGGGACAAAAGAATTAAAATAATTGGATTATTTTAATAGTCCCAAAGGTCACAAGTTCAAGTATTTAGGAATCCTATTTGACCTGGTCAAACTTAAACCCTAAAGACCTAGTATATAAGAGTTATTATGCTAGAAAAATTGACCTAAACTACAAGTGAAAAAACACCAGGAGAGTTCGGCCAGAGCAAGAGAGAAAAAGAAAAAAAGTTTTTCTGACTCTCCCCTATTTTGCAAGTTTGGCTGCCCAAAGGAGAAGGTGTTCTCCATTCGTTTTTCACGTGACCTCCATCTCTTACCGTGATGTACCTACACACGAGTTGTTGGATCGCGGGTCATAGCTCGGAAGATCTGGTGGTAGATCGAAGAATTAAAAAAGTCAAATCAAGAAAAAGGATGTAGTAAACAAGTTTCTTTTTCTGCGTATACACAGGAGCTCGTTTCTGATTGAAAAAGGTTTTCAATAAAAGAAAATTTTTGGAACCTCATTCCGCACGTTATAAGATAATCAAACTTTTTCTGTTTTTCCCTTCAGCTGGAACAACGTATGTTATGGCTAAAGGGTAGCAATTGTAGGAAGCAAGGCTGCCATATCACCATGCCAACCTTTCCAGCTAAATGTAACGATCAAAGAAGTGATCAATCAGCTGATCAAAGGTTAATGAGAGGATGAGTAAGCTTAACAAGTTGGTAATCCAATGCTATTCTGGAGCCAATCTGTTACAAATGATTAGCTGCTCGCATTTCATGGAAAGTTGGTTATTTCTATTAGAGCATGCTCTGTGCATGTTGTTTAGGCTATAAATAGTAGTTAGTGATTATTTATCAGATAAGATCTTCTTTGTAAAAATTAGTGAGAGAAGCTTGTAAAGTTGTAGGTATTCTGTTAATGGTGAATGTTCATCGAGGCATTTTCACAAACAGTTTTTTTATTTCTCTCAAACACCTTCTCTTTCAAGCGCAATATCAATATTAGTCCATAAAATTTTGATGTTAACTTATCTGATATAAAAATTTTAGCTATGCCCCTGAGTTTGAGATATTATATATATTAATATGTATTTGTGTTTATTATCCAGTTAGTAAAATAGAAAAATCTCTTTTCTCTCAAGCTTTTATGATAGAGGTCACTCTCGTTTCTATGATTTCTCACTAACATTTCAACAAATAGTTTTCCTTTTTTTTATCAAACACCTAGTCTTTACATGGTATCAGAGGAAGCTTGACTGATTGTCATGGATTTTGGATCTTCAAATGCTTCCTTATAGTTAGAACAACGCATTATACCATCTCAGGTATCATATCCTTCAATGGATCTGTCTTCACTAGCTAAAACACTGAACTTCCACATCTCTATCAAACGTGACTCCAGTAATTACATTTATTGGAAGACTCAAGTGCTTCCTTCCATTAGAGCCTCGGAGCTTGATGATTTCATCTTTGGATTGAAAATGTGTCCTCCAAAATATGTTGAAAGTCAGTCTACAGAAGGAGAAGATAAATCAATAAAGATCAACAAAGATTACACATCCTGGAGCAGAGTTGATTAGCTACTTCTCAGTTGGTTGATCTCAACAATCAGCGCAAAGCTTAAAAGTCAGATAATTTATTATGCTACTGCTTTTGAAGCTTGGGACATGTTAGAAACTTTATTTACAAGAGACTATGGCAAGATATTACAACTAAAACAGCACAACAACTACAAAATACTTAGAAAGGTCATGGTAATCACTGAAGTGGTAGAGGCAGAGGAAGAAGTGGCCGCTAGAATAGTAATAACTTATTAACTGTCAAGTCTTTGGAAAGTCTAGTCATGATGCTCTACAATGTTACAGTTTTTGATCAAGCTTGGCAGTGGCTTAAGTCAAAATAATAATAACATTCAGAATGGATCAGAATAAAGTCATTAGGCTTGACAGCAGCAATCTCATTACAACAGCTATAATTAGCAGCCTCAAACTCACTTTTATGAGAACTCTATCTACTTTGCTTCACCATACTACATTCAGGTCCAACCTGGTATAGTGGAGACACAAACCATATCATTTCAGACTTTGATAACTTGTCAAGATATTAGAATATAAAAAGAATGAGAGACTCACAATTGGCAATGGACAACAACAATTTCACATGTAGGTAACACTAAATGAACTCTCATTCTAAACCATCACAAGCAGTATAGTACATCTTAATGATATTTTACATATTCCAAATATTACCAAGAACCTTTTGAGCATCTCTAAATTTACAGAAGATAATCATGCATTGGCTTAATTTTATGATGATCACTTGGTGATAAAGAACAAGGTTTTGAAGAAGGTACTTTTACACATTATTTCATGTGATAACAGTAGTGCTGGTTCTTTTAGCTCAGAATCATGTTTTTCATATTAGGACCAAGCACAATAGAATAGATGTTCACTTTATACGAGAGAAGATTGCAAATGGCCAGCTCAAAGTTCAGTATATTCCAACTGATCTTCAACGAGCTGACATATTTACTGAGCCTTCTAGCTCAGACTCGTTTTGATTTTCTTCGTTCTAAACTTAGTCTTATTGGTTTCCCCAAGTTCATTTCGTGGGAGGATGTTGGAATAGCTACTCAAGCTACCTCAAGCAATGCAGCTTGTCACTTGAGTGATGTGCATTCTGTGGCTGTAGCATCTTGAGTGCTTTGTATCCTGTAGCTGGATCACCATGAGCGGATAAATACCAGTATGAGAATGGATAGAAATATATTGACATGGCAGTCTGTTATTATCAAAGCTGATATGTACAAGCATGAGTTTTAGAGATTGTTTATATTGCCGTGTACTTGTGTTTATTATTCAGTTAGTGAAATAGAAAAATATCTTTTCTCTCAAGCTGTGCTAATGGAGGTCACTATGGTTTCTACAATTTCTCACTAACATTTCAACAAACAGTTTTTATTTTTTTTGTCAAACACCTAGCCTTTACAAAACTAGCTCATTTTCTTCTCCAGATGTAGGAGAGATCTTATTGCTGCTCGCTCTTCTTTTGCTCAGTTCTTACTATGAATAGCTCTTCTTGCTCTTTTATTCCAAGAGAAACGAAATAAAGCGGTTCATTCATTAGCTAACATTATTTCGTTAATTTTTTGCTCTTAATTATTGTCTCTTTTATATGTATGATTGCAGATAACCTATTTTATGTTTTAATTATTTCAATAACCTAACCTAACCTATGACTTTTTTGGTAATTGTTTTATTTAATAGTTTGATAAAAATATGATTTAATTTAAGCACCAACATCTAAAAAATGTCAGTAAAAGTTAGCAATTGAAATGAAAAACGTGTTGATAAAATTGAGGTTACTGGGTGATAAACTTCATGCAGGAAGAGTGACTGGGTGATTACTCACTTTTCAATCGCACTCCAAATCACAGTAAAACAATGTGAATTTACTCTCCCAAAAAGGAGCTTGCAACCCATTTGATGTAGGAATAACATGATTAATCAGGGTCCACGTCATAACAATTTGAATGACGATATATATATATATATATATATATATATATATATATATATATGTATGTATATATATATATATAGCTTCATAAAAAGTTTAATTATTTATATTTTAGCACAGCAGATCGATTGAAGATCAGTTTTTTCAAATAGAGAATGAAACTTATAGAGAAATCAATTGAATACATTGAAAACCACGAATCAAAGTAAAGCAAACCATGAAATACAAAAAATCTCCCGCTTGAGAGGGAGAGGAGTGAAAGTGAAAGAGAGAGTAGTAAAACTTTGTAAATATTAGGGTTTTTTATTACTATTTAAATGTTGCGGTTACATTCGCCGCAAAATAGCACAAGTAAATAGGTTACCACCATGGATGAAGTCAGAAAATTATATTTGTAGAGATTAAGATAATAAAATATAATATTTAATGGGCTAAAGTAATACTACAATTTTGGGCAATATATCTTATCAATAATTTGTTGAAGCCTTTGCTAATGTAGATTTGAAATCATGTATGGATGATAGGAATCTACTAGTGGGTGTTGTGTGTTTCTTGGTCCTAATTTGACATCTTGGTATTCAAGAAAACAAAGAGTGGTGGCCAAGTCAAGTACAAAGGTTGAGTATCGTGCCTTGTCCCAAGCTTCCGCTGAAGTTCTTTGGTTGAGGTCATTATTTGTAGAGCTTGGTTTCACTTTAGCTGATGTGCCCACTCGATGGTGTGATAACACTGGTGCAAGATCTTTGGCCCATAATCATGTTGATGTAGATTTATAACATGATTAATCAGGGTCCACATCATAACAATTTGAATGACTATATATATATATATATATATATATATATATATATATATATATATATCTGTGTGTGTATATATATAGCTTCATAAAAAGTTTAATTATTTACACCTTAGCACAGCAGATCGATTGAAGATCAGTTGTTTCAAATAGAGAATGAAACTTATAGAGAAATCAATTGAATTCATTGAAAACCACGAATCAAAGTAAAACAAACCATGAAATGCAAAAAAATCTCCGGCTTGAGAGGGAGAGGAGTGAAAGTGAAAGAGAGAGTACTAAAAGGAAACTTTGTAAACATTAGGGTTTTTTTATTACTATTTTAATGTTTCCCTTACATTCGCAACAAAATAGCATAGTAAATAGGTTGCCACCGTGGGTGAAGTCAGAAAATTATATTTGTAGAGATTAAGATAATAAATATAATATTTAATGGGCTAAAGTAATACTACAATTTTGGGCAATATATCTTATCAATAATTTGTTGAAGCCTTTGCTGATGCAGATTGGAAATCATGTATGGATGATAGGAATCTACTAGTGGGTGTTGTGTGTTTCTTGGTCCTAATTTGACATCTTGATATTCACGAAAACAAAGAGTGGTGGCCAAGTCAAGTACAAAGGCTGAGTATCGTGCCTTGTCTCGAGCTTCTGCTGAAGTTCTTTGGTTGAGGTCATTATTTCCAGAGCTTGGTTTTAGTTTAGCTGGTGTGCCCACTCGATGGTGTGATAACACCGGTGCAAGTTCTTTGGCCCATAATCATGCCTTCCATGCTCGAACTAAGCATATAGAGGGTTCTGACAGTGAGTCGTGCGACGTTCGCGCTGACCTGGACATGCTTGCGCGACCCACTAGAATTTTGTCCACCAGAAGCAGAATGTAGCGTGACCATATTGCACCACCAACAGGTCGCGGGGATCAGGTCGTACGTTTTTTTCTTCTTTTCTTCGTTATTTTTTTTTATTTTGTTATAAACTCCTTGCTTATTTGTTTTCCTGTTCTTATTTTCTATTTTTTTTTTATGTACTTAGATATTCAATAGTTATTCTATTTTTTTTAATATATATATATATATATATATTGTTGTGTTGTACTTTGTGTTCATGGGCAAGGAGTGAAATTTTGAAAGTAAATCCTTAGATCTGAATTGCATTGAGGACAATGCAATTCAGGTTTGGGGCTATATTTCGTTCAAAAATTTGGAAATTTATGAGTAATGATGCCAAAATAGGTCAACTGTAGTTTGTCAAGTTGAACATGCACATGTGATTATTCAATTCTTATACACTTTTCATGGTTAGTCTCTGAAATAGAATGATCTCTATAAGTTTCGCTTTGGATTCTATGAACTGTCATATTTGAATTTATTGCATACTTGCGCTGTTAGTGAGTTGGATGAACTGTAAGAAGTGATGAAGGCATGTGTGCTTAAATCTCGTAAAAGGCCAAATTCCTTACCCATTTGTGTGCTCCATTAACCCTTTTGAAGCCAAACACAAGTTGGCTTTTCTTCCATCCCCACATCATTATTAACCCGTACAAACATTAAATAAATCATACCTTGTAGCTTAGGATCACAATGAGAGGACACGAAAAAGAAAAGAGAATGGAAACATAAGTAGAGCTCTTAGAAAGGGCATATACCAAGCTATATATATAAAAAGAAAAAAAAACTTGAATTGATTGAAGTGAGTCATGAAGAAAGAATTCTCGTAAATAAAAGCAATAAAAAGAATGAAAGAGAAAGTTCAGAAGCTTATTAAGGAAGTAAGCTTGGATGCCAAGAAAATAATAAAAATAGAAAAGAGCTATTTATGTGTTAAAATTTTTGAGTATTTTGATGTGATTTTAAGTTCTTTATTTTCCATTCCCTTTATTGTTTAATCCTTCACCATTGGCCCCATTACAACCTTAAGATAAGACCTATATGATCTTACAGGAACTTTGATAAACGAGCATGTGTAAGTAATGTAATTATTATGTACTCAGTTTCTAAATTCATTCATGAGATCCAATTTGCGATATCTGAGCGTCTTTCTATTTTATATGCATATGCGATTTTATCTTTGAAATTTATTGTACATAACTTCTCATCACATATATTAACAAAAGTGTGCACCTAAGATTCGAGCGATTATGAGAGTATTACCTTGTGAGAAGTATGGTCGAGGCGAATTTCATCTTAGATTTTATGGCACAATTATTTTTGACATATAGTTATTAAATGTGGATGTGAGTGACTCATGATGTACAGATAAATTTGGTATGTGATTAATATCTTATAATTGAATTGAACATGTGCAGTTTCATGATAGTTGTATGGTTGTTTATTTGGTGCATTTTTACATCAAAAAGAGATGTTTGTGGGTATCGTAGTTGGTAAACCCTTAGGAGACTATACTCCTCCTACTATGGACATCTAAGGGTTTAAAGGTTTGTGGCACGTGCTAAGTATCATCGTGTTTTCTACAACAGTGGAGTTAGTTTAGTGTATTGCTTGCATTTTTTTTTTGTTTTTTAGGTTTTGCTCGTGGACTAACAAAAGATAGGTTTGGGGGTATCTGATTGACATTAAATTCATATATGATTTCATCCTTGTTTTATCGATCTTTTTGTTATGTTTTCGAAGCATATGAGCTGTTTTGCACGTGTTCTTTAAGCTGTAAACGTATTTAAAGACTTAGTGAAGCATTTGGATTATTTGAAGGAGTTTCGGATGAAAAGCTTACAAAAGCAAAAGTCTGGTTCATAAACCAAAGAGTTGCTGCGACCTTGGGCTTGCGCGACCACCAAGTCGCACGAATGCCAAAAGTAGCCGAAATCAAATAGTACCATGACCAGTGACTCTCACGACCATCAGGTCGCTATCACTATCACGGCAGCCACAAAAGCAATCCTCAATTGCTAGCAATAGCAAGCACTTCAATGATCTAGCAAGGAGTATAGCTGGTGGTAGTCTGGCCATCACCTTTGCTCAACTGATTGAAGGTGATGCTGGTCTGCAAAAGTCTGTAGTAATGTATGATACATTGCAAGGATCAAGAACAACTTATCAAGTTGATCCAAGATGAGTTATGCTGAAGCTCGAAGAGCTGCCTCAGCTCATTAACATATTGAATGTGCTAATTTGTCAGCATCTTGTCAAGTCCAACTATAATTGATTACACTTATAATCATCTCCTTAAATTAAGGGAATTCTGTTAGAGTTTGTAACAGAATTCATATTGTGTATAAATACTCAATGCGCATGCACATTGCAATGCATCTAGTCATAATATACGATCAGATTAAGAGAATCATAAAACTCCATTATTGAGCTCTCTTGAGCTCTTGTTTTTCTTTTTTGATTGAAGTTCTATAGCTACAACTTGTGTTCTTCAACCTTCACATGGTATCAGAGTACTATTGACTAACGTTATGGCTGATTCTACATAGTTTTAAACTCAAGAAACTCATGGTTCTTCGAGCAGGATGTAGTGCACTTCTTTTTTGGATTTTGCATCACTTGTCCAAGACCTTTAACTTCAACCTTCCATCGAAACTGGACACCAGCAACTACATCTACTGGAGAGCACATGGGATCTTTGTGATTCTAGCAGTTGAACTTGAATATTTGATCTCAAGTTTAAAGACACCTCCTAGTAAGTTTCTTGAACCTATTGATTCAATTGCAGATTCTGTTAATGAACCTAGAAAGAATGAAGCATTTTTAGCTTGGAATAGATCCGATTAACTATTGTTGTGTTGGCTACTATCAACTATGAGCAAAAGTGTCATGGGACAGGTTCATCGAGCTAAAAGATCTCTTGAGTTTTGGCACACGGTTGAGAGACTCTACTCTCAACAGTCAATAGCATGAATCTTTCGGTCAAAAATAACAATATATATATATATATATATAGTTCATAAAGCAAAACAACTTCCTCTAACTAACTTTCCTTAAATCTCAGGTGAGCCAACCAAAGGTCCAGCTCACTACAACTCTATTAAGAATGCAAAAGACAAGCTCTAACAGAATTGCAACAGGTTTCTCTTCATTTTTAAAGTCTGTACAATTACATTTCATCTTGTGATTAGCTAGCCAAGGATGCCAATAGAGTTTGATGTTTACTACCTCTACTCTCAGCTTGAACCAGCTCATTCTAGTATTTGACAGTAACTAAATTACCACACTTATTTATAAGTCTGCTATCAGTTGTTGCTCGAGTTTTGATAATGTTGATGAGTTCATGGTTGCTGATGCTGATGAGATGAATTTGTTATCTCTATCATGCCCTTATAAATTGAACGAGAGCGAGACTAATAAGTTCAATTTGTCCCGAAGAAAAGTGAAAGGAGCATTGACAAGAGCTTTGGTTAAAGGATCTGCCTTTTGATACTGAGTAGGAATATAGTGCACTTGAAGCTGACCTAAAGCAATCTTTTCCCGAATAAAATGGTAGATGGTCCACCTAAAAAGCAACAGTAAACTCACGTTGTTAATAAAAACTTTCATACCTTTTTTGAGGTCTTTTCGGCAGCACTTCTTACCACGATTGAACATCTTTTTCTTTTTCTTACACTGGAAGCAAAGGAAGAGTTTTATTAGTCACGAGTTTCAGTACAGAAACATCGGAGAACTCTTTTTGTAGCTCAAGAACTAGTGGTTGAGAGTTTAGTTAGCAATTCATTTATTGATTCTTTGGCTTAATATAAATATTGAGAGCTGTGTATTTTGTGAGTAACATCAATAATATCACAAAGCTTCTTCTTCCATACAATCAGCCATTAATTGCAGTTTAAGAAAATCATTTTTTGTCTTGAGGACTTTTGTCGAACACCTAGCTACTTCTATCAAATACATTCATTCTTCTTGTTACATTTTACAATTGTAAGCCTCTGCTTGTTTACTATAAGGTGGAAACGTGGTTGGTTCGGCTTGTTCCGTATGACTTGGAAATTCTTCAGGTGCCTATTTTTGCAAGCATTCATGAATTTGATCCAAGTGAACCTGCTTTCTCTATAGAGTATCATCATGTTCATTCACTCTTAACTCAAATTTGGCTTGAAACTCTTCAAGAACTTTGATCAATTTCTCTTCTGATGGTGGGTTCATCGGTTGATCATATGAATAGCCTTCTGTCTCTTGATTGCTTCAAGTGTAATCCGAGTGACTCCCCCAATCCGAATTATATGGACTTAAAACATAATCCCCTTACGGCATTGAGTAGTAAGAATAGTCTTCATCTTCTTAATTGCTCCATGGGTGAATCGGGTGGGTCCGCTGGAATTTCTTATCAACATTCTTAATGAAAGTGTTCAGCAATTCTGCTGCTGATGGCTTCTTGGGCTAAAAGAAGCATTCTGATTTTGAACTCGCCCTTGATCTGGAAAAAATTCGGGTGACTCCCCCAATCCGGATTATGTTGATTTGAAAAATAATTCTCCCTCAGTATTGGGTAGTAAGAGTTCATGTCATAATTATACTCCATTTTGTTTTTGGGGCACCTTGCAAGCAAAGAACAAAAACAAAACTAAACTAAAATAAAAAAAAATAAAAATAATAATAAATAAATAAAAACTAAAATTAAACTAAAACTACCAATAGTAATTAAATTAATCCAATCCTCGAAATGGCACCAAAAACTTGATGTACCAAATTATACCTCACAAGTGCACGAATCTATATGTTAGTATAGTTGCGGCACATATAATGATCGATTCCACGGAGATTGGTAATTTAACTACTACTCTAATTCTAATTTAATAATAACATAAAAGTAATGATTGAATTGATTTAAAGACTAAGAAATATCTAAAACTAAATTATCACAGAGAAAACTAGAGTTGTGAATTTTTATGGAAGGAAAGCTAGGTCATCAAGTATATAAACACAATCAGTCAATGCAACCAACTATTTAACAAAGATATCTATTAAGGTTAAGAACTCATTCTTATATTAATTATGGTGATTACCTCTCGGTCAAGGACTTAACCAAGTATTTTTATTATTATTGCTGTTACCGTCTGGTTATGGATTGAGCAGATAATATTAAGAATCCATTAAACCCTAAGAACTTAAAAACTAATACCTAATTTAGCGATCAATATATAAATTAGATATCAATTATTCACAAGAGCTACCTAACTTAGAACCAGCATATAACAATGATAAACTAATTTTGAGTTTCTCAAATAATTATTATTCAATACCTAAGCCAATTACATCATCTTCTTCAACAAGAGGCAACAATAATAATATACGCACAGTGAGTAAAACAAAACCATAAATAGAATTGAAAATAGTAATTGTTTATATGAACAATTAGTGTTCTTCACATTGAATCCCTAGCTAATGACTTAGTTACACATCATGGGAATAAAAATAATAGACATGGAAAGAAAACAGAAAAACATCAAATTATCTCCCTGATTGAAGTAATAATCTTCTGACTGCTGTAATAATGTCACAGACGGTAAAAAACTGATGAAAAAGGCGTGAGTGGAACCTGTGATGGCTAGGTGGCTCCTAGTAGGGAAGCGACCGCCATTTTTAAGTCATGAAGGACTTGTATTTATAGTATCATTCTTAGCCTCCTAATGCAACTCGGATTAAGGCTTTTTATTTGACCGCATGACCTGGATGGTTGCGTGACCACACGCATGACCTAGATGGTCGCGCGACATGGGTCGTGCACGACTTACTGGTAGTATATGCCTTTTCCAATCCTGTGCAACCAAGTGATATGACCTGGTGGTTGCGTGAGTCAGTAGGTTGTGGTAGTCTATAGTTTCAGCAACTTTTGGCATTCCTACGACCTGGTGGTTGCACGAGCCCAAGGTCACGCAACTCTCTGGTTTATGAACCAAACTTTTGCTTTTGCAATGCTTTTCATCCAAAACTCCGTCAAATGACCTAAATGCTTCACTAAATCTTTAAATACTTGTACAGCTTAAAGAGCACATCAAAACACTCATATGCTTCGAAAACATAATAAAAGGTTGATAAAACAAGGGTGAAATCATATATGAATTTGATAGTCGATCAGATGTATGCTATTGTGAGTGTGATGTATGACGTTTTTTTTATTTTTTTTAATTAAGATTTTTTTTCTTTTTTTAAATGATTTTTTAAATTTTAAATTGTTTATTAATTTTATTCTATTGAAATTACTATTTTACCATTGATGATTTGATGACCAATCGTTAATTTTTAATGAAAATCTAACGGGAGTTAATTTTTAATGGAAACCTAATGGGAAGGGGTCTTTTAGAGATTTTTTTCAACTAGATGGGGTAAAGAGAGAAAAATAAAATTAGAAGGTGGAAAACGGAGAATACTCCAAACTATAGGGGGAAAAGGATAATATCCCTTTAGTCAATTATCTACAAAGTGATTTTTTGGTAGTAGTGGTATGTATTAAAATAAGTGTCCTTTCGCATTTGGGCTCCTTTGGTGGATGACATCGCGTAATTAGTTATTACTTTGATTAGCTCTTCGTGCTCTTTGTTTTTTTAACGTGCAATAATTTATTTTGTGAGTATTGTGTAAATTATCATCTCTAAATAAGGATTCATCTTCAAATATGGACATTGGAGATCCAATATGGATCTCCAACCATCCAAAAAATAAAAGTGGTGGAGATCCAATCTAGATCTCCACCCGATCCGCACATACAACCACCACACATCTAACTCTCCACCATCAAAACTACACAATCCTCCCCCAACGCCACCAACGCAGCCTAGCTCCCACCACACAACCACATAAAGAGAAGAGGAAGAGAGAGAGAGAGCAGAGGCGCGGTGAGGAAGAAGGAGATAGAGAGAAGAGATAGGGTTGCATGAAGGAGAGAGAGAGAGAAGAGATTGGCTGAGGAGAAGAGAGAGAGAGAGAGAGAGGGTAGGTGAGCAAAAAATATATTTTTTTTATTTTTTTAGTTAGATTTTTTTTAGATGATTTTTTAAAATCTTAACTTGTTTATTAATTTTATTTTATTGAAATTAATATATTACCATCGATAATTTGATGGCCAACCATTAATTTTTAAAGAAATCTAATGGGAAGGAGTATTGTATAGGTTTTTTTTTAAACTAGATGGGGTAAAGAGATAAAAATAAAACTAGGGAGTGGAAAATAGAGAATATTCTGAACTACAGGGAAGAAGGATAATTTCCCTTTAGTCAATTATCTACAAAGTGATTCTTCGGTAGTAGTGGTATGTATTAAAAATAAGCGCCCTTTCGCATTTGGGATCCTTCGGTTGATGACATCACGCAATTAATTCTTACTTTGATTAGCTCTTCTTGCATTTTTATTATAAGAGAAACTAAATAAAGCGGTTCATTTATTAACTAAAAATTGAGCAAATAATACTGAATCTATCTGAGGTTGTTGAATTACACTCGCAATCAAAGTTTGCAGAAACTCACACTGAGCTCCCCTGATATTAAGTTGACCAATTAAAAAGTAGGCTCGAGCCTCCTCTGGTTCGTGACCCATTGTGGATCTATGGTGAATCTACCATGAATCTCTCGTTTTTTATTCTAGTTTTTCTTTTTTCTTTTTTTAACGGTTAATCATACTTTTTAGTTGTCAAACTTAACATTAAGAGAGTTCAATGTGCGTTTCTACAAATTTAATTTCGAGTATAATTTAACAAACTTCATAATGTTATTTGTTCGTAAAAATTATTTCGTTAATTTTTACCCTTAACGAGGACAACGTATGGCTTGGTGAAACCGTGAAAGTCCTTTCTCTGTTCATGTTTATCTCTAATCACATCAAATTTTGTCTCTTTTATATGTATGATTGCAGATAACCTATTTTATGTTTTAATGATTTCAATAGCCTAACCTAATCTATGACTTTTTCGTTATTTTTTTATATATTATTTTGATAAAAAAATAATTTAATTTAAGCAGCAGAATCTAAAAAGTTCAGTAAAAGTTAGCAATTGAAATGAAGAAGTGTTGATAAAATTGAGGTTACTGGGTGCATGATAACCTTCGTGCAGGAAGAGTGATTGCTTACTTTCTCAATCAATAAGCTTTTCAGTTATATTTGATGATAAAGATTAACTGTAGTCACATTTTAAAATAATTAGTAACAGAGAAAATGAATTATTAGGGCCACTGCACTACTACCATTCTATATAAAGGCAAGGCTGTCAGAAACGTTTTCTCCAAGTCCAACCTCAATCTGCATTTCCAATTAAAACCTTTTGTTGTAGCAAGAATGAGTCTAGCTGGTAAGCTTGAGGTTGATGTAGAGCTGAAAGCATCCGGTGATCAGTTCTACAAAATCTTCAGCAACGAAGTTCACCAAATGCCTAATGCCTCCAGTAAAATACAGGCAGTTGATCTTCATGAAGGTGACTGGAAAACTCCAGGCTCCATCAAGCTCTGGAAATATATCATAGGTAAGCCAACTTGTAGTATTATTTATTTGCTCTTTTCTACTTCACATCAAATTGTTATTAAAATCTAAACCTTGAATTATAAACTATTTGAGTGCATCTAAATGATATATTAACCGAATGTATTTTCATGTCGCCATGCGCAAAATAACACAGGAACGAACAAATATCATTCTTCGAATACAATTCTATATCTAATGGTTAAGAATTTGAGATTAGTAATTTTGTTAATTCATTTCTTATGAAATTAACTATATATTTTTATACGTGTATATAGATGGAAAGACTGAGGTTTTCAAGGAGAGGGTACACTTCGATGATAAAGATAAATGCATTACCATGGATGGAGTGGAGGGTCATGTCCTGGAAAAATTCAAGAAATACAAAGGAATATTTCAGGTGATTAACAAAGATGAAGGAGGGTTGGTGAAACTGAGTCTGGAGTACTGAGAAACACAAAGCAGCCGATGAACCTCCATACCAGTACCTGGATTTCGTGGCTGGTCTTATCAGAGACATCGATGCTCACCTTGTCAAGGCCGCATGATCGATGATCGTACAATGATGCTTTAATTAAGCTTGAATATTATCGAGAGCCAGAAGTATTTATATATCAGTTTGTTTAAGTATGTATGTATGTATGCGTGTATATATATATATATCATATATGTATGTGTGTATATATATATGGTGTGTTTTCAATGTTATGGTGTGATGAAAATGATATTAACAATAAATTGTAGCAGGTCCTGCATGTACTAGAAGATGCGAACCACGCTACCTTGTATATATAAAACTTTTATGGTGTGTTGAAAATATTAAAGTACCATCTTCTCTTAATTTCCCGTCTCTGTGTCTCTATATAATAGCAAACGAAATTAATCTATTTGCATGACGATAAGATATCTTCAATAATACTCGGTATGATACGTTAAAAGAGAAAACATTAATGGATCTCTAAATATGTAAAATTTCAGTCTGCTTAAATTATCACACGAAAAATGTGTTTAAATTATCCTGAAATATAGGGAGTTAGTTAGAGGTAGTTAAGAGCTGTGTGATGATAGTATATAAGCTCATTGTATAGTCAGTTTATTGTTAATAAAGAAAGCTTTCATAATCCAGAGTTTCCTCCATTAATGGGGCTTGATTTCTAAAGTCTCTTCTTGGAAGACTTTAATCAAATACTTTTACAATTTGATCAAACACCTTGCAATTTGACATGGTACGTATCAGATCTATCAACACTCGAAGTCTCTCAACTTTTCAACTTACACAGTCAAACTTGATAAACAAACTACCTCTACTGGAAAACTAAAATTGAACTAGCTCTTCTAACATCCTCCTTATCAAACGGCCTGCTCAAAACCTCCACCATTTCTTCATCAATCCTCTTATCTAAACAAGCTGTAGCCTCACACAAATCACTGTTCAAAGGGTTGCTGGACTGGAACAAAGACTGATAGTAACTATAAACAATCTCCACAATCAACTTATCATCATCCCTAAAAACCCCTTTTCCATCAACCAACCCCTTTATCTCATTTTTCCTCCTTCTAGCCGAGGCTTTTAGATGAAAAAATTTAGAATTTCGGTCCCCTGCAGTCATCCATTCCACCCGAGACCTTTGTCTCCAATACAACTCCTCCTTAGCCAAAAGACTTTCTAAATCTCTCTCAATGCTTCTAATATCTCCCAACACCCTAGCATTCTGAGGTCTAGAATAAAGATCATTAAGGGTCACTCTTTTGATTTCAATAGCTCTTTTAAGAGACCCAAATTTTTCACGATTCCAAGTTTCCAATTGCAAGGCACACTTATTCAACTTGCTATGTAACCTTGAAGGAGAAACCCCATCCGAGAAACCACCCCAGGCATTGCAGATAACAGTATAACACTCCTCCTCCTTCAACCAAAAGCATTCGAATTTGAAAGTTTTGGCTCTAGTGAGACTATTCAACCCCTTATCCCCACTGAAGTCTAGGAGAATAGGACGATGGTTAGAAAAGAAAAAACCAAGGTGTTTGACTCTACTACCATGAAACATATTCCCCCACTGTTGGTTTGCCAAGAATCTATCTAACATTTCTTGAATATTATGACTACCCGACCTTTTATTATTCCAAGTAAAAAGAGGCCCCCTAAAACCAAGATCAATCAAATTACAAGCATCAACTGTATCTCTAAAAGCACACATACCTGAGAAATGGCCTACAACACCTCCTAACTTCTCATCAGCCTGAAGAAGATCATTGAAGTCACCACCAATAACCCAAGGAAGGTTGTTGACCAGCTTCAATCATCTCAGAAGTTCCCATGAATCCAATCTCTGATTTTGCTGCGAACACCCATAGAATCCCATAAAACGGCATTTCCTACCATCCTCCATAGTAATCACTGCATCAATATGACCACGTGAGAATGAGAGCACCATCACATCCAAATCGTCTTTCCAGAGTAAAGCTAACCCACCACTTTTCCCAACACAATCCACAAACAAGCCACCACAAAAAACCCAAAGAAACTTTCAGATTTGCTGACCTAGCACAACCTAGTTTTAGACAGAAAAACCAGGTTAGGGGAAATATTCTGGATCACCTTCCGGACAGTGATCGATCAATATTTGTTACATATTTACGACCCTTAGACCTTATCTTTTGATTGTATTTTGAGTGAATTTGGCGCTTTTGATGTGTTTATTGAGCATGTGCAGGCCATTGGGAAATATTAGGGAAGACATAACAAAGTTGGAAGAATTAAAGAATTCTCACTGCAAACTGGTCGTGTTTCGAAGGTTGGCATATATTCTATAGGATGAACTGGGTTTCGAACTTTATATGTATGGAAAGATATAGGTGTATAATTTCCCATGCATTTTACGGTTCGTGATTTGAAGTTTTCGAGACGAAGTTATACTCGTTTTCGTAACAGTGCGCAATGCTGAAATTTGGAGCAGTGAGTATCGCGACCAAACGGCGCGACCGTTGGTCGCGATACACCGGTCGCAACGACACATCAATTTTCTGGTAGTGTGTACCGCGAGCAAAGTGTCGGGACCGTTGGTCGCGACCCACGGTCGCGACAACACAAAATCTGGAACCCTAACAGCTACCTATAAAGAGAAAACATAAGAAACAAAGAGGGGGTTCATCTTGGCTCGTCCAAGCTACGACCAAACACCCTCCCAAGCCATTTTTCACCATCCTAAACACCAAAATTCATCATCAAACACCATTTGGAGGTTAGATACTTGGATTACATCAATTGTTCATCAAGGAAGTTGAAGATTTGAAGGTGAAGGAGTTCCATCCGAATCCAAGAGGAAATCCCTCTCCATGAAGCTTCAAATGGGTTGTTTTACTTCCCTATCTTCTTTTTATTGTTCAATTGATTGTATGAGTAGTTAAATCTCTTGTAAGGTGGTCATGGAACCATGATTTGATTTTAGGGATTTTTGACTATAAATATATTTTGATATTTATTTGCAAGATATTGAATTTAGAGTTTGATTATATTTATTACAATTTATTCTAGTTCAATGCATCATGAAAGTGGTTTGCAATGATTCTTGATTAATTGTGATATTGATTTTGTTGTAATCTAGCATGAGAAATCATTAGGTTGCAATTGGGGTTAATGCATTCTAAGTTCAATGGTTAGATTAATTTTGGTGTGAAAATACTAAATTGATCTAGGGATTAGATTAGTTAAGGGTTTCCAATTGAATGCACTCTAGGACCAATAGGTGAGCTTAATTGGAATTACAACACCATTGCGGAACCAATACAATGTGGTGTGCCTAAACTACTCAATTCGTTTCTTGTTAATAACGCACTTCATAGTAGTCATTAAATTATCCCTTATCCAAGATTGGGACCGTATAACCATCTAACGCCTTTGTCCATCGAATCTGTCTTGCTTTATTTTATTGCATTAGTAGTTAATTATATTTCAATTAAAAACTCAAAAACAACAACCTTGATTTATTTTACCGCTGTAGTATAATATTTAATTTATAGAATTAGTTCCACCACTTCCTTGTGGATTCGACTCCGTACTCACGGAAATATTATTACTTCGACACATCCTGCACTTGGGATTATTCCCATGCGTTTGAGCGTGTCAGACAGCCAGGAACGCACCGGGATTTCCCAGCCCCCGCACGTTCCAACAGAGTTTTTTCATGGCTTCCGGCGGGCCTGGACTCTAGGCTCCGCCGATCTCTATGAAGAAACATCTTCAACAAGTTTCTGTCACTTTCCACAAATCAATTCAACAATTGCTTATGTACTCTTCTGCTTCCCTCCTCCACCCAACACTACTATCGGACACGAAGGTTATTTTGCAGAGGTCTGAATGTCACCAGCTTTTAGAGACTTACTTCCAGGTCTTCTACTCTTCCTAATCTTTTGACTAACCACCATCATTTTCTGGATTGGACTCAGCCCTCCTAAGCCTCTGCCCTTAGTAAGAGGCCTGCCTCTAGCACCTCGTTTCCATTTTCTGGTAGTGGGCTTAATAGAATTCATTAACCTCTGATTTTCCTCATTAGGCCCAATAAGACAATCCACATTAGGCCCAACCTCTACGTCTCCAGCAACAAACTCTAATTCAATCCCTTGCATCAGAGAGCCTTCCACCTCAAGCCCTTGGTCCCCACCAAACTCCACCTCAAAAACAAACTCTGTTAGAATATTCCCCACCACAACACCCTTCACTCCTGCACCTGTAATATCCTAACACAGCAGAGGAACCATGCCTCCAACAGAATTCTGCTCAGCTGAAATATTTCCACCCACATTCGCTGTCTGTATAGTAGCCTTACTAACCACCTTCAGTTGGAGCTTCTCCCTTCCTGCCATGGAATAATCAGACACACTATTTCTATCAGAACTTCTAGCAGTTGTTGCATTAACCCTATCAGTATCTTTAGAGCCCTTCTGTTTCTCTCCTATATTGCCATAATGGTCACTTGAGGCTTCAGCCTTCGGCTGCAACTTGCCATGCTCAGGAAGGGGAGCACGGAGCCACACTCCATATTTAGACATTGAACCATTAATAACACTAACTCTAGCCTCATCCTCCAAACACTCCTTGAGAGAGTGACCCATCAGACCACAATCAAAACAAAACTTAGGAAGCTTTTCATACTTAATTGGGGAAGTAATCATCAAACCAACTTCTTCCAACCATACCCTAATTCCTCATTTTAAAGGTTTAGTAATATCGATTCTGACTTTAACCCGTAAGAATTTCCCCCAACACCCTTTTGATTTTAGCGAGAGCTCAACCACCTCACTTATAGTGTCAGGGAGTAAAACTGGAACCCTCCTATTCATGCACGCAAGAGGAACATTGTATATTTGTACCCATATTTCCACCTGTGTAAAACACATCTTGGAGATTTCCCTTAGCTTCTCTGGTTTGACTAAGACAATAAGGTTTATATCAAAATGCCAAGGCCCCCTAGACCAGACCATCGCCTTGTCCTCCATAGATTTAAAATAGAAGACAAAAATATTCTCACCTACCACTTCAATCTCCACAGGTCCAATCGCCCCCCAAATCTGCTCAATAACCCCTTTAAAGACCTCCTTACTTATCTTTCTTCTACCCAAAACTTTCCCAACTAAACTGAGAGAGACATCTTTGATACCCGCATCATACTCTTCACTATAGAGGTTCAAAACCGGAACATCCACCTCCAAAAGTGTTAAAGATTGACATAGCCTAGCAATATCTTCGTCCGTCATCCTTCAAACCAGCAAAAACAAACACACAAAACAGCAAACACCTCACAAGCACACCCCAGAAAAACAGCTAACGAGCCACAAACCAGCTCCAAGAAAACCCACCACCGCTACACCACACCATAGAACCAGAAGAAAACCACACCAACTAACAAGACCCAACACCAAGATCTAACCAGAAATCAAAGAAAACCCCACCACCTAACTACAAGGAAAGCAAAGGAAAGCAAAATGAAGAAACATATCCAAAGAGAGAAACTTAAAAAACCAGTCTACTACCACAATGGTAGAAATCTCCCCCAAAGGGCCGAAGCTTCCACACTCACGTTTCTTTAGAGAGAAAACTACAGAGAGAAGAAAAAATCTAAGTTAAATTTGAGGAGTTTTTATAATTCGAATTTTAGCATAACTATTAGAGCTTTTGATCTTGAAGATCTCATCTCAAGTCAGAAAACACCTTCAAACTGTTCGTTGAGAAGAAGACAAGTGATGAGTGTAAAAGTAGTGCTTGATCTACTCAAGAATCGACAAGAACAAGCAGAAAAATCAAAAGTGTTTGACAAAGTATAGAAAGTGTTTTTGATAATCCTCACTGAAAACACCATTGTTGAACACAAGCTTTGCAGAGAAGTTTCACTAGAAAACTAATCATATTATTCAACCAATTTTACATTTACATCAATCAATATATATATATATATATATATATTGGAATGAGAGCTGAGTTAGCATCCCATAACAGAATGGATCCATGATTTAGGTATCACCAATCATTCCTAACTTAATTTTTCATGTCAGCATAGTGAGTAACTAATTTTAATCATAACTAATCTCAACTTACTTGTAACTAACTTCTAGCCACTAGTGAACTTGCCATCAGCTCCATGATCTCTCAGCCTTTTATTATCATTTCCACAATACTTCACGAGACGTACAAGCATGGTAACACAGCTCGATACCTCACTTGATCTGGTGCTTGCATTAGCTGATGCAAAGGCTGCATTTAAGTTGTTGTTGATGTTGTTATGTTGATTAACTCTAACATCTCCCCTCAAGCTGAACATATCATGGCATCACACAAGTTTAGCTTGGAGCAGAGGACAGCAAACCGAGGTTGAGAGAGAGCTTTTGTTAGAATGTCAGTTTTATAAAGAGCAGTGGGGACATACTACACAGAGAACTGCTTGGCTGCAATCTTTTCTCTAACAAAATGAACATTAGTTTCTATGCTTAATTCGAGCACGATAGACTGGATTTTAAGAGAGAGCAGTAACGCTGGTGTTATCACACTAAAGAATTGGACAACAAGGAAGTTTAATACCAAGTTCAATAAATAAGAACTGCAACCACAGTATTTCAGGAGTTGCATAGCCAAGGCTCTATACTTGGCTTTAGACTTGGTAAGCTTTGTACTTGGACATAATGGAGTTGCACAGCTTGCAATTAGACATGTTGGTTTTTAGGTGTAAATACCTATGTACTTTGATTGAGCCAGAGTGATGTTTGTAGCAGATCCGAAAGCCTTAAACCCAAGGATGTAACTAATGGAACCAAGAATTTTGAGTGCAAACTTAGACTGTAAAACTTAGATGGTATGAAGAACCAATGCAAGATTGCTCCTTGTGACCAGTGTATCATCAATACATATCAGCATATAGATCACATGAGAGGATGAGTGCTTGATGAAAAAAGACACGTCATATTTGGAATTGGTGAAACCAAGATCAGTAAGAGCAGTTTTAAGCTTGAAGAACTAGGCTCTAGGTGCCTGTTTATTCAACCTGTCTACATGAGCTGAAAGCTGTGGATGAATAAAACCAATAGGTTACTCCATATAAACAAGTTTTTTAAGATCACTATGCAAAAGGGCTTTGTTTATGTTAATTTGTTGGATATCCCAACTATGAGAAACAACAAATGTGAAGGTTACTATTATTGTGGAAGCCTTAACAACTGGACTAGAGGTATCAAAATAATCAATCCCAGCTATTTTATGAACCCCTTTACAAGTAACCTAGCTTTATACTTCAATACAGACCCATCTGGTTTGAATTTAGTCCTAAACACTCAGTTGTACTCCACCAAGTTCATAGAAGAGGTTTGAGGAAACAATGTCAAAGTTTTATTGCTGAACAAATCATTGTATTCTTCTTCTATGGCCTTGAACCTGTATGACTGAGCCAAGGCGTCTTTGTTCAAGACCAACAGCTAAAGCAATGATAGGAGCTTGACACAAAGCATAATACATTTTGGGTTTGATAATGCCAGATTGAAGGCTAGTAACCGTTGGATGACAAGGAAATAGAGCAAGAGGGATGCTACTGCACGGGTTCCAAGGTTAGGTTTAGGTGTAGATGGAGGTAACACTAATGATGGAACTGAGGCTGACACTAAAGAATATAGTGGTGTAGATAACTGAATATGAAAAGGGACTGCAGGTGAGAATGGACTTGAGTTTGAAGTTGAAGAATTGCTGCTTACTAGCTTAATAACAAAAACATGTAAGGTTTTGATAGATTTTTTAGAAGATGTAGATATGGGAAACAAGGATTTGAAAGGGAATTCAAACTTATTGAATACCACAATTCTTGAAACATAAATCTTGCCTGTGGGATATAGACACTTGTAACCTTTTTAACTTAGACTATATTCAAGAAAAATGCATTTTGAGGTATGGAAATCAAACTTGTGTGATGGTTATAAGCTCTAAGATAAGGAAAACAAGAGCGTCCAAAAGCCTTAAAGAAGTTGTAATTTGAAAAATGATTGAATAACATCTCAAAGGGAGATTTCAATTTAAGCACTTGAATGGGAATATTATTGATAAGAAGTGTTTTTGTTTGAAAGGCATCAAACCAAAAGATTAGAGGCATGTTAGCATATGCAAGTAGAATAAAGCATGTTTCAACCAAGTGTCTATGCTTCCTCTCAGCAATTCCATTTTGATGATGAGTATAAGCAGATAATATTCTAAATTCATTGAATTCCACAATTGGTTAGAAAAGACAGCAAAGGCTTGGATTTAGCACCTAAGTCAGTATGAAGACACTTGATTTTATGAGTAAACTGAAGCTTTACAAGATTTTTGAACTAATGAAAAATCGAAGGTACTTCAGACCTAACCTTAAAAGTTAAAAGGGTATATCCAGGTAAATTAAGAAAATGAATCAACAAAGATGATATAGTATTTATATCCTTCAACAAAATTCATTGGTAAAGGTCCCCACTCATCAGAATATACAATTTCAAAAGGTACTTTAGCCCTACAAGTTGAAAGCTGAAAGGTAGTTGATGCATCTTTCCTAACTTACATGAATTACAAAGCGAAAATCATTGGATGAGTTTTTTATATGCAGCACATGCTTGAGAATTAAGGGACTTGGATGACCAAGTTTAACATGCCAAGAGTTTACATTGCTTTGAGATATTAACAAGACATTATGTTTACCACATTCAGTGCCAGAGTGTAATGGATATATAGATGTATATTGACAAGGAGAGCTGGCTTTATTGAAAACTGAAAAAGCAGGAGACTTATTTAGACAACTTATATGCATTGAATCTTGTTTGGTGGTTTTGGGATTTGTTTGGTGGTTTGTAGGGGTTTTGGGTGGTTTTGGATGATTTGGGATTTATTAGTTAGTAATAGGTAGTGTGTTCAAGTTTTGATATGAGGGAGATGGAGATGGATGATGATGATAGAGTGTGGGTGATAAAATTGATAATAAAAATGGTGGTTTTTCTTTTTTCCCAGAAGATATGGAGGGTTGGAGAGAGAAGAGAAAAGATATTTTTAAATTTTTTAATTATATTTTTTTAGGGCAATTCGGTATTTTCATTTTTAGTTTATGGGTGTTTTGGTATTTACACACATGTTAGTGTTAAAAACTAACTTTTTGGACGGTTTGATAACGGCAGCGGGGAATGTGTAATTTTAAAAATAGAGTGGCTTCTTGTGTTGGGTCTAGGATTTCTCAGTCAATTACTTCTATTGAGCCTACTGCTGTGGACTTACCCGTCTCACCATCACCTAATCATCAAACATTGTCCCAGCCTATTACAACTCAACCTGTAATACTATTTCCATTCTTATTTTACCTAGGCCTACTACCAATCCACATGCTCCTACTACATCTATTCACCCTATGATTACTAGGACCAAAGTGAGAAATGTTAAATGTTCACAAAATGCTATCTTATGCACATCACCTCATGTGTTTTTAGCTGCTGCTATTAAACCCAAGAATTTGAAGACAGCTATACAAGATCCTAGGTGGTTTGCTATAATGTCAGAGGAGTATAAAGCATTGATCACCAACCACACCTGGACTCTAGTCCCATTTACTTCTGATATGAACTTGGTTGGTTCTAAGTGGGTATATAGGGTGAAGTTTAAGCAAGATAGATTAGTTTGAAACATAAGGCACATTTGGTAGCAAAGGGTTTTCATCAAACACCAGGTTGGATTACTTTGATACCTTTAGTCCCATTGTCAAAGCTTCCACCATTCGTGTTGTGTTCTCTCTTGCAGTCACATATAAATGGTAAATTCAGTAAGTGTAACACCCCCTGACCCAAATCCACTCGGACCGAATCAGGGAGCGCTACAATGTACTAAAAACTAACTTTTACTGTAGATAAATATATTTTATATTCAAAAACCTTTTCTAAGTGGTCCAAATAAATTTTCGAAAATCTTGCCAGAGTTTCCTCTGTTTTTCTGACTTTCCAAAACCTGTTTACAGTTCAAATTCATAAAATCAACTTCAAGTAGTAAATCAATTTTGCGCACCCTTCCAAAGATAGTGCGACTTACCAACCAAGTTATCACAATATAATTTATAAAGATTCACATAACATAAACATATCATAAAATATTTACATAGCGGAAGCTCGTTAAATATTTACAAACAGTTTCTGTATATGCATACGGTATCAAAATATATAAACTTAATACAAACAAACTACCAAAATGTATGCAAGAAAGATGTGATCCTGACTCTGGTTCTGCAACCTCTACTCTTCTTTATCTTTTTCGCCTTTGGAACCTTTGTTACCTGCGTGCGAGAAAACTCAACACGCTAAGCATATTGCTTAGTGGATGTACACAAAATTGTATATACAAATAGTTGATATCAATTAAAACTATAAATAATAAATATATAAACAATATATATGGGGCTCATATCAAATCACATATCCAAAATCAATCAACAGACAAATTTTTCATAATTTCTCAAACGTTTCCATATAACAAATTAATTTTCAGATTGGGCTCCTGACATACAAAACATAAGTTATCGGACTGGATTACGGGTTGTTCGGTATTGAACGCAAACGGGGCCACTCACCGAACATCAGATCAGAATGGAACACCAACGGAATCACCCGCTGTAAATGTCCTATGACAAATTTCAGAACTCTAGGATCGGCACTTGGGGCCTGCACTATCCAAAGGGTGGTATAATCGGCACAGTACTGTTCAGACAGAAACCCAATTGACATGTCAACTTCCTATATCCATATCTATGTTCATACATATCAGAGCCAAAATATTTTCTCCAATCCAATGTCAACATATTTTATTTCTTTCCGAATAATCGAATTCAATTGTACTACATATCAATATATTTATATTTTTGCAAATTCAAATTTCATCAAATATAATATAACGGAAATATACGAATATATTTATAAATCAATAATCATATTAAATCAATCCAAAATATACGCAAACGTATTTCATAATTCCGTTTCGAATCAAATTGCCCCAAAATCATTTTCCGATATATTTCAAAATATAATATAATTTAAAGCACTGTCAACAATAAATTTTACATAACAATATATTTCCATCGTATTCAAATCATTCCGAAATTAGTTTCAAACTATCTATTCTACTCAATAGAATTCAAATAATTCAAAACCTATAAACTTCGATAATTCCGAAAATTTCTGGAAAACTGAAAAAATTCGAAAACTCGTATATATCGAACCTGAACTATATTCGATAATCAATATAATTCAAATAACGCAAATTTAATCAATTTCAATCAATCTAAAATATTCTGGAAACTGGAAAAATTCCAAAACACGTATATATCAATTTCAATCAATCTAAAATATTCTGGAAACTGGAAGCTGATCATCGCGATTTGTGGTCGCGGTGACTGGTCGCGGTACTCACTGCCCCAAATCTTCCTTTTCACCGCGAGCTGCTCATCGCGATCCCTGGTCGCGGTGAGTAGTCGCGATGCCTACTGTCCAGATTTTTACCCTTTTCTTCGTGCATTGTTTTCGACCGTTCAAATTGGTCCATTATGAAACCTAACTAATAATTGTGGATATTGTTGTCTCATGATCTCTTCACTTTCCCATGTTGCTTCTTCCACATTATGATTTCTCTAGAGAATCTTGACTAATGGTACTGTCTTATTCCGGAGTTCCTTAAGCTCTTTGTCCAAAATCTCCACAGGTTCTTCTTCATATGTCAAGTCAGGTTATATCTCAATAGATTCAGTCTGAACTCTATGAGATGGATCAGATTTGTATCTCCTCAGCATAGATACATGAAATACATTATGTATCTTTTCTAATTCCAAGGGTAAAGCTAGTCTATAGGCTACCGGTCCCACACGTTCAAGAATTTCGTACGGACCAATAAACCTAGGACTTAACTTTCCTTTCTGTCCGAATCTCATTACTTTCTTCCATGGAGATACTTTCAGAAATACTTTATCACCAACTTCATATGCAATGTCTCTTCTTTTCAAATCTGCATATGACTTCTGACGATCGGAAGCGACTTTCAGTCTTTCCTTTATGATCTTCACCTTTTCTTCAGTCTGTCTGAATAAATCAGATCCAACCAACCTGTCTTCTCCCAATTCTGTCCAGCACAAAGGTGTTCTACATTTCCTTCCATATAATGCCTCATACGGGGCCATATCTATGCTCGTCTGATAACTATTGTTATAAGCAAATTCAACCAATGGAAGATGATCATCCCAACTTCCCTCAAAATCAATAATACAACTCCGGAGCATATCTTCTAGCACCTGAATTACTCGTTCCGACTGTCCATCTGTCTGTGGATGGAAAGCTATACTAAAGCTTAATCAAGTACCCAGAGCTTCCTAAAATTTCTTCCAGAATCTGGACGTAAACTTTGGATCTCTGTCTGAAATAATAGAAGCTGGCACTCCATGTAATCGAACTATTTCTTTAATATATAGCTCTGCTAATCTGTCCAATGAATAATCTATTCTGACAGGTAGGAAATGTGCTGACTTGGTCAGTCTATCCACTATTACCCAAATCGCATCATGATGACTCCGTGTTAGGGGTAATCCTGTGACGAAATCCATGGTAATGCGGTACCATTTCCATTCAGGTATGGGTATTGAATGTAGCAAACCTGATGGAACTTGGTGTTCTGCTTTTACCTGTTGGCATGTCATACATCTATTTACAAAGTCCACCATATCCCTCTTCATACCTGACCACCAATATTGAGTTCTCAGATCTCTATACATTTTCGTGCTACTAGGGTGCATCGAATATGCACTACTGTGTGCCTCTGTCAGAATTGCCCTTCTCAACTCCTCATCATCTGGGATGCAGATTCTGTTTTTGAAGCACAAAGTACCATCATCCCTGATCGCAAACTCAATATCTTTTCCCTCCTGGACTTGTCCACTAATAGTCACAAGTTTCTCATCCTGTTGTTGCTTTTCCTGTATCTGCTGGATCAGATTCGGCTTGAGTGTCAGTTCAGCTAAAATAACATCATCTGAGGTTAATGTCAAATGAGCATTCATAGCTTTCAATGCAATTATAGACTTCCTGCTCAAAGCATCAGCAACAACATTCGCCTTTCCTCGATGGTAATCAATAACACAATCATAATCTTTAATTAACTCTATCCATCTTCTCTGCCTTAAGTTGAGTTCCTTCTGGGTAGGCAAATACTTAAGACTCTTATGATCCGTATAAATATAGCATTTCTCTCCATAAAGATAATGCCTCCATATTCTCAAAGCAAACACTATGGCTGCAAGTTCCAGATCATGTGTTGGATAATTCTATTCATGAGTTTTCAACTGTCTGGAAGCATAAGCAACCACTTTTCCTTCTTGCATTAACACACAACCTAAGCCATTGTGTGAAGCATCACTATAAATCACATAGTCTTTACCGGATACTGGCTGTACTAGAATTAGTGCTTCAACCAACATTGCTTTCAATTTCTCAAAAGCTATATAGCATTTCTCATTCCACTCAAATTTGACATTCTTATGTAGTAATTTAGTCAAAGGAGTGGCAATGGATGAAAATCCTTTTACAAATCGTCTATAATATCCGGCTAAGCCTAGAAAACTTCTGCTCTCAGTAACATTCTTAGGAGGTTTCCATTCCATCACTGCTTCAATCTTTTTGGGATCGGCTGTAATACCCTTAACTGATACTACATGTCCCAGAAAAGCAATTTCGTTCAGCCAGAATTCACATTTACTAAACTTGGCATACAACTTCTTTTCACTCAAAGTCTGTAGCACCATTCGAAGATGTCGATCATGTTCTTCCGGACTCTGAGAATATATCAGAATATCATCTATGAATACCACCACAAATTGATCCAGATACGGACGAAAAGTACGATTCATCAAATTCATAAAGGCTGCTGGTGCATTAGTCAACCCAAATGGCATTACGACGAATTCATAGTGTCCATATCGTGTTCGGAAAGCTGTTTTCGGAACATCAGAATCTTTCACCCTTAACTGATGATATCCCGATCTGAGATCAATTTTTGAGAAGACACTGGCTCCTCTCAACTGATCAAACAAATCATCAATTCTAGGCAACGGGTATTTATTCTTAATGGTAAGCTTATTCAGTTGCCTGTAATCAATACACAATCTCATCGACCCATCTTTCTTCTTCACAAACAATACTGGTGCTCCCCATGGAGAAATACTAGGTCGAATGAATCCCTTCTCTAACAATTCCTGTAATTGTATTTTCAATTCTTTCAATTCTGCAGGCACCATCCTGCACGGAGGAATCGATACTAGAATGGTACCTGGTATCACATCAATCACAAATTCCACCTCTCTCTCCGGTGGTAATTCAGGGAGTTCTTCTGGAAACATATCCTGAAGATCACATACAGTGGGTATATTCTGCAAACTAGATTCAACCCTCTGTAAATCAACCACATGTGCTAGATATGCTTCACAACCTTTTCTTATCAATGTCTGAGCAGTAGTGGCTGAAATAACATTGCAGAGATAATCCCTCCTATCACCCACCATTATCACCTCTGTACCATCTGCTAATCTAAGCATTACTCGCTTCAAACTACAATCAATTATAACCTGGTGTCTGGTTAACCAATCCATGCCCAATATTACATCGAACTAATGAAATGGTAATTCCATCAAATCACCCAGAAATTCATACCCTTGAATTCCGATAGGACAATTTCTACATACCCGGTTTACAATCACACTGTGCCCTAAAGGATTACTCACCACTATCTCATAATCAGTAGATTCAATTTTCAAATTTCTATTTCTCAACATGGTATCACAGATGTATGAATGTGTAGATCTTGCATCTATTAATGCAATAGCAGTAATATCAAAAATAGAAATCGTACCAGTGATCACATCTGGTGCATCCCTATTTTCTTGAGCCCTAACCATATAGGCTCTACCTGGGGCACGACTATCCTGCCTTCCCGAAGACTCTCCTACTCCTCTGTCTGCTAGCCTCAGTCCCTACCTGACTGGGTCTCCTCCCTCTGGAAGCTGTAGGAACTGATCTCTCTGATGGCCTACCAGAAACAGTCGGATTTTGCGGACAATCCCTCAGGAAATGATCTCGGGATCCACATCTATAACAAGCTCCGGTCAATCTCCAGCACTCTCCCGGATGCTGTCTCCCGCAGTGCTCACAAACTGCCAAAGCTGGTCCTCTCGCTGTACTCCCAAAAGCACTAGCTACTGAAGTAACCGACTGTCCTGGTCTGACTGGAACTGGAGGTCTCTGTGTCTGCCTCTGTACACTTGTCTGAGGTCCCCTATATCTCTTACTTGGTTGCTGGGACGAACTAGCTTGTCCTGGGCCTCTTCTCTGTTGACTCCAGTTCTTTCTAGCCTGCTCCTCTTTTCGAACCCTTTCAACATTAAGGGCTGCTGATACTAATCTAGGAAAATCAATCATTTCAAAAGCTGCAACCTGAAGACGTATGTAATCATTCAATCCGTCTTCAAATCTCCTACACTTATTCTCCTCCGTCGTCACCATCTCTGTTGCATACTTACTTAATTTTATAAATTCTCGCTCATATTCGGTGACTGTCATCTGTCTCTGTTTTAAGTTCATAAATTCTCTTTTCATATTCTCTATATAGATACGGCCAACATACTTCCTCCGAAACTCTTTCTGGAAAAACCCCCAAGTCCGTTCCTCCGGCTGTACTGTCTGTACAATGGAGGTCCACCACTGATAAACGTCTTCCTGCGATAGAGAAACTGCACATTCTAGACTCTCCTATGGTGTGCAATGTAACTGCTCTAAGATCCACTCAGTCCGCTTAAACCAATGTTCGGCAGCGGATGCATCTTCCTCTGTTCTGCCACAGAAATCTGTCGGTCTGTATTTGGCCAACCTTTCTATTGCTGACCTTCGTGGCACTGCTCTAGCCACACACTGGAAAAAGTTTGCCATGTCCTGCAAATTAATTGGCTGACCCTGCCTCTCTGGTCCAGCCACCGCTGGGCTCACTGAATCTCCTCCATCTCCCCCAGCTACACTGCCAGGACTATTAATGCTAAATGGTTCCATTTCCTACACAAGACAGAAGAGGAATTCTGCAGATTAGAGTCACATCTTCCTGTTTTTCTTTTCTACAACGAATGCATATACAATATTATTATATACAAAATATTTTTCTCTGGTCTAGGAACGCGTAAACCATTTCTCTGATACCAAAAACTGTAACACCTCCTGACCCAAATCCACTCAGACCAAATCAGGGAGCGCTACAATGTACTAAAAACTAACTTTTACTGTAGATAAACATATTTTATATTCAAAAACCTTTTCTAAGTGGTCCAAATAAATTTTCGAAAATCTTGCCAGAGTTTCCTCTGTTTTTCTGACTTTCCAAAACCTGTTTACAGTTCAAATTCATAAAATCAACTTCAAGTAGTAAATCAATTTTGCGCACCCTTCCAAAGATAGTGCGACTTACCAACCAAGTTATCACAATATAATTTATAAAGATTCACATAACATAAACATATCATAAAATATTTACATAGCGGAAGCTCGTTAAATATTTACAAACAGTTTCTGTATATGCATACGGTATCAAAATATATAAACTTAATACAAACAAACTACCAAAATGTATGCAAGAAAGATGTGATCCTGACTCTGGTTCTGCAACCTCTACTCTTCTTTATCTTTTTCGCCTTTGGAACCTTTGTTACCTGTGTGCGAGAAAACTCAACACGCTAAGCATATTGCTTAGTGGATGTACACAAAATTGTATATACAAATAGTTGATATCAATTAAAACTATAAATAATAAATATATAAACAATATATATGGGGCTCATATTAAATCACATATCCAAAATCAATCAACAGACAATTTTTCATAATTTCTCAAACGTTTCCATATAACAAATTAATTTTCAGATTGGGCTCCTGACATACAAAACATAAGTTATCGGACTGGATTACGGGTTGTTCGGTATTGGACGCAAACGGGGCCACTCACCGAACATCATATCAGAATGGAACACCAACGGAATCACCCGCTGTAAATGTCCTATGACAAATTTCAGAACTCTATGGATTAAAACAAGCTCATCGAGCTTTGTTTAATAAGCTCAAGTCAGCCTTATTATCTTAGGGGTTTGTTAACTCTATCTCGGATGTCTCTATTTTCCTTAAAAAGAATGGCTCTCAAATTCTACTTCTCTTGGTCTATGTAGATGACATTATCATCACCTGTTATTCACCAACTCATATTCATAGCCTTATACATAGACATCATTCTAAATTGGCCCTTGAAACTTTTGGTGATGTTAACTATTTTCTTGGTTTTGAGGTTTTCAGGAATGAAGTTGGTTTGTACCTCACTCAATCGAAGTATACCATTGATATTCTTCACAAAACAGGCATAATGGATTCAAAGCCTGTAGACTCTCCCATCCATTCTGGCAGCAAACTCTCTCTTCATTCTGGAGCATTGTTTGCTGATCCTACCCTCTATAGGAGCACCATTGGTGCCTTCCAATATCTCACACATACGTGGCCCGACATTTCCTTTATCGTGGACAAGTTGAGTCAGTTCCTTGTGGCTCCCACTAATACTCATTGGCTAGCATGCAAACATGTTCTACGTTATCTCAAAGGCTCTACTGGTCTTCGCTTGTGCTTCAAGTCAGCCCCTCAACTTTTCGTGGAAGTGTTTTTTTATGTTGATTGGGCTTTGTGCGTGGATAATCGGCGTTCCACTAGTGGATGTTGTGTGTTCCTTGGTGGAAATCTAATCACTTGGAGCTCTCGTAAATAAAAAGTTGTTACTCGTTCCTCAATAGAAGCTGAGTATCGTGCCCTTATATAGTGCACTGCTGAGCTGTTGTGCACTCCTTATTTCATGAGCTTGGTACCACTCTATCTGGTTGCCTTGTTTTATAGTGTGATAACCAAAAAGCTCAATCTTTAGCTTTGAATCCTATCTTCCATGCCCGCACCAAGTATATCGAAATCGATGTACACTTCATCCATGAGAAGGTTAACACTGGTCATATTAAAATTCGCTATGTACCCACTGAGTTTCAAACTGCTGATATCTCCACAAGGGACTGCCTGCTTGCCGTTTTGCCTTCTTGTGTGACAAGCTATCTCTGGTTGTCTCACCCCTGTTCAGCTTAAGGGGGAACGTGACACAGAATGCATCAGCTCATCACTTGCAGCTGATCAATTCAGTTGACAACAAATAGAAGCAACCAAAGGTGATCAAACCTGGTAACTACAATCAGTCCTTACCTAATAGATGTGCATCAAAAAAAGCTTCAGTTGTGCAATATTCTGATACAATCGACCATGTTACCACAATTACTTCTGGTGTTGATCTTTTACCCGCTAGCACACAACTACATGATAGACAATGCTTCAATCACCATTCAACATAAAAATCATCTTACAATGAAGCTCTAGACTTCGGTTGAACTAATGGTTAGTCCCATAAATGTAATGCTCAAGTTATTGAGCTAACTTTGCAATCATTCCCTTACACATGAAAGCATCTGAATCCATTTCAAATTATTTCTCAAGAGTAGCAACCGTTTCTAATCTATTAAAAAGAAACGGTGAAAAGTTAGAATATGTAAGAATAATAGAGAAGATACTCCGTTCATTGGATCCCAAATTTGTGCACATTATAGTAACGATAGAAGAAACTAAAGAGCTAGAAGAAATGACGATCGAGCAACTCCAAGGATCATTGCAAGCATATGAAGAAAAAAATAAGAGGAAGTAAGGGATCAACGAGTAACTCCTCAAGATGCAACTGAAAGAGAATGAAGAAAGTCAAGGCTACGATAGAAGCCAGCGTGGACGAGGTAGAGGTCTAGGCCGAGGACGAGGTAGAGGCCGTGGTCATGGACGAGGTTGGAATTCTAGTAGCAGCAACTCCAACAACTACGAGAAAGGTGAAAGCTCAACAAGAGACTGTAGGAGAGACAATTCGAACTCGAGGTATGATAAATCTCAAGTTTAATGCTATAATTGTCCGAAATTTGGGCATTATGCTTCAGAATGTAAAGCTCCCAATAGTAAGGTTGACGAAAGGTCCAATTATACGGAAGAAAAGACCGATGAGAAGGTGACGGTACTACTAGCTTACAGAGACAATGATGGAGATTAAGAAAATACTTTGTACCTCGACACCGGTGCAAGCAACCACATGTGTGGATGTAGAAGTATGTTCGTAAAGCTAAATGAATCAGTGACTGGCAATGTCTCTTTTAGAAGTAATTCAAAAATATCAGTGAAAGGAAAAGGTAACATCCTTATTCGCATTAAAGATGGTAGTCATCAATTAATCTCAAATGTCTATTATGTACCCAATATAACATGCAACATTTTGAGTATGGGTTAACTCTTAGAAAAAAGCTATGATATTCATATGAAGGATTGTAGTCTTTTATAAGAGATGACAAAGAAAATCTAATAGCCAAAGTAAAATGTCAAAGAATATATTGTTTTCTTCGAATATTCAAAACGATGTTGCAAAATGCCTGAAAGCTCGCTACAAAGATGCATCATGGTTATGGCATCTTCGATTTGGGCATCTCAATTTTGAAAGCTTTGAGCTATTATCTAAAAAGACAATGGTGAAAGGACTACCTTGTATCAGCCATCCTGATCAGTTTTGCGAAGGGTGTTTACTTGGAAAGTAATTCAGAAACAAGCTTTCCAAAAGAGTCAGACTCAAAAGCCAACAAGCCACTAGAGCTCATTCATATCAATGTGTGTGGACCGATTAAGCCAAGCGCTCTCGATAAAAATAACTATTTCCTTCTTTTCATTGATGATTTTTCTAGAAAAACTTGGGTATATTTCTTAAAGCAGAAATCAGAGGTCTTCAAAGTATTCAAGACATGTAAAGCTGTTATGGAGAAAGAGAATGGCCAAAATATTAAGGTTATGAGATCAGATCGAGGAGGAGAATTCACTTCCAAGGAGTTCCAAGAGTTCTCTCAAGCAAATGGAATCCGACGTCATCTTACAATTCCAAGATCCCCCCAGCAAAATGGAGTAGCTGAAAGGAAGAACATAATCATCCTCAACATGGCGCGAAGCATGCTCAAAAGCAAGATAATGCCAATGGAGTTTTGGGCAGAAGCTGTAGCATGTGCAGTGTACTTATCCAATCGATCTCCAATGAGAAGTGTGTTGGGAAGAACACCATAAGAAACTTGGAATGGAAGAAAGCCAGGAATTTCTCATCTAAGAGTGTTTGGAAGCGTAGCACATACACACATTCTAGACGAGAGAAGAAGTAAGCTTGATGACAAAAGTGAGAAGTTCATCTTCATCGGGTATGGTAATTTCTCCAAAGGTTACAAGCTTTATAATCTAGACAATGGCAAAATTATCATCAGCCGTGATGTTATATTCAATGAAAAAAGCACAAGAGACTGGAAAACACATGATAAAGATTACCACTTTCTTCCTCACCTTGAAGAAGAAAATAAAGAGCAATCACGAATGGATCAAGCAGAACAAGAACCCACTACACCACCAGTATCACCAGCTTCAACAAATAACGAAAATTAACCACCGTCATTGTTACAAGAAAGAACAGTGAAGCGAACAAGAGATCTTCAAGATTTATATGAGGTAACTGAGAGATCTGATAATCTTACTCTTTTTTGCCTTTTTGCTGATTGTGAACCAGTGAGTTTTGAAGAAGCTGCTCAAGAAAAGAAGTGGAGAGATGCGATGGATGAGGAAATCAAGGCCATTGAGAAGAACAACACTTGGGAACTTGTTCCTCTTCCAAAGAGGCAGAAAGCAATCGGTGTCAAATGGGTGTACAAAACAAAGTAAAATTCTAAGGGAGAGATTGAAAGGCACAAGGTAAGGCTAGTTGCGAAAGGCTATAGTCAAAGAGCTGGAATAGACTATGATGAGGTATTTGCTCCAGTTGCTAGATTAGAAACTATAACCCTAATCATTTCTATGGCAGCGCAAAACAAGTGGAAGATACATCAGATGGATGTAAAGTCTGCATTCCTAAATGGAGTTCTTGAAGAAGAAATCTACATTCAGCAACCACCGGACTACGAAGTCAAAAATTAAGAAGACAAAGTTTTGAAGCTGAGAAGGGCTCTCTATAGGTTAAAGCAAGCACCAAGGGCATGGAATAGCAGAATTGACAAGTACTTCCAACAAAATGGCTTCACCAAATGTCCCTACGAGCACGCCTTATATATCAAGATCATGAATGGAGATATTCTGATAGTATGCTTATACGTGGATGATTTGATCTTCACCGGCAATAATCTAAGCCTAATTGAAGAGTTCAAGAAAGCAATGGCTAAGGAATTTGATATGACTGACATCAGATTAATGGCGTACTACCTTGGTATTGAAGTCAAGCAAAAGGAAGAACGCATCTTTATCTCCCAAGAAAGTTATGCAAAGAAGATACTTAAGAAGTTCAAGATGGATGATTGTAAGCCGATAAACACACCGGTGGAATGCGGAGTCAAACTATCAAAGCATGATGAAGGTGAAAGCATAGATCCGACATTCTTCAAGAGTTTAGTTGGAAGCTTACGATATTTGACGTGCATGAGGCCAGATATTCTTTATGCTGTTGGACTTATAAGTCGATACATGGAAAATCCAATAACCACCTATTTCAAAGCTGTTAAGAGAATCCTCCGTTACACCAAAGGTACAATTGATTTTGGCTTGTTTTATTCAGTTTCTAATTATTACAAGCTTGTGGGATATAGCGATAGCGATTGGAGTGGAGATATAGATGATAAGAAGAGCACCAGTGGGTTCGTGTTCTTCATGGGAAACACAGCTTTCACATGGATGTCAAAGAAGATTGTCACCCTATCCACTTGTGAAGCCGAATACGTAGCTGTTACTTCGTGCGTTTGTCATGTAATATGGCTCAGAAATTTACTGAAAGAATTGGGTTTGCCATAAGAAGAGCCAACTGAGATTTGTGTCTACAACAAGTCAGTCATTGCCTTAGCAAAGAATCCAGTATTCTATGATCGAAGCAAGCATATTGATACTCGTTACCACTACAAAAGGGAGTTCATAACGAAAAGGGATGTGCAAATGAAGTACGTGAAGTCCAAAGATCAAATTGCAGATATTTTCACCAAGCTACTTAGGTTTGAAGATTTTTCGAGATTAAGAATTTTGCTTGGCATGGTAAAACAAGTTTAAAAGGGGGTGTTGAAGGGTAAACTTGTTTTAGGCCCAAACCATTTGAAAACCCGAACCATTATGGGAGCCCAAACCCAAGCCCAATTAAATTAGAGTCCAAGTCCATAAATAAGGTCCAAACCCTCTATCTAGAATTTTCTGGGGTTTGGTAATTAGGTATAAAAATCATATGGTCAATTAGAAGGATGTAGAAGGATGAGGTATATGATTATTATAATTTTGGATTAGTTTATTTATGTGGTCTAAAATGATTTATAATTAGTATAAATACCCTTCACCATTTTGGTTTAGGCATCAAGAAGAAGCAAAGCTTCTAAGTGAATGAAGAAGAAGCAAAAGAGTGAGAATGTTCTTATAATATTTGTTTTGAATTTAAATAGAAGTTGTTTGAGTGTTTTATTTTCAACATCACCTTCATGAAGATCAATTGCATGTACTTTTGAGCAGATGCTTTGAGCTCTACATCAGCCAAACTCATTTTTATTTTTATATTTTATCATACTGTAACAATAACTTAGAAAGCAAAAGTTGAACAAACTATTGTGGCTTTGCCTGTTTATATTATTAAATAATATTATATAATTTAATCATTCATATATATAATTCATATGATATTATCTATCTTCTACCTTTGATATAATATTTAGCACATGATTCATGATTTGTTTTTAAAAAAAATTCTGTTTCTCTCATGGTGACCTATAACCAAGTCAGAAAATCAAATCAATTTATTTTATTTTTTTAAATGGAATAAAATAAAAATAAAGAAGCTTGGGATAATTTGTCCCGCATCACCAGCATTATAAAAAATTAGATGGGATTGGATTTCTCCAATCATATCCAACTGCCAATCATGTGATTGGACTGGAAATAATTCAATGCCAATCCAGATCATCTCCAAACAGGCCACAAGAGCATGGTCTTACATGTGTGTTAACATTTTCAACCATAAATCACAGAAATAAATTAATTACTACTATTGTTTGTATGAGTATATATAGAGGCAAAGCCATCAAATTTTTCTTACTCGAAGTCTAAGTTTAATTTGCGTTTTCCAAATCATAAAACTTGTTAGATCAGAAAGCAAAAACAATTATGGGTCTAGCTGGTGAAGTTGAGGTTGATGTAGAGCTGAAGACATCTGCTGACAAGTTCTACAAAGTATTCAGCAACCAAGTTCACCATGTACCTAATGCCTCTGATAAAGTTCATGCAATTGAGGTTCATGAAGGTGATTGGGAAACTGCTGGCTCTATCAAGGTCTGGAAATATACTATAGGTAAGCCAAACTAAATTTATTTTAAAGTCAATTTTTTTTAAAAAAAAAAAGAAAAGAAAGAAACCTGGTCAGATTATTCAAAATTTTCCCTTTATTTTTACTTATTTTGTTTCTTCATATTTTTATTAGCTTTCCTTGGAATATTCATGTGTATGTAGATGGTGAGACTGAGGAATTCAAGGAAAAGGTAGACTTCGATGATGAAAAAAGATGCATAACTTCTGATGCAGTAGGAGGACATATTCTAGAGAGATACAAGAAATATAAAGGAATCTTTCAGGTCACCGAGAATGATGAAGGTGGTGGGATGGTTAAAGTTACTCTGGTGTATGAGAAATTCAAAGAAGATGATGACCCTCCTCACAAGTTCTTGAATTATGTGGCTGATATTATCAGAGATGTTGACGCACACATTATCAATATATGATCCCAGTAGGCAGTAGCAGCTGAAGTGCAAGTGCTTTTCATCATTAATTTGGTTTAAGTTTTAAATATTTCGGTGTGTTTAATTAATAGTAAATAAACTGTGGCAGCTCCTGTACAGGGAGTGATGCGAAACCAAGCTGCCTTTCTATAAAGCTTTTATGGTGTGGTGAACTTATATTATTCGTATAATAATTAATATAATAAAAATGTCCAAAAATCATATTCATATCCAGCCTCGATGAATTTGCATTACAATTATATATTATATGTTTAAGCAAATATATACTATGAGACTAGATTCATACATAATTGCATGTAATATTATATATTTAAGGACATGATTTTGACAAGACTTTTAGTGGGTGATTTTGATAAAAATTAATAAATAAAATCTTCTTCTTCGTCTGATTTTGATGTAATACTATTTAAGGACATGATTCACAATTTTGTTTTTAATTATTTTCTTCTCACAATGAACCAAAACCAAGTCAAAAAAGTTTTAATGAAATGAAATAAAATAACTGGAAAAATCTCATTCATATCTAGCACAGATAAATTTGCTGTAACATATCAATGGTGAATCAAAAAACCCATTAGAGAAGCTTGAGGGAAACTGATCTCAGACCGTCATTGATAGAATTTATTACATAATACCAGCCATTCACACACACATACACGCCACACACGAGAGAAACTGGACTTTCATTGATAAAATTTATTACATAGCACCGGCTACTCACACACACTAAATAAAATTTATTACATAATACCAGCTACTCACATACAGACACACCCCTCCTAAGTAACTCTTCCACGTCAGCTTCTGCACTTTATCTAACCATTCTCAAATATAGTGTGGCAAGCTTGATCATCCAACGACCAATGCTTGTTTTGTTTGCTGCAATCTTCATAGATGGACCAGCTCTAGAGTTCAGTACACCAGCTTCTGAATATAATGCACCAGCTTTAGTTTCTCTCTTAACATCGTCTCAAACTGACCTTTGGAGAGACAACAAGATTCAGTTTGGACCTCAAAAACTCAAATCGAGGCTGAGCTAGAGATTCAGAAAAGACATCTGCTCATTGGAGTTCAGTTGGAACATATTGAACTTTGAGTTGGCCACTACTGACTTTCTATCTAATAAAATGCACATTTATCTCAATGTCTTTGGTTCTAGTATGGAAAACAGGATTCTGTACCAAGGAACCAGTACTAGTGTCATCACACCAAATTATTGGTGAAGAGGACAAAGCAATGCCAAGCTCCCGAACAAGGACAACAGTCAAAGAACTTCTGATGCAGCTTGAGATAAAACTCTGTTTTCAGTATCAGCATTGGATTTATCCACCACTTTTTTGTTTTCTTGAGCTCCAAAAAAATCAAATTAGGATAAGAGAAACACAACACCCACTTGTAGATCTTCAATCATCTAACGATGACCCCAATCAGCATCAGTATAGGCTACAACACTGAGATGAGTTGCAGGTTGAAAATGCAACCCAAGAGCTTGCGTTCCTTTAAGTTATCAAACAACCCTTTTATAAGCAATCTAATGAACATCAATTAGAGCAACAAGAAACTGACTAAGGGATCGTTTGTTTTTTCCACTTATAATTTAATGGATCTAAATTGAACATATTAAGTTGTTTTTATTTTTTTTTAAATGGGCAAACAATTTAAAAATGCTAAAAAATAACATAAAATAAAAATTTAAAAAAATCATGGTTTATCACCTAATTATTTAATCATAATCACAATATTTTCTTCTATAATTATAATATTTTCTTTCATAATTATCATTCTTGTATTAATAAATTTTCAAATTTTCCATAATTATCATTCTTGTACTCGACTATAAGGTCATGGCTCAACCATGTCACTCGACTATAGGGTTATGACTCGACCATGTCACTCGACCAAAGGGTAATAGCTTGACTGTCACTCGATCAAAGTGTTATGGCTTGACCATGTCACTCGACCATAGGGTCATGGCTCGACCGTCACTCGACCAAAGTGTCATAGCTCGACCATGTTACTCGACCATAGGATCATGGCTCGACCGTCACTCGATCATAGAGTCATAACTCGACCATGTCATTCGACCATAGGATCATGGTCGACCATGTCACTCGACCAAAGGGTCATGGCTTGACCATGTCACTCGACCACAGGGTCAAGGCTCTACTCGTCACTCGAATAAAGTGTCATGGTTCGACCATATCACTCGACCATAAAGCACTTGGGCCCAACACTCATACAAACAAGCCAAACCCATGTGACAACTCACATGAGGGGGACGTCATCCGACCATAGGTATAATGACCAAGAATGTCGTTCGACCATGGAACCTTGGTTCAATGGTATTGTTCAGACCCAAGATCAGCACCTTAACAACAGTTCGACCATGACATGGCTCGACCATGTCATTCGAGTAAGGACCTTAATCTCAACATAACTTACCTTGGAACTCGACCCAAAAGGTCAAATGTCGTTCAACCATAGCACCTTCGACGCTTCGACTATCATAAAGACTACTAGGTCGCTCGACCGTCCTACATGCTCCAACCTTCTCAACGTATTGAGGGTCGTTGTTCGACCTTCACAACACTTATGGGCTCAATACCTTGTCAAACTAACAAGAACCCATAAGGCAACCCACATGAAGAAGACTTCGTTCGACCGAGGACATGGTCGTTCGACCACCTTACCTGATACCAAAGGTGTTGTCCAATCCTAAAGCTAATGCTCAACACAGTAGCTCGACCACATATATGGTTCGACAATGTCGCTCGACCAAGTACCTTAGTCTCAACATGACTCACCTTGAGCCTTGACCCAGCCATCGAGATACCTTTGTCGTTCGACCATGAGAGTAGATGATGGGTCGCTCGACCATCTCATAATGGTCCAAACCCATAGAGGGTTGTCATTCGACCACCTTCACACTACACCGTAGACCATTCCTTGGTCATGACTACTAAGTCAGACCTTCACATCCTCTATGCGATAGACCCGGTCAAGGAGGCAATCACATCCTCCTTGATCTGCGCTTTGAAATCATCGATAATGATCCACCTACCAACGGGTGGATCACCCCCTATATATACCAACCCTCATTCAGAGTGAGGGTTTACAAAATTCTTCACTCTCAATCACTCAGAGCTCACAATCGTTTTACGCTGCTCCGGCAACACGATCTCCGAGGACTACCGTCTCTAAGCAAATTCTAGTGACCGGCCAACACTGTTCACACGTGATTTCGATCACCTCCGTTTTGTACCCTCTACCATCGACGAGACATACCCAGGAAGTATATTTTACTATTTACCATTATTCCCTTTTTCTTGTCTATCGGACTAACTTGATCGTCGGAGTGTACTTTGCCGGCACCGCCCCGGTGTCCAAGTGCTCCGGTCGACCCATCGACTCTTGTTTTGCATGTTGTAGTGCTCCGATCCTTGTCTTACCATTTTCGTGGTCTACAGAGGGAATATTCTTTTAGAGTAAAATTTAAAGTTATACATTGGAGATGAAAAACCTTTTGGGGTGAAAGTTACACCAAAATAAAGTAAACATTACACCATTTTGAAGGAGTACATTGGATATGCCCTTACAAATTCAAATAAGAAATGATTAAAATTTTAATAATAACATGCCGAGGGATTTGAACCCAAACATCCCCATTATAACTTAACTTGGATACCATATCACTAACCGCTCAATCCAAACTTTAAATTTTTGGATCTTCTTTAATAGAATGTAAGAGATTTAATTTATTTCAATTAAGGAATATCACAAAAAAATATATATAAACAAAACCAAATAAAATTAGAAATATATATATTTTTTCTTCATATTTTGCATTATATATAAATAAGCTATGAGAATTATAGATTATGAGAGATAATAGTTTGCATTGGTGTCACTGGGTTTACTGAGATGTAAGGAATATTTTGTACAATCATTTTTTGCCAGAAAGCAAAATGAAATGTCATTTGCGATTATCTTGGACAGGTTCAGGCAACCTTTGCTCTTCCTAGAATTTGTGCATTCTGTAGCTGGAGCGTCATCAGCTCGAGAAATCTCAAGCAATGAGGTTTGTATCTTGAGTGTTTTGTATCCTAAAGCGGGATCATCATGAGCTGATAAATACTAGTATGAGAAATCATGAGTGTTTAAGTCAGTTACTCTCTTCCCTGGTTTCTAGGAAACATGCAAAAAGCATTAGATTGAGCAGTGGCAGAGCCACATTGGGGTTGCCCAGCCCATTTTTTTTTTTTTAATAAAAAATTTAGTTGTAGTTTATATATTTATTTTAAAAATAATTTTAATAATAGTGCAATATCAATATTAGTCCATAAAAATTTCGATGTTAACTTATCTGACAGAAAATTTTTAGCTACATCTCTGAGTTTGAGATATTGTATATATTAATGTGTATTTGTGTTTATTATCCGGTTTCTATGATTTCTCTTTTCTCTTTTCTCTTTTCTCTTATCTCTTTTTGAGATATTGTATATAGAAAAATCTCTTTTCTCTCAAGCTTTTCTGATGGAGGTCACTCTGGTTTCTATGATTTCTCACTTACATTTCACCAAACAATTTTCCTTTTTTTTAATCAAACACCTAGTCTTTACATGGTATCAGAGGAAGCTTGACTGATTGTCATGGATTTTGGATCTTCAAACTCTTCCTTATAGTTAGAACAACGCATTATACCATCTCTAGTATCATCTCCTTCAATGGATCAGTCTTCGTTAGCTAAAACACTGAACTTCCACATCTCTATCAAACTTGACTTTACATTTACTGGAAGAATCAAGTGCTTCCTTCCATTAGAGCCTTGGAGCTTGATGATTTCATCTTTGGATTGAAAACGTGTCCACCAAAATATGTTGAAAGTCAGTCTTCAAAAGGAGGAGACAAATTAATAATGATCAACAAAGATTACACATCCTGAAGCAGAGTTGATTAGCTACTTTTCGGTTGATCTCAACAATCAGCGTAGAGCTTATAGGTCAGATAACTGATTGTGGTACTGCTTTTGAAGCTTAGGACATGTTAAAGAAACTTTATTCACAAAAGACTATGGCTAGGTATTACAACTAAAACAACACAACAACTGTGAAACACTAAGAAAGGTCATGGTAATCGTCGAGGTGGTAGAGGCAAAGGAAGGAGTGGCTGCTGGAATAGTAATAACACATTAACTGTCAAGTCTTTAGAAAGTCTGGTCATAATGCTCTACAACGTTATAGGTTTTGATCAAGCTTGGCATGGCTATGTTTTCTTAAAAGTGACTCCTATGCGAGGTGTGACTCGATTTGGAGTTAAAGGCAAGCTAGTTCCTCGATACATCGAGCCATTTGAGATTATCGAGAGAGTTGGGCAGGTTCCCTATCGTTTAAATTTGCCAGTTCAGTTGAGACACGTTCATAATGTCTTCCAAGTATCCATGTTGAGAAAGTACACCGCAGACCCATCTCACATTGTTCCCTACTCGGAGATTCCTCTAAAAGAAAACGTGACATATGAGGAACAACCCGTACAGATCCTAGTGAGAGAGATTAAAGTGCTTTGAAATCGAGAAATCCGTATGGTTAAAGTGCTGTGGCAAAATCATACAGGAGATGAGACTACCTGGGAGTTAGAATCTGAAATGTATAATAAATACCCTCATTGTTTGAGATTCAGCTTGAAGTTGTACTTTGAATTTCGGGACGAGATTCTTTTGAGGGTAGAATGTAAAATCTCACTTTTTTAAATTTATTTTTAATTTATTATTTGAGGACGTATTTGAATTTTGTAAAAAATTTTAAAGAATTTGTAAGGACTTAAAAGATATATTTTAAAAGTTATCAATTAAAATTGTAATTTACTAAACGTTGAAGGACAAAATAGAAAATTTATAATTCTATATATATACTTCTTCTTTCTCGGCAGCTCTCTCTCTCTCTCTCCCTCCATTTTCTCTCTATTTTTCTCAATATTTAACCTCCCACTCCGACCACATCCGACCTCCATTCAAGCCGATCTTGGTACCAATAGAAAGCTCTTCCGACATAGAATCTATTGGTACCAACTTTGAAGATTTTTATGGTCGTTTGAGTCTCCGATTTTGTAGAGGAAGTAAGTGATTTTCCAATTTTAAAAATTCCTCGATTCCGGCAATTCTATATGTTTCCAACTCCGGCTACCGATATAAACTTTGAGGAAGGAGACGAGGCGAACAAAACCCGGCCATCTTTGGACATTGCCGGAAATTCGTCGCCGGCCGCCACATACGGCGGAGGTAAGTTTTCGACAACTTGAATTCATAATTTGGCTCCGAACACGTCTACGGACTCGTTTTAAAGTGTAGGATATTATTTTGTGGTTAATTTTATGATATGACAGCAGTATAAAAATTAAATAATTATATTCTCATGTAGATTTTATCGATCGAGAGAATTAGACTTGAAATTGAGGCCACCGCGAATAGCAAGTAGCTTACACGAGGTAGGGGTTTCAAACTTGAATTTTTAGAAGATTTTCCCTATAAAGTTTGGATATAAATTGATTGTGAAAGTTTAAGAAAATTTTTATTTAAATTGTGGAATTGATTTGAAAATTAAATTGGGATGAATTGTGTTGGAAATATGAGTTTAATGCAGGTTTTGCATTTTGGAATTTTTATAAAAACAGCCGTTACGCCGCCAAAATTGTATTAAAACTAATTATGAGTTTATATATGGGATGCATGGTGGATTTATTTAAATTGTTCTGGGTACTGCGCATAGTATTTTCTGGTACATTCACCTTGTATGTGAGGTTGGTACCAGGGTCACGGTGAGCCAAATATTTTTATCTCAAGTATGAATGATTTATTTAAAATGATAGGCCACCGGGTATGACTAGCAGGCGTGTTGATATTACTTTCTGAAAGAAAGTGTTGCTGTTTACTTTAAATTTTGTCAACGTATTTAACTATGCAGGATTATTCCATAACTTTTCTAAAATGATGTTTTCCACACACATTTTATGGACCTATAATAATGTTGAGATGACTCAGTTTATGGATTATGTATGTTGATGTGCAAACCTTTTAGTTTGTGAATTACCAGGACTTCATGATTGATGCATGTTTTAGTATGATTATTATCTTGGAATTGAATCCATGAATTCTAACAGGTGATCACATATCTGTGGGGTTATTTTGTGATGATATCACTTTTGAAATTTTGAAAGATTTTTGTTTGTAAACAGATTTACATTTTGTTTGATACTCCGGAGTATCTAAAGAAATTAATTGTGCTTTTTATGAAATTTTATAAAGTCGAGTCATAAGCTATTGATTTTATTTACGATTCTGCCACGGCCTAGGGCTCAGGTCGTGATAGAAAAATGGTATCTGAGCATTTGGTTTTCAAACCTCGGATGTGACACCCACTAGTATGAATGGATGATATTTCACTAAACATGCATCGCTAATTGCTGATGATTTGATGTTTAAATTATAGGCTTGAAAGATGCCCTCGAGAAGGAGAACCCGAGGGCAGGAATCTAGGACTGACACATCACCTCCACTACCACTGCAACCCATTAACGAGCAAGTGGTCAATCTCTTGGAGGCAGTTAGAAGGTTGTCTGCCTCACAAACTATCCATGTGAAAGACAAGAATGAAAGACTCAGGGATTTCTGTCGGGTATTTGATACCCAGTTTGACGACAGGCAAGACCCTATTACTGCAGATAGATGGTTGAAGGCAATCAAGAGGGCCTTTTCTCAAGTTGATATAACTAGGGAGTTCTTCGTGTATTTTTTTGTTTATAGGTTGACCGGTGACGCTGTTATATGGTGGGAAAATTTGAAAATTCAACTAGACATGACCGGTATTGACTGAGAAGCCTTTGAGGGGTTGTTCCGTGACAATTTATTTTAATGCAGGCCATAGAAGGATGTTGGCAGCTATGTAACATCCCAAATTTCGGATAATTAATTTTGAATATGTGAATAAAATTTTGTGTGAGTTGAGGGGTGTAAATGTAATTAAATGCATGTTTATTTGTATGGTTTCCAGGTGGACCAGATGGAACGGTCCAGGAATGATGCAGGACGAAAAAGAAGTAAAAAACTGGGACAGTGAGTATCGCGACCTGGTCACCGCGACCACAGGTCACGATGACAAAAATTGAAAATCCTAGCAGTGAGCATCGCGACCACCATCGCGACCAGGATACCGCGATGTGTGATCGCGATGAAGGTGGTGAAGTTGCTCCAGAGAGCAACGCGACCTAGTGGCGCGACCACAGGTCGCGACAACGGTCGCGATGATCGAAATAATATAAAAAAAAAATTGGCTTCTCACAGAAGCCATCGAAACAGAACAGAAGAAAAGAGAGAGGGAGAGACCGAGAGGAAGAAAGAAGAAAAAGAAGAAGAAGAAGAAAGAAAGAAGAGGAAGAAGAAGAAGAAAGAAAGAAGAGGAAGAAGAAGAAGAAAGAAAGAAGAGGAAGAAGAAGAAGAAGAAGAAAGAAGAGGAACAAGAAGAAGAAGAAGAAGAAAAGAGGAAGGAAAGAGAAGAGGAAAGTGAAGGAGAAAGAGAAAGGGAAGGAAAAAAAAAGTAACCTAGAAAAACGATAGTCGAAAGGAAACGGTATCCAGGTTGGTGTACACTTGTTTTCGAAGTTTGTACGTGTTTTGATTTACATTTGAGTTTTGGATAATTTAGTAAATATATATTTATATTGTTTTTCGATTGACTAATTTCGATTTAATTGTATTTATTGTATTTTGATTGTTGATTAGGTTGAAATCATTTGTTCCGAAGTTCAAATGACCAAATCGTTGAATATATGTTTTCTGAATATTGATCGAAAGTTTTATATTAGTTATGTTTAATTTCAAATTGTGAATTACTATACGAAAAATGTATTGAAACGGCCCTAGGATACGTAGACATAGAAATGGATATTGGAGGTTGGTATACCAGCTGGGTTCAGTGAGCAGTACTGCACCGACATTGACATTGCTATTGATGATTTATTATGTACCTCCTCATGGATTCGTCTAGGGGTAGGGAGACACGTACCTCCTCACGGATTCGTCCTAGGGTAGGATGACACGTACCTTCCTAAGGATTTGTTCCTGAGATAGGGAGATATGTACCTCTCTAGGGTCCGAATCCTCGGTCCTAGGGTAGGGAGATACGTACCACTCTTAGGATTCATCCTAGGGTGGGAGTTATGTTCGACAGACAGTCACTGTGGTCGAACGACCCATATTCCAGTCCTGGTTTATGTTGAGTATTCTAGAGGGCCAGAATTGAAGTGATTTGAATAATATGTTTATAAGTGAATTTCGGAAATTGATTTTTTATATGTTTATGATTATAATATAAATGATTTTATACGTCCTGGATTATGAATTGTAATGAGTTGTTTATATAGAATTGATTTCATCAGTTTTATTTTTGTAAATGATTTGCATCGTAATATGTTTATATCTGATTATATTGTGATATTTTGTTTATTAAGAAAAGCTGTTTATGATTTTAATACTTGATTTTAATACGTAGGTCACAGGGATACTGAGGCAGATAAGGAATAGAGATGAGGTACCTGCAGCTTGGAGTTCAGAGTCACTACATTGATTTGGGTAGCAATATATTTTTGTATATATATTCTTTGTAAGCATGCATATACAGAAGTCTGTAATTTCGAAGAGTTTATATATATGTTTTGTGAATAATTTTATGATTTCTGTTTTTCATTTTTAGAATGTTTGTAAATATTGAATTCTGAATTATTTTATTTTAAAAACTGTTGGAAAGTCGCACTAAACGGCAGAGTGCGCATTTGATTGAATATGATATTTGAAGTGTTGTTGTGAATTTTATTTGATTTGAGTTTTGTGGAAAACAGGTTTTGGGAAATCAGAAAAAATAGAGGGAACTCTGCCGAAATTTTTATAAAAGTGTATTCTGATGGGCTCATTAGAAAAACATTTTTAAATTACAAATTGATATGATTTTCAATGGTTTGAAATGTTTATAAAGTGAATTGAGAAAGTTTTGAAAACCCGGTAACGCTCCCTGGGTCGATCCAGTCGGGTCGGGTCAGAGGGTGTTACAAGATATGTTCGTAAATAATGAGCAAGGGGGATGACTGTAAATGAGTATTATACCAGGTTCATGGAGTTATTCCAGTATGCTAGAAGAGCCAACGAGTCATTGCTATTGTCAAAGTTTCTAATGCGTCTCAGGCCAACAATACGGAACATGATCTATACAAAAGAGTTCAGGAAGCTAACCGATTGTTTGGCTGCAGCTACCCTAGATGAAACAAACTTCAGCGATATCCAGCCTCCCAGGAATCAACCTTCTGGCAGTAGGGACAGGAAAATGACCAAGAAAAATCAATGAGGGTGGCATGGCCCTAATTATGGTACTAGTGGAAGTGGCACTAATAGCGGGTCCTCGGGACAGAGTTCACCATATGGCAACTGTTATAATTGTGGACAACAGGGTCATCTAAAGAAGACTAGTCCATATCTGCGAAGGTCCCCATCATCTCGTAGAGGAGCCTCAGGGAGCCATTCAGATTCAGCTTCCTTCTAGGGCCAATCTATGCACAATCCGTCCCATGCATCATCTCCAGCCTTAGCCTCTCCTACCCCACAGCGCCAGTATGTTCTGCAATACCAACATCAATACCGTGCACCTATTTTAGGATTTGGTCAAAATGTTCCTCAAAATTTTTGGGTTCCACAAGCATCTGGAAGCTATGGCACTCTGAGCTACAACATGGATTCTAATGCTAGTGGGGGCCGCCCAGGAAATGGTAAAGGAAAAGGAAAATGAAGGGTCACTGGACAAGCTTATGATGCCACAGCCGAAAAGGAGTGTGATCACTCGGGCAGAGGGGTGATTGATGGTATGGTTCTAATTTGTCGTTCTTGGGCTCATGCTTTGTTCGACACTGGTACATCACATTCTTTCATTTCTTTGTTGTTTGCAAACACTTTGGTGTTGGGTTTTGAGAATCTTAACATGCCATTGAGTTTGGAAACCTCATTGGGAAAAGCTCATGATTTAACAATATGTTGTAAATCAGTAAGCATTAAACTTGATGATAGGCGATTTTCTGATGATTTGATTCTGATGCCCATGGGACAATTTGATGTGATTTTCAGTATTGATTGGTTAACTAAATACCGAGCACTAATCGATTGTTACAACAAAAGGATGATACTTCACACAAAGAAAGATAAGGTTGTTTACCAAGCGACTCAAATTATAAAACAGCCAAGTCCAATTTTGAAGTCCTTATTTGGTGGAAGGAAAAGACTAGAAACATATGGTAGTGTATTTGCCATTCACGGGGAGACAAGTAAGGTAAACCATTATTCCCAGGTATACGTGGTTAATGAGTACCCAGATGTATTTCCTGAAGAGTTACCAAGGTTGCCGCCAAATAGAGAGATTGAATTTTGTATTAATCTAGTTCTCAAGGCTCAACCAATTTCCACAAATCCATATCGTATGGCCCCAGCAGAACTAAACAATTAGGAGAGCTCCTAGAAAAGGGATTTATTCGGGAGAGTACCTCTCCATGGGGAGCTCCTGTTTTGTTTACAAAGAAAGCCGACGGTTCTCTGAGACTTTGTATAGACTATCGAAAGATGAACCAATTGACAGTAAATAATAAGTATCCCTTACCCATAATAGATGAGTTGTTTGATCAACTCGGAGGATCAAAATTTTTCTCGAAGATTGATTTGAGATTCGGTTACCACCAGTTGAAGGTTCGGGAAGAGGATGTTCCTAAAACGACCTTTCGAACCCATTATGGTCATTTTGAGTTCCTTGTTATGCCGTTTGGGTTAACTAATGCTCATGCAGCTTTTATGGACCTCATGAATCAAATTTTCAGGCCTTACCTAGATAAATTTATGGTGGTGTTTATCGATGACATTTTGGTTTATTCCAAGACTCATGAAGAACATGTAAAGCATTTGAATATAGTTCTACGAACACTTTAAAAGAATCAGCTCTATGCTAAGAAAGACAAATGTGATTTCTAGTTGACCGAAGTCAGGTTTTTGGGTCATATGATCTCCCAAGAAAGAATATCTATGGATCCTGCAAAGGTGGAAGCTGTCCTTCAATGGGAGAGACCAACAAACGTAATAGAAGTTCGTAGTTTTCCTGGCCTAGCTAGTTATTATCACCGTTTCGTTGAGAACTTTTCAAGAATTGCTATGCCATTGACCCAATATACGAGAAAGAATGTAAAGTTTGTATAGAATGAAGATTATGAATGTAACATCCCAAATTTCGGATAAGTAATATGGAATATATTGATATAAAATATTTGTGAGTGAGGGGTGTAAATGTAATTAAATGTAAATGTATTTTTATGGTTTCCAGGTGGACCAGATGGAACGGTCCAGAATTGATGCATGAAGGAAAAGAAATGAAAAATTGGGGCAGTATGTATCGCGACCCCTCACCGCCACTACAGGTCGCGATGAGCCGCTCGCGACGAAACATGACATTTTGGGCAGTGAGTATCGCGACCACAGATCGCGATGACTGGCTCGCGATGAAAAAGAGAAAATCTTGGCAGTGAGCATCGCGACCACCAGCGCGATCAGGGTACCGCGATGGGTGATCGCGATGAAGGCGGTGGAGTTGCTCCAGAGAGCAACGCGACCTGGTCACCCCGACCACAGGTCGCAACGACCGAAATTTTATAAAAAAAAAATTCGTCGCAGAAAGCCCTAGAAAAGGAAAAAAAAGGGAGAAACAGAGAGAAAGATAGACCGAGAGGGAGAGAAGAAAGAAAAGAAAAAGAAGAAGAAGAAGAAGAAGAAGAGGAAAAGAAGAAAAAGAAGAAGAAGAAGAAGAAGAAGAAGAAGAAGAGGAAGAGAAGAAGAGAAGAGAAAGAAGAAGAAAAGAAGAAGGGAAAAGAAAAGAGAAAAAGGAAAGAGAAAGGAAAAAGAAAATCCAGAAGAAAAACGGTTCGAAAAACGAAAACCGGGTTGGTGTACACAAAATAAAGTTTAGTTTTCAGATTTAAATGGATTTGATTGACTTTAAATTTCAGGAAATCGAATATACTAATTTTAATGATTTTGATGATTTTGATTTATGATTTTGATGTTGATGATTTTGATTTTGATGATTATGATTTGGATTGATGGCGTTCTGTTTTCTGATATTGAAATATTTTTTAATATTTCGTTTTACAAATATATGCCATTATGATTTGGATTCGTTGGCATTGATCATTGATGGAAATTGATTTGTATTGAGTTGAAAATGATTTTGGTAACACTAACTGTGAATAACGGTATTATATATGTGTTGATATGATTTTAATTTTCAGAACATTCTAATAGAATCGAATTTCATTTATAAAATGAGTTTTTGAATTGATTATTGTATGAACAATGTTTTGAAAATGATGCTGAATTAGTTTGAAATGAAAAGAAAACAAATTGAATAGAGGATAGGATGAAAACGGCCCTAAGATGCTTGGACATAGGAAATGGATATAGGAATTTGGTATACCAACTGGGTTACTACGGTCATACTGCACCGTTATTACTTGTGACTGTTGTAGCGGGGTAATCCCGGACGTCACATTGAGATCAGTGATTGTTGTTGCGGGGCAATCCCGGACAATCACATGGATACTAGTGATTGTTGTTGCGGGGCAATCTCGGACAATCACACCGATTCTAGTGATTGTTGTTGCGGGGCAATCTCGGACAATCACACCGATACTAGTGACTGTTGTTGCGGGGCAACCCCGGACGTCACACTGATATGACAGAAATTAGACCCAAATTCCAGTCCAGAAAGTATGTTGAGTATTCTAGAGGACCAGAATTGAGAATGACTTGCAAAGAAATGATTAGAAAAGAATTGATGATTTGGTTTTGCATGGGGATTATTAATTGTATTGAGTAATTTATATCGAATTGATTTCCTCAGTTTTATTTCTGTAAATGATTTATATTCGATAATATTGGTATAGTTTTTATTACGAAATCATTCTTGATTTTGAAACTTGAGTTTAGTGTACACCCACTAGGCATTATTGCTTAGCGCGTTGATTTTATCACGCGCAGGTATCAGAGACACAGGGGAGAAACAAAGAATAGAGAAGAAGTAACAGCAGATTGAAGGTCCAGAGTCACAGTTTCTTTTGAGTAGTTATAATGGAATTTTAATTGTATAGTGTATTTAGTTAAGCATGCATATACAGAAATCTGTAATTCGACATGTATATATATGTTTTGTAAACAAGTGCATTATGATTTATATTCTTTTCAAACGTTTGTAAATATTAATTAACTATGTTTTATTTGAACCTGTTTGGAAGTCGCACAAAACGGCAGAGTGCACATTGATTTGAATGTGGAAATAGAAGTGTTGAAAGTATATTGTATTGTATTTGTTTTATTGAAAACAGGTTTTGGGAAAAAGAGAAAAATAGAGGAAACTCTGCCGAAATTTTTGAAAATGAAATTTGATGGGCTTACTAGAATAATTAATTTTAAATATGTGGATATAAAATTTATGATATGAGGGGTGCAAAATGTAATTAAATGTATGTTTATTTTATGGTTTCCAGGTGGATCAAATTGAACGGTCGAAAATGATGCATGAAAATTGAAAACTGAGGCAGTGAGTATCGCGACCTGGTCATCGCGACCACAGCTCGCGATGGGCCGCTCGCGATGAAAAATGGTGATTCTTAGCAGTGAGCACCGCGACCAGTCACCGCGACCACAGATCGCGATGAACTGCTCGCGATGAAAATGTCAAATTCGGGCAGTGAGCATGGCGACCACCATCGCGACTAAGATACCGCGACGTGTGCTCGCGATGAAGGCGGTGAAGTTGGTCCAGTAAGCACAGATCGCGATGAACTGCTCGCGATGAAAATGTCAAATTCGGGCAGTGAGCATGGCGACCACCATCGCGACTAAGATACCGCGACGTGTGCTCGCGATGAAGGCGGTGAAGTTGGTCCAGTAAGTACCGCGATCATAGGTCGCGACGACCGAAAAATATAAAAAAAAAAAAATTTGGCTTCTCGCAGAAGCCATAGAAAACAGAAAAAAAAAAAAAAAAAAAAAAAGACACCGAGAGAGAGAGAGGGAAAAAGAAAAGAAAAGAAGAAGAAGAAGAGGAAGAAGAGAAGGAGAAGAGGAAGAAAATAAGAAGAAAAAGAAAAGAAGAAGAAGAGAAGGGAAAGAAGAAGAAAAGAAAGAAAGAAAGGAGAAAGAGAAAGGAAAGAGGAGGGAAAAAAGAAAATCCAGAAGGAAAAAGGAGTAGAAGTGGAAAAACGGTATCCAGGTTGGTGTACACACGATTCCGAACTTATTTTGATAAAAAGTTTTGATTTAGTATGTTAAAAATATAGTTATGGATTTCATACATTCGTATTGATTTGTGAATATATTCGTATTGCATTTTTTTTTTATATTGTTGAGTTAGGAGTGCATTATTTTATTATTGTGGAAAGTTGAATAAAATCGTGTGCTTCAAAAATCTGATTTCCAGTTATTGTTGATTTTCTTATTTATGGATTTTGATTTAAAATAGTCTTCGTTGATTTCTGAAACCAAAGAATCGATTTGTTATGAGTTTTAACGACCCTGATATATGTATAGGGATATGGATATAGGAGATTGACATGTCAATTGGGTGAATATATGGCAGTACTGCACCGTGATGTATAGTGTCTCTGATTCTTGACTACGGATACCATTTCCTTGTGAAATGGGAAACTGACTGTTTACCACGGATACCATTTCCTCGTGAAATGGGAAACCGACAGTGAGAATACCCGGATACCATTTCCTCGTGAAATGGGAAACCGACTGTTTATATAGGGATACCATTTCATATGGAATGGGAAACCCGACTGTAAAACCCGTAATCCAGTCCTGTACACCCTGTTATGTGTATCACGGGCCAGATTTAGAATTTATGGATAGAAAGTGTTATGGAAATAAAGAAATGATATTGAACTGAATTCCAGAAATTTTTGACATATTGTATGTTTATATAGTTCAAAACGTTTGTTATATATTTTTATATATTTGAAAATTCTGTTTTTAAGCTTTACTGTTTACTTATAATTCTGCGTTTCTGATTTATGAAATACTGGTTTAGATATCCTGTTTTATATTATATTACCATTTATTTTAGTGTACACCCACTAAGCAGTATTGCTTAGCGCGTTAGTTTTGTTTCTAACGCGTAGGTAATAAAGATACCGAGGACGGAAAAGACTGAAGAGGCACCAGCTGCAGAGAAGAGCTCAGAGTCACAGCATCTTTTGGGGTAGTTAATTAAATAAGTATATACTTGTGGTTAATGTAATTAAATCTGCATGCATATACAGAGGATTTTTGTAATTATGTGCTGTAATTATTTTAAGTTATACTTTTTGTTTTGCATTTTTCAAAGAAATTGTAGTTACTGAATTGTTTTATAAACTGTTTGAAAGTCGCACTAAACGGCAGAGTGCGCAATTGAGTGAAAAGGGAATTTAGAAGTGTTGTGGATTTTGTGTAAATTTAATTTGATTTGAAACAGGTTTTGGAAAATCCGAAAAACAAAGGAAACTCTGCCGAAATTTTTGTAAAAAGTGTATTTCGATGGGCTCACTCGAAACTATTTTTAAATTATAAACTATATGGTTATTTATGAAGTGAATTGAGAAAGTTTTGAAAACCCGGTAGCGCTCCCTGGGTCGATCCAGTCGGGTCGGGTCAGGGGGTGTTACATATATGTTTTGTTTAAACCATAAGCTATATGATTTTTACTGATTTGAAATTTATACAGTGCATTAAGTAAAGTTTTAAAAACCCGGTAGCGCTCCCTGGGTCGATCCAGTCGGGTCGGGTCAGGGGGTGTTACAATGAAGCCTCATTTATGGAATTGAAGCAAAGATTGACCACGACACCTGTCCTTACAGTACCGGATAGCATTGAACCCTATGTAGTATACACGGATGCCTCAGGTACTGGTTTAGGTGGTGTTTTGATGCAAGGCGGAAAGGTAGTAGCTTACGCTTCCCGTCAATTGAAACCTCATGAGAAGAATTACCCTACCCATGATTTGGAGCTTGCCGCTGTAATTTTTGCATTAAAAATTTGGACGTGTTACCTTTATGGAGTAAAGTTTGACATCTACTCAGATCATAAAAGTCTGAAATATCTTTTTACCTAGCGGGACCTAAATTTGAGGCAAAGGAGATGGACTGAGTAGATGGAGGATTATGATTTTAACTTCAGTATCACTCTGGTAAGGAAAATGTGGTTGCAGATGCGTTGAGTAGAAAATCTCATGGGATTTTGGCCAATTTGACATTGGAGAATTGGAAGATAACTATGGTCATTAGAGATTATGATTTGTGTTTACAAGAAGACGAGGTAACAACTTGAGTTTAGAATGTAGTGGCTACACCTAGTGTCCTACAACATGTTAAGCAGAGTCAATGGCGGGATGAAGAGTTGAGAACTGTGTGGAATCGTTTGAAAAATGGTGAGCATCTAGAGGGTTGGGAAATTAAGGCAGATGGATTCATTTATTATAAAAGAAAAGTGGTAGTTGCCAACGATCCGGAACTTAGAAGAGATGTGTTGGTTGAGGCCCATAAGTCCAAGTTTGTGGTGCATCCTGGTAGCACAAAAATGTATCATGATCTCAAGAGGCAAAACTGATGGACAGTCTGAGAGGACTATTTAGATATTGGAGGATATGCTCCGTTCTTGTATATTGGACTTTGGAGGGAATTAGGGCGAGCACCTACCTTTGGTGGAATTTGCTTATAACAATAGCTATCAGGCTAGTATCGGTATGGCCCCGTGTGAGGCTCTTTATGGAAGGCCTTGTAGGTCACCTTCGTGTTGGGATAAACTAGACGAGTAGATTACTATTGGGCCAGAAATTATTGAGGAGACTACGAACAAAGTAATGAGTATTCAAGGTCACCTTCGTGTTAGGCTGAACTAGACGAGCGGATTACTATTGGGCCAGAAATTATTTAGGAGACTACGAACAAAGTAAGGAGTATTCAAGAAAGGCTTAAAGTGGTCCAGAGTCACCAAAAGAGTTATGTTGATCTTCATCGTTGTGAGGTGGAATATGAGATTGGTGACTATGTTTTCTTGAAAGTGACTCCTATGTGAAGTGTGACTCGATTTGGAGTTAAAGGTAAGCTAGCTCCTCGATACATCGGGCCATTTGAGATTATGAAGAGAGTTGGACAGGTTGCTTATCGCTTAAATTTGCCAACTCAGTTGGGACACGTTCATATTGTCTTCCACGTATCCATGTTGAGAAAGTACACCACAGACCCATCTCACATGGTTCCCTACTCGGAGATTTCTCTAAGAGAAGACGTGACATATGAGGAACAACCCATACAGATCCTGGCGAGAGAGATTAAAGTGCTGTGAAATCGAGAAATTTGTATGGTTAAAGTGCTGTGGCAAAATCATACGGGAGATGAGGCTACCTGGGAGTTAGAATCTAAAATGTATAATAAATACCCTCACATGTTTGAGATTCAGCTTGAGGTTGTACTTTGAATTTCGGGACGAAATTCTTTTAAGGAGGGTAGAATGTAAAATCTCACTTTTTTAAATTTATTTTTAATTTATTATTTAAAGGCGTATTTGAATTTTTTAAAAACTTTTGAAGAATTTGTAAGGATTTAAAAGATATATTTTAAAAGTTATCAATTAAAATTATAATTTACTAAACGTTGAGGGACAAAATAAAAATTTTACAATTCTATATATATACTTCTTCTTCCTCGGCAGCTCTCTCTCTCTCCCTCCTTTTTCTCTCCATTTATTTTAATCTTTAACCTCTCACTCCGGCCGATCTTGGTACCAATAGAAAACCTTTCCGACATAGAATTTATTGGTACTTACTTTGAAGATTTTTGTGGCCGTTTGAGTCTCCGATTTTGTGGAGGAAATAAGTGATTTTCCAATTTCGAAAATCCCCCGATTCTAGCGATTCTAGCCATTTCCAACTCCGGCAACCGATATAAACTTTGACGAGGGAGACGAGGCGAACAAAACCCAACCATCTTTGGAGGTCGCTGGAAAGTTGCCGAAAAGTCGCCGTCGGCCGCCACGTACGGAGGAGGTAAGTTTTCGACCTCTTAAATTCATAATTTGGCTCCGAACACGTCTACGGACTCATTTTAAAGTGTAGGATATTATTTTGAGATTAATTTTATGATATGGCAGCAGTATAAAAATTAAATGATTATATTCTCATGTAGATTTTATCGATCGGAAGAATTAGGCTTGAAATCGAGGCCACCGCGAATAGCTAGTAGCTTACACAAGGTAGGGGTTTCAAACTTGAATTTTTAGAATATTTTCCCTATAAAGTTTGGATACAAATTGATTGTGAAAGTTTGAGAAAAATTTTATTTAAATTGTGGAATTGATTTGAGAATTAAATTGGGATGAATTGTGTTGGAAATATGAGTTTAATGCAGGTTTTGCATTTTGGAATTTTTATAAAAACAGCCATTATGCTACCAAAATTTTATTAAAACTAATTATGAGTTTAAATATAGGATGCATAGTGGATTTATTTAAATTGTTTGGTGATTTTGAAATGGTAACCGCCCTAATCATTATATTATACAATATGTTATTATACGACTTTATGTCGGGTTACTGCGCAGGGTATTTTCTGGTACGTTTACTTTGTATGTGATGTTGGTACCAGGGTCACGGTGAGCCAAATGTCCTTATCTCAAGTATGAATGATTTATTTAAAATGATAGACCACCGGTTATGACTAGCGGATTTGTTGATATTATTTTCTGAAAGAAAGTGTTATTGTTTACTTTAAATTTTATCAACGTATTTAACCATGTAGGATTATCCCATAACTTTTCTAAAATGATGTTTTCTACACACACCATCGGTAATGAGACCCTACTGAGCTTTAGCTCACCCCTTTTTATTTTCTTTTCCCCCTCAGGGAGCATCCAATGCGGAGTAAAAGACCGTTAGTTGAAGTGGGTGGAGGCTTATGAGACCTAAAGATTAGATTCTTGGAATTATTGATTAAATTTATATTATTTGAGATTTGGATTAATTAAAAGGATTTATATTTGTTATGGACCTATAACAATGTTGAGATGACTCAGTTTATGGGTTATGTATGTTGATGTGCAAATCTTTTAGTTTGTGGATGACTAGGACTTCATGATTGATGCATATTTCATTATGATTATTATCTTGGAATTTAATCCATGAATTCTAACAGGTGATCACATATCTGTGGGATTATTTTGTGATGATATTACTTTTGAAATTTTGAAAGATTTTTGTTTGTAAACAGATTTACGTTTTATTTGATACTCCGGAGTATTTAAAGAAATTAATTGTGGTTTTTATGAAATTTTATAAAGTCGAGTCAGAAACTATTGATTTTATTTACGATTCTGCCACTGCCTAGGGCCCGGGTCGTGACAGCTTCAGTCAAAACAATAATAACATTTAGAATGGATCAGAATAGAGTCATTAGGCTTTATAGTAGCAATCTCATTACAACAGCTATAATCAGCAGCCTCAAACTCACTTCCATGAGAACACTACCCACTTTGCTTCACCATACTACATTCAGGTCCAACCTAGTATTTTGGAGCCACAAACCATATCACTTCAAACCTTAATAACTTGTCAAGAGATTATAATATAAAAAGAATGAGAGACTTACAATTGGCAATGGACAACAATTAGCAATTTCACATGTAACTAGGTAACACAAAATGAACTCTCATTCTAAATCATCTCAAGCATTATACTTCATCTTAATCCAAATATTACCAAGAACCTTTTGAGCATCTCTAAATTTACAGAAGATAATCATGCATTTGCTTAATTTTATGATTATCATTTTGTGATAAAGAACAAGGTTTTGAAGAAAGTGTTTCTACACATATTATTTCATGTGATAACAGTAGTGCTGGTTCTTTTAGCTTAGAATCCTGTTTTTCATGCTAGGACCAAGCACAATAGAATAGATGTTCACTTTATACGAAAGAAGATTGCAAATGGCCAGCTCAAAGTTCAGTATATTCCAACTGATCTTATACGAGCTGACATATTTACTGAGCCTCTGGCTTAGACTCATTTTGATTTTCTTCGTTCTAAACTTAGTCTTATTGTTTACCCCAAATTCACTTTGTGGGAGGATGTTGGAATAGCTACTCAAGCTACCTCAAGCAATGCAGCTTGTCACTTAAGTGATGTGCATTCTGTAGCTGTAGCGTCATTAGCTCGAGACATCTTAAGCAACAAGGCTTGTATCTTGAGTGCCTTGTATCCTGTAGCTGGATCACCATGAGCTGATAAATACAGTATGAGAATGGATAGAAATATATTGACATGGCAGTCTGTTATTATCAGAGCTGATATGTACAAGTCAGTTATTCTCTTCCCTAATTTTCAAGAACCATGCAAAAAGCATGAGTTTTAGAGATTCTTTATATTGCCATGTACTTGTGTTTATTATTTAGTTAGGGAAATAGAAAAATATCTTTTCTCTCAAGCTGTGCTAATGGAGGTCACTCTGGTTTCTACAATTTCTCACTAACATTTCAACAAACAGTTTTTCTTTCTTTTCTTTTTTTTATCAAACACCTAGCCTTTACAAAACTGGCTCATTTTCTACTCCCGACATAGGAGAGATCTTATTGCTGCTCAAGAAGCTCTTCTTTTGCTTAGATTGTTAAGAGCTCGTTTGTGAAAGCTTTTACTTATGACTTTTGACAGTAGAAGAAGAGAAGTAAAAGCCTGAACTTTTAAGTTACTGTTTGGATGATGTATTTCAGAAGAGCTTTTGAGACTGTTTGGCTGAAATATTTGAAAAAAGTCTATAAATTATGGTAGGACATTTTTGCCCTTCAATAAGAGCTTTTAAAGTTGTTTGGCTATGAACATTTTATTATAATCTCTACTCAACATAATTTCAACTTTGTAACAAAAAATACAAGTAAATTTGTTAATAAATATTTAATTTATATGGAATAATATAATATTTCTAAATTTATAATTTATGAAAAAAATAAAATAATTAAAATTCATTTACAATTTTAGATACACGCATGCATAATAATTTAGTACAAATTATATAGATAAAATTAGATGAAATCCTAATGATAAAAGTGAACAAAAATTTATCTTAACAATAGTTCTCTAGCAATTCTATCACGAATGACCCCCATTTCACTTTCATCTATTGTTAAATTTACAAATAATTCTTCATCCTCAAATACATAATCTTGATTTTCATCGTATAATTGAAACTCAACATCTGCAATGGACTCTCTCCTTATGAAATTATGTAAAGCCATTGAAGCTGTGACAATAGCTACTTGCTTATCAAACTTATAATTAGGTATGTTTTGCAATATTCTCCATCGTGCTTTCCACACACCAAAACAACGCTCAATAACACTTCTTAATGATGAATGCATATAATTAAACATTTCCTGAAAGTCAGTTGGTTGACCACTCATACGAAACTCTGGAAGATGATATCGTTCTCCTTTATATGGAGCTAAATAACCCTTCATATTTGGATATCCTGAGTCAACCAAGTAGTATTTATCTACAATATCAAGTTCAATTTTGTAAACAATATGATTCTAAAAATAAATAAAAAGTTACTTAAAAGTATTTACTAATAAATATCACATACCTTCTGAAGGTTTAGAAAATTTTAACTCGGTGTTTCTTAATGCTTCTAAAAATATGCGTGTGTCATGTGCAGTTCCTTCCTATCCTGACCATTCAAATGTGAAAAGCATATCAAATCCGCATACAACCATAATATTTTGGGTAGGAATTCCTTTCCTTCCAATATATGGAATTTGTTCATCCATTGGAAGCGACACTCGGACATGGGTTCCATCTATGGCTCCACTGCAATCCTATCAATTACCAGAGGAATAAAAAAAAGGTTTATATATTTAATTTATTTATAAACAAATCTTTACATATACAAATTAAGTAGATAAAAAGCTACCTTAAAATATGGCCAATATTTGCGATTACTTCGAATGTAATACGGGATTTTATTATAATCTTTATGTGTCCTAATTTTGTCAAAAGAAAGCATGATCATTTTCTCCAGCACAATTCCAAATTATCTACTCACGGTTTCACCTGAATGTTGAAATTGTTCTTGGATAATTCTATTTCCAAAACCATGTCCTAAAGTCATCAAAAACATTCCTACAGCCTCCTCAAGCCTAACGCCTTTGGTGGAGGTTTATCTATAACTTCTTAATCTATCACACAATTTAACAAAAACATGTTTCTCCATTCGAAACTGCTCGTGACAACGTCGATCATTTCCTTCGAGTATTTCCTTTATGAACATCGATCCTTTACGAGGAGAATTTATACATGGTTTTTTTATTAAAAAGTTATTGTGGTAATATACTGCTCTTCTTACTGTTGCAAGAATAAGTTCATCAAATTCCATATCATCTCTGACGGCTTATTCAATAAATTTTTCTTCTATCTCTTCCTCTGAATCATTGTTCATTTTTTGTAGTTAACTGGCTGTAATCATTAAACAAAGAGAGAATATAATTAAAAACATTCAAGAACAAAGACACTTCATTTTTTCCCACTTCACAACAACACCGTCATGCAACAATAAATTCACAAATTGAATAAAGTTTACAGCATAAATAATTAAAAACATTCAAAGAAATCATCAAATAGCTATATTTTTCACCATTAAACAACACAGGAATCAAGTTATCCTACTTCAACATCCTATACATATATATATATATATATATATATATATATATATATATATATACATATACAAAAGTATCATAAGTCTTATGAAGACACATTTTCTTTATCTTATTACAAAAGATATTTTGTCAAAACAAAAGATAGTGCCTTACAAAAGTAAGACATTTATACAAAAGTGTCATTTTCCTTGAAGAATTCATTATCCCGATATTTTACTTTTAATTTTGTTGATCTTTTAACCACTGAATTTGGTATTCAGGTTCCCTTAATGCCATAAAAATCTCTCTATTTGCCTTTTTTGTGAACAAACTAATGTCCAACTTGAATAAAGGACTCATTGGTTCACACTCTGGAAGAGTAGCTAACTTATCAACTACCTCTTGAACACTACAACCGGGAGGATCGGTTCGTAGATATGGACTCCTACTTTTAATACTTTCACAAAGTTCTTCAAGTTGGTTGGATAACTTTGATGTTGCAGAATTATTTCTTTTTCCTTTCTTGAATTTCTTTCTATTTGGTTCAAGTCTTCTCTCATTGCGGTTGCTACATTCTACTTCTTCCTCATGATTAGCCTCTTCATAATCTAAACTATTGGTTTCGTCAATATTTCCTTCAATATTAGATGCTTATGTGTACAAAGGAGGCATTATACCAGAAGTCGGTGCCCAAGCCCTAGCTCCTGTAACTGTAACATCTCGAAACAGCTCATTTAATTTGAATGCATGTTCCAAACCCTTCACGCGAAATTTTGAAGCTTCTAGATATTTCTGTTTATGATTTATAAGTTAGTTTAAGGAGTTTAAAAATTAGTATAATAATAAATAATTTGAATAAATACCTACTTGCAACTTTGTTTACCACCACTCGTTTGAAGCATCAACAGTTTGCATCTCCATATTCCAACTGAGTCCAGTTTCTCCTCTTACCAATGAATCCTAAACTTGCCATTCTTTTTTCACAATATCCCAATGATTTTTTTAGTTGCTTTCGATCATATTTTCTACCTCTTGCATTGTTAAAATTTTAAATAAAGTTTTTTCAACCTTGTTTGCTCAAATGTGTTCCATTCCTATTCTCGGCTCTAACTTGTTCTATAGCCAAGTCAACCCAAATCTCATTTGTTCGTGGATCCCAAATTGCTTTTAATTTTTCTTGTGTTCCCTCATTTGCCATCTACATTAAAACGCACAATTATTATTTCAAGTAATTAAGATTGTCCATAAACATATACATTAAATAGAGTTCAAATGTGTTTCTCACTTATACAATATCTAGCCCATTCAAATAATTTGCCTTTACTACTAAGAAGCTTACAATGAATAGTGACTGTTACCACTTCGATGAGAAGTATAAGACCAGTGTGCCATGAATGATCATAACAGAACAAACAAGAAACTTTTATATATCCTTGTACTCATTCAAATCAACATATAAAATAAAAATAAAAAAATCAAACCAATATTTTTATAATCTAAAATTAATGGTTTAAATTTAATGATATTATCCACTGCCTTGGCTTCAAACACAATCAAGTCTGCTCAAAACCAACATAATTAACTATGTTATTAACTAATTCTATTTTAATAAAATACCATGTTTCAAACATAATTAAAAGTCTCAAAACTGACCTGAAGCAAACAAATCAAAACCTGTTTAGAAAACTTGAATTATGAGAGAAAATTGAATAATGACAAGTAATACTAATACCCAGATAAAAACAACAAACAGAATCACAATCCCATTACAACTTTGTTAATGGTAAACAAATCAAAACCTGTTCAGAACACTTGAAAGATGAGAAAAAATTAAATAAAAACAAGTAATATTAACACTCAGATAAAAGCAACAAACAGAATCACAATCTCATTACAACTCTATTAATGATAAACAATCATTGTCTCAACAAATATATGTGCAACCTAGATGATCTGAATCTCTGTCTGATAAGTAAAATGGGGATATTAAAAGAATTAGAAAACAGAAATACCTCTAGAAATGTATTCACAAACAGAGGGTCCTCTTCACATGAAGAAATAGTTGGAGTCATATGATAGTAGTGAATAACTATAAAACCGGATTAAATGCGATGACGGTGGCAGTGTTATATCACAACTCCTAAGACATTCTGACATTATAACTTGCATGTACATAATAAGAAATTTCTTCACCACTCAAATTTCTTCAAGAAAGTATAGGACCCAGAAATATGAACTTTTTTTGGTTAAAAAATTGAAAAAAATAATCAAATCAGTTGGAGTTAAGGGTTTTTATGAAGAGAAAGTAAGTAAACAAAGAACATACCTTGTAGATTGACCGGAAATAGCACCGATTGGATTGAAGATAAGAAATTTTTAGGGTTCTTGGCTTTTTCACAAAGTGAACATTGTTCACGTAGAATCACATTACTGAGAAATTGAAAGGCTGGGACATGAAAGGAATTGGAAATTTGTTATTCAGTAAAACAACGGCAAAATGGAAATTATAAAACTTTCATTAAAGATTTTGAGCTTCTCGATCATTGGTCCAAAAGCTCTTTTGAAAAAAGCTCCAATGAACCAGCTTTATGTGAAAGAGCTTTTATATGTCCAAAGCCATCCCAAACAAGGCCATCCCAAAAGCCACTTATTCAGTAGTGTTGGTTCTTTTAGCTCAGAATCCTGTTTTTCATACTAGGACCAAGCACAATAGAATAGATGTTCACTTTATACGAGAGAAGATTGCAAATGGCCAGCTCAAAGTTCACTATATTCCAACTGATCTTCAATGAGCTGACATATTTACTGAGCCTCTGGCTTAGACTTGTTTTGATTTTCTTCGTTCTAAACTTAGTCTTATTGTTTTCCACAAGTTCATTTTGTGGGAGGATGTTGGAATAGCTACTCAAGCTACCTCAAGCAATGCAGCTTGTCACTTGAGTGATGTGCATTATGTAGCTATAGCATCATTAGCTCGAGACATCTCAAGCAACAAGGCTTGTATCTTGAGTGCCTTGTATCCTATAGCTGGATCACCATGAGCTGATAAATACCAGTATAAGAATGGATAGAAATATATTGACATGGCAGTCTGTTATTATCAGAGCTGATATGTACAAGTCAGTTATTCTCTTCCCTAATTTTCAAGAACCATGCAAAAAGCATGAGTTTTAGAGATTCTTTATATTGCCGTGTACTTGTGTTATTATTCAGTTAGTGAAATAGAAAAATATGTTTTCTCTCAAGCTGCGCTAATGGAGGTCACTCTGGTTTCTACAATTTCTCACTAACATTTCAACAAGCAGTTTTCATTTTTTTTTTTATCAAACACCTAGCCTTTACAAAACTGGCTCATTTTCTACTCCAGGAGAGATCTTATTGCTGCTCGAGAAGCTCTTCTTTTGCTCAGATTGTTAAGTCTTTTAATCAGTTATCTACAAAGTGATTCGTTACGTTTGACTTGATGAAAGTCCTTTCTCTGTTCATTTTTATCTCTAATCACATCAAATTATTGTCTCTTTTATATGTATGATTGCAGATAACCTATTTTATGTTTTAATAATTTCAATAGCCTAACCTAACCTATGACTTTTTTGGTAATTATATTATATAATATTTTGATAAAAATATAATTTAATTTAAGCACCAAAATCTAAAAAAGTCAGTAAAAGTAACCAATTGAAATGAAAAACGTGTTGATAAAATTGAGGTTACTGGGTGATAAACTTCATGCAGGAAGAGTGACTGGGTGATTACTCACTTTTTCGCACTCCAAATCACAGAAAAACAATGTGAATTTACTCTCACAAAAAGGAGCTTGCAACCCATTTGAGGAATATTTTGAACCGTTCTTTTTATCTATACAGCCTGGTAATAAAAGTATGTTGATGTAGGAATAACATGATTAATCAGGGTCCCGTCATAACAATTTGAATGACGAGATATATATATATATATATATATATATATATATATATATATATATATAGATCGATTGAATATCAGTTTTTTCAAATAGAGAATGAAACTTATAGAGGAATCAATTGAATACATTGAAAACCACAAATCAAAGTAAAACAAACCATGAAATGCAAAAAATCTCCCGCTTGAGAGGGAGAGGAGTGAAAGTGAAAGAGAGAGTAGTAAAACTTTGTAAATATTAGGGTTTTTTATTACTATTTAAATGTTGCGGTTACATTCGCTTCAAAATAGCACAGTAAATAGGTTACCACCATGGATGAAGTCAGAAAATTATATTTGTAGAGATTAAGATAATAAAATATAATAATTAATGGGCTAAAGTAATACTACAATTTTGGGCAATATATCTTATCAATAATTTGTTGAAGCCTTTGCTAATGTAGATTTGAAATCATGTATGGATAATAGGAATCTACTAGTGGGTGTTGTGTGTTTCTTGGTCCTAGTTTGACATCTTGGTATTCAAGAAAACAAAGAGTGGTGGCCAAGTCAAGTAAAAAGGTTGAGTATCGTGCCTTGTCCCAAGCTTCCGCTGAAGTTCTTTGGTTGAGGCCATTATTTGCAGAGCATGGTTTCACTTTAGCTAGTGTGCCCACTCGATGGTGTGGTAACACTGGTGCAAGATCTTTGGCCTATAATTATGTCTTCCATGCTCGAACTAAGCATATAGAGGGTTCTGCCAGTGAGTCCTGCAACGTCGCACGATCTGGACATGCTCGCGCGACCCACTAGAATTTTGTCCACCATAAGCAAAATGTAGTGTGACCATATTGCACCACCAACAGGTGGCAGGGATTAGGTCATGCATTTTTTTTTCTTCTTTTCTTAGTTATTTTTTTTTTATTTTGTTATAAACTCCTTCCTTATTTGTTTTTCTATTCTTATTTTCTGTTTTTTTTTTTATTTTTGTTTATCTACTTAGATATTCAGTAGTTATTCTTTCTTTTTTTTTTCCTTTGTGTTCATGGGCAAGGAGTGAAATTTTGAACGTAAATCCTTAGATATGATAATCTATATCATTGAGGACAATGCAATTTAGGTTTGGAGGTTATTTAGTTCAAAAATTTGGAAATTTGTGTGTAATGATGCCAAACTTAATAAATCAACTGTAGTTTGTCGAGTTAAACATGCACATGTGATTGTTTAATTCTTGGATATTAATTTGATACTTTAGGAATCATACTTGTAACACCCCCTGACCCGACCCGACTGGATCGACCCAGAGAGCGTTACCGGGTTTTCAAAACTTTCTAAATTCACTTTATTTATTTCAAACAATTTAAAATCGTATCAATTTGTAATTCAAAAATATTTTTCTAGTGAGCCCATCGAAATACACTTTTAAAAATTTCGGCAGAGTTCCCTCTGTTTTTCTGATTTCCCAAAACCTGTTTTCAACAAAATAAATCCAACACAATTTAATAACAACACTTCTATATCCACTTTCAAACCAATGCGCACTCTGCCGTTTAGTGCGACTTCCAAAGAGTTTAAAATAAAATCATTCATAATTCAATATTTACAAACATTTTGAAATGAAAAACAGAAATCATAAAATTATTTACAAAACATAAATATAAACTCTTCGAAATTACAGACTTCTGTATATGCACGCTACAGAATATATAAACAAAAATATATTACTACCCAAGTCAAGGTAGTGACTCTGAATTCCAAGCTGCAGGTACCTCCTCTCTACTCCTTATCTGCCTCGGTATCCCTGTGACCTACGCGCGATAAAAACGACCCGCTAAGCATATAGCTTAGTGGGTGTACACTAAACTCATTAATTAAAACCCATAAATAATTTTTCATACTAAACTCATAAATACCTTTTCCTAATAAAAATATCACAATATACATATTTCAATTCCAATCATTTACAGAAATAAAACGGGTGAAATTGATTCAAGAAACAACTCATTTCAATTTACAATCCATACAAAACCAAGTCATAAATTAGTTTATAATCATTTTAACTTCAAGAATGAGATAAACATATAAAATCGATTTATAAAGTCACTTATAACCATATCACTCAATTCACTTCAATTCTGGCCCTCTAGAATAGTTAACATAAACCAGCACTGGAATATGGGTCGTTCGACTACAGTGACTGTCTGTCGAACATAGCTCCCACCCTAGGACGAATCCTAAAAGTGGTACGTATCTCCCTACCCTAGGACCGAGGGTTCGGACCCTAGAGAGGTACATATCTCCCTATCCTAGGAACGAATCCTTAGGAAGGTACGTGTCTCCCTACTCAAGGACGAATCCGTGAGGAGGTATGTAGCACCCCCCGACCCGACCCGGCCGGACCGAACCGGGGAGCGCTACTCGAACATTCAAAACTTTCTAAATTCATTTTGTAAACAGAAAACCATATAAATTATAGTTTAAAAATCGTTTTCGAGTGAGCCCATTCAATACAAACTTTTTACAAAAATTCGGCAGAGTACCGTTTGCTTTTCGGACTTTCCAAAACCCTGCTTTTACACAATTCAATTCAAAAACAATTCTCAACAACACTTCGATACAATTTCAAACAGTTGCGCATTCTGCCGTTTAGTGCGACTTATCAAAATAGTTTATAAAATAAAATAAATCGAACGTTAATAGTTACAAACATTGTTAATAATAAAAGACATAAATCATAAACTAATTAATTACAAAATATTTTACAAAACATATTTACAAATTCCCTGTATATGCATGCTTTCAGAATATATATACACATAACAAAAATATAGCTACCCAACTGTACAAATCCTGTGACTCGGTCTGCGACTCTTTCTTCCTTCAGTCTTTAGCTTCCTCCGGATTCCTGGTACCTACGCGTTAGACACAAAACTAACGCGCTAAACATATAGCTTAGTGGGTGTACTATAAACTATAAACTCAATTAAATGAACCACAAATAAATATCTGTTAAGAAGAAATAAACCACAATATATATTCCATTCCATTTCAAAACGATTAAATTTCTAAATCAAAACATTAAACAATTTCAATCACTTTAATATCAATAATGAGATCAATATACGAATGCTATCAATAAAATCATTCAGTACACTTTCCAATTCCAATCAATTCTGGCCCGCTAGAATACTAAACATATACGGACTGGAATATGGGTCAAGCTCCCAACCCCCAGAACGAATTCTGAGGAGGTACGTGTCTCCCAACTCTAGGACCGTGGGTACGGAACCTAGAGAGGTACATAGCTCCCTATCCCAGGAACGAATCCTTGGGAAGGTACATTAACTCCCAACCCCCAGGACGAATCCTGAGGAGGTACGTATCTCCTAGCCTCTGGACGAATCCAAGAGGAGGTAAATCAGTATCATCAATATCAATCAATCAGTATCGGCGCAGTACTGCTCAGTAAAACCCAGCTGGTATACCAACCTCCTATATCCATTTCTATGTCTACGTATCCTAGGGCTGTTTTGATAAACAATTTTCATAATCAGTTACAAATCAATATTTACTCAATCAAACTAAAATATTACACGATATTCTTCAAACGCATCAACAATAATCATATAAATATCAAAATCAACTATTTTAATACGAAATCGAAATATTCGAACCACAAACAATTACGATCTAGTATAAAATCTTTCCGAAATCAACCATGAGTATATCAATCATCAATTTTTACACATCAAAAATCGAAATCGAAAATATTTAACGAAATCGAAATCAAAAACATTTAACGAAATCGAAATCGAACACATTTAATGAAATCGAAATCGAAACGAAAACAAGAAACGAAAACGAAAACTATAACATAAACGATAATGAAATGTTTTTCGTAAAGATTCCGAAACAAAAGTACACCTACTTGGAATCCGTGTTTTTCGTTCGACAAACCGCGGTTCCACGATTTTTTTCCCTTCTCTTTTTCCTTTCTCCTTCTTCCTCTTCTTCCTCTTTTTCTTTTCTTTTCTTTCTTCTTCTTCTCTCTTCTTCTTCTTCTTTTTCTTCTCTCTTTTCTCTCCTTTTCTCTCTTTTTCTCGGCTCTTTCTCTCTCTTTCTCTTCTGTTCTGTTTTCTCGCTTCTGCGAGAAACTTCTTCTTTTTTTTATATTTTTTTCGCTACCGCGACCGCCGTCGCGACCTGTGGTCGCGGCACCAGGTCGCGATGCTCACTGGAATGCGCGCACCGCCTTCATCGCGAGCGCGCCTTGGTCGCGCGAGTGGTCGCGTTGCTCTCTGCCCGTTTTTGACAATTTCATCGCGAGCAGTCCATCGCGACCTGTGGTCACGGTGGCTGGTCGCGATGCTCACTGCCAGGTTTTGCCATTTTCATCGCGAGCGAGCTGTCGCGACCTATGGTCGCGGTGACCAGGTCGCGATACTCACTGGTCCAGTTTTCAATTTTTTTCATTTTTACATTTAATTACATTTACACCATCTCAAATAGTAAAATTTTATTTTCACATATTTCATATATATCAAAAATTCATTACCCGAAATCCGGGATGTTACAAGGTACGTGTCTCCCTACCCCTGGACGAATCCATGAGGAGGTACATAATAAATCATCAATAGCAATGTCAATGCCGGTGCAGTACTGCTCACTAAACCCAACTGGTATACCAACCTTCTATATCCGTATATATGTCCAAGTATCCTAGGGCCATTTCACAATATCATTTCTTTATGGTCAAATTAAATTTTATTAAATTCAAATCAATAAACACATTGACAAAATTCAAACTTATTTCACAAATTAATATTTCACAAATTATAAAATCATCACATACAATATATATAAATCTATATAAATATATAGAGTCAAAATCAATATATATATATATATATATATTCAGAATCACAATATATCACCAATAATTAAAAATAACATAAAACGATTCTGAATTAAATTTCTGAAAAATCTGAAAAATACGAAAATTAGTGTACACCGAACCTGGATAATTCATAACAATTTTCTTTTCCTTTTCTTTTTCCTCTTCCTTCCTTCTTCTTCTTCTTCTTCTTCTTCTTCTTCTCTTCTTCTTCTTTTCTTTTCTCTCACTCTCTCTCGGCTTGCTCTCTTCTTCTTTTTTTTTCTTCTTTTTCTTTCTTCTTCACTGCCTCTCCTCTGTTTCTCAATTTTTTTTATGTTCTGTTTTTTATTGTTTTTATTTATAATTGGTGCTGTGTGTTTCAAATTGACTTTTCAACCTTTTTTTTTTTTTTGACTAGGTTTTCCTTGTATGTGAACACTCTCACACACACAAATACATATATAATAAATATCTTCCTAATTATCAATTGCTCCCTTAAACTTCTTAAAATCCTACTATAGCACAATTTTACTCTTAATCACATTCCATCACAATAATTATTTCAAAAATATTCCACACTTATCCAATTTCCAAATTAACTTTACCAATATTCAATTAGACCCGTTATTCTCCAAATGCACTATGAAAATAATATACTTTTCATAATTCGAAAAAATTAGGGGCGTTACAATTTTTCCCCGCTTAAGAAATTTCGTCCTCGAAATTTACCTCAGTCGAATAGTTGTGGATATTGTTGTCTCATGATTTCTTGACTTTCCCAGGTAGCTTCTTCTACCTTGTGATTTCTCCAGAGAACTTTTACCAGTGAAATTCTTTTATTTCGTAATTCTTTCATCTCCCGATCAAGAATCTGCACTGGTTCCTCCTCATATGTCAGGTCTGGTCGGATTTCAATACCTTCGGCCTGAACTCTGTGAGAAGGATCAGATCTGTATCTGCTCAACATAGATACGTGGAAAACATTATGAATCTTTTCTAATTCTGGAGGTAAAGCTAGTCTGTAGGCTACTAGTCCCACACGTTCAATGATTTCGTATGGCCCAATAAACCTAGGACTCAGCTTACCTTTTCTACCAAATCTGAGTACTTTCTTCCACGGAGATACTTTCAGAAACACTTTCTCACCGACGTCATATTCTATCTCTTTTCTTTTCAAATCTGCATATGATTTCTGTCGGTCAGAAACAACTTTCAATCTATCCTTGATAATCTTCACCTTCTCCTCAGTTTGTCGAATCAAGTCTGGGCCTACTAACCTGTCCTCTCCTAACTCTGTCCAGCATACTGGAGTCCTGCATTTCCTTCCATACAGTGCCTCATATGGTGCCATAGCTATGCTCGACTGGTAACTATTATTGTAGGCGAATTCAATCAATGGAAGATGATCCGCCCAACTCCCTTCAAAATCAATTACACAACTCCTGAGCATATCTTCAAGCACCTGAATTACCCTTTCTGATTGTCTGTCTGTCTGTCTGCGGATGGAAGGTTGTACTGAAACTCAGTCGAGTACCGAAGGCTTCTTGAAACTTCTTCCAGAATCTGGATTTAAACCTCGGATCTCTATCTGATATTATGGATGCAGGCACTCCATGCAATTTTACTAACTCTCTGATGTACAATTCTGCCAGTCGATCCAAGGAATAGTCAGTTCTGACAGGTAGAAAATATGCTGACTTCGTCAATCCGTCCACTATAACCCATATTGTATCATGTTTACTTCGGGTGAGTGGTAATCCTGTGACAAAGTCCATTGTAATACGGTCCCATTTCCATTCAGGTATTGCTATTGGCTGTAACAATCCTGATGGAACCTGGTGTTCAGCTTTCACCTGCTGACAAGTCATGCATCTATTCACAAATTCTACCACATCCTTCTTCATACCAGACCACCAATACTGAGTTTTCAAGTCTCTGTACATTTTTGTGCTACTTGGGTGCATCGCATACAAACTACTGTGTGCCTCTATCAGGATCATCTTTCTCAATTCCTCATCTTCTGGAATAGAAATCCTGTCTTTGAAACACACAATACCATCAGCTCTGATTGAGAAGTCCGGATGCTTCCCTTCTAGGATCTGTTCACATATCATCTGAATTCTAGCATCCTGCTTCTGTTTGTCTACAATCTGCTGAATCAGACTGGGTCTACATATCAATTCAGCCACCAATGCATTATCTGGATTCAGCTGCAATTGCATATTTATAGCCTTCAAAGGAAACAATGCTTTTCTGCTCAGAGCATCTGCTACCACATTCGCCTTTCCTGGATGGTAGTCGATTACACAATCATAGTCTTTAATCAACTCCATCCACCGTCTCTGTCTCAAATTTAACTCTCTCTGGGTAGGCAGATATTTCAGACTCTTGTGATCCGTGTAGATATAACATTTCTCACCATACAAGTAATGCCTCCAGATTTTCAAAGCAAATACGATGGCTGCAAGTTCCATATCATGTATCGGATAGTTCAGCTAATGATTTTTCAGTTGTCTGGACGCATATGCAACCACCTTACCTTCCTGCATCAATACACACCCTAAACCCTGATGTAAGGCATCACTATAGATCACAAAGTCCTTACTTGAAACAGGCTGAATCAGGACTGGAGCCTCAACAAGCATCGCCTTCAATCGATCAAAAGCTGGCTGGCATCTATCAGTCCACTCAAATCTGACATTCTTATGCAGTAGCTTGGTCAACGGACTTACTATGGAAGAAAACCCCTTCACAAACAGTCGATAATAACCTGCCAAGCCTAGAAAACTTCTGACTTCTGTAACATTTCTAGGAGGCTTCCATTCCATAATCGCTTCAATCTTTTTCGGATCTGCCTTAATTCCCTCTGCTGACACAATGTGACCCAGAAATGCAATTTCAGGCAACCAGAACTCGCATTTACTTAGTTTTCCATACAGTTGCTTTTCTCTCAGAATCTACAATACTACTCTGAGGTACCTGTCATGGTCCTCTGCCGTCTGTGAGTACACCAGGATATCATCGATAAATACCACCAAAAACTGATCCAAGTATGGTCGGAATACCCGGTTCATTAAGTCCATAAAGGCTGCAGGTGCATTAGTCAGCCCAAATGGCATCACTACAAATTCATAGTGTCCATACCTGGTTCTGAATGCAGTTTTCAGAATATCTGAATCTTTTATCCTCAATTGATGATAACCTGATCTCAGATCTATCTTTGAGAAGACACAGGCTCCTCTCAGCTGATCAAATAAATCATCAATTCTCGGCAACGGGTACTTATTCTTGACAGTAAGTTTATTTAGCTGCTTGTAATCGATACACAATCTCAATGACCCATCCTTCTTTTTCACAAACAGCACTGGAGCTCCCCAAGGGGATACACTAGGTCTAATGAAGCCCTTATCCAACAATTCCTGTAACTGTATCTTCAGTTCTTTCAGTTCTGCTGGTGCCATTTGTAACATCCCAAATTTTAAGTAATTAATTTTGAATATGTGAAAATAAATTTTGTGAATTGAGGGGTGTAAATGTAATTAAAAGTATGTTTATTTTATGGTTTCCAAGTGGACCAAATTGAACGGTCAAAAATGATGCACGAAGAGAGCGTGAAAAACTGAGACAGTGAGCATCGCGACCTGGCCATCGCGACCACAGATCGCGATGAGCTGCTCGCGATGAAGAATGTTGATTCTTGGCAGTGAGCACCACGACCACAGATCGCGATGACTGGCTCGCGATGAAAAAGTGAAAATCCTGGCAGTGAGCATCGCGACCACCAGCGCAACCAAAGCAACGCGAGGTGTGCTCGCGATGAAGGCGATGGAGTTGCTCCAGAGAGCAACGCGACCAGGTCACCGCGACGACCGAAATTTTATAAAAAAAATAAGTCATCGCAGAAATCTCCAGAAAAGAGAAAATAGAGAAAGCAGAGAAAAAAGAGACCGAGAAAGAAAAAGAAAAGAGAGAGAAGAAGGAGAAGAAGAAGAAGAAGAAGAAGAAGAAGAAGAAGAGAGAGAAGAAAAAGGCCGAAGAAGAAGAAGAGAAGAAAGGAGAAAAGAGAAAAGAAAGAAAAAGAAAAGGAAAAGAAAAGAGAAAAAGGAAAGAGAAAGGGAAAAGGAAATCCAGAAGAAAAACTGTGCGAAAAACGAAAACCAGGTTGGTGTACACTTCTTTTCGAAAACTTTTGTGTTTTTGATTTGAATCTAAGTTTTGAATATAAGTTTATTTGAATATTTTGATATATATATATATATATATTGTTTACCGTTTATTAAATTGACTGTTTTGTTCCACTCGTAATTCGATTTTCGATTTATAATGATTATATTAAAGGAAAGTGTTTGAGAAGATTGTTTGGATTAGGATTATTGTTTGGAAATCATATTGTTGAATTTGATTAAGATTTGAGAGTTATAATCGTTGATTTCGAAAGAAACGGAAAGTTTTGCTATGAAATGTGTGGATTCTTGATTTTTAATTTGGATTGTGAAACTGTTGCTTAAATGGAAAAAGAATATAACGAATAGATAACTGTTATATCTCGCAGGGCAAACCTGGTATAATCCAGTTTAGGCGAATCCTGGAGATAGATATTGCACTGATGATATGGATGACTGTTGTATCTCGCGGGGCAAACCTGGCAAGGTCCAATTTAGGCGAATCCCGGAGATAGATATTGTACTGATGAGATTGATCACTGTTGCATCTCGCGGGGCAAACCTGGCAAGTCCAGTTTAGGCGAATCCTGGAGATAGCCATTTCACTGTATCTATGATTGTTGCATCTCGCGGGGCAAACCTGGCAAGTCCAGTTTAGGCGAATCCCGGAGATAGCCATTGTACTGATAGTGATGATTGCTGCATCTCGCGGGGCAAACCTGGCTGAGTCCAGTTTAGGCGAATCCCGGAGACAGCTAGTGCACTGTATCCCTGACTGTTATATCTCGCGGGGCAAACCTAGTACAATCCAGTTTAGGCGAATCCCGAAGATAGATATTGTACTGATGATACTGATGACTGTTGCATCTCGCGGGGCAAACCTGGCAAGGTCCAGTTTAGGCGAATCCCGGAGATAGCCATTTTACTGTAGCCATGATTGTTGCATCTCGCGGGGCAAACCTGGCAAGGTCCAGTTTAGGCGAATCCCGGAGATAGCCATTATACTGATAATGATAACTGTTATATCTCGCGGGGCAAACCTGGTATAGTCCAGTTTAGGCGAATCCCGGAGATAAATATTGTACTGGTATGCCTGACAGTGACATCTCGCGGGGCAAACCTGGCTTAGTCCAGTTTAGGCGAATCCCGGAGGTGAACGTTACACTGATGTTACAGAAATAGAAATGTATGCTGAGTGTACGGACAAAAATAAAGAATGAAAGTGAATAAATTGTTTGTATACATAAAATGTTACAGAATAAATAAAATGATTGTATGTTTTATTGAGTGAATTTAGATGCTTTTATTAAACTGTTTATATATGATATCTTTCAGTAAGGAAGTTAAAGATTGAAATGTTTTTATACGATCGTAGTGGAATATTATGAAATGATAAAAATTGAAATGTTTTTATTATGAAATGATTATTTATTTTGATACTTGAGTTAAGTGTACACCCACTAGGCATTATTGCTTAGCGCGTTGGATTTAATCACGCGCAGGTATCAAAGACACCTGGAGAAATAAAGGATAGAGAAGAAGTACTAGCAGATTGAAGGTCCAGAGTCACAGTTTCTTTTGAGTAGTTATAAGTGAATATTATTTGTATATTGTATTAAGTGAAGCATGCATATACAGAAATCTGTAAATTGACATGTATTTATATGTTTTGTAATATGTGTTTTATGATTTATATTATTTGCAAATGTTTGTAAATGTTAATTAAATATGTTTTGTTTGAAAATGATTGGAAGTCACACTAATCGACAGAGTGCGCAGTGGTTTGAAAATATGGATATAGAAGTGTTGAAATGATATTGTATTACATTGGTTTTATTGAAAATAGGTTTTTGGGAAATCCAAAAAATAGTGGAAACTGTGCCGAAATTTTTGAAAAATTATTCGATGGGCTCACTAAACAAATATTTTTGAACCACAAATTGATATGATTTTTAAATGGTTTGAAATAAATAAAGTGAATTTAGAAAGTTTTGAAAATCCGGTAACGCTCCCTGGGTCGATCCAGTCGGGTTGGGTCAGGGGGTGTTACATTTAGTGGTAAAATCCACACTTCTATAATCTGAAATCAAATTGCGCACCCTTCCATATCCGATGCGACTTACCAAAACCAATTATATTAAAATACTTTTAAATATTCAACTTCAAAAACATTAAATCCATGGGCCCGGAATAACTTTTCGAAACATATTGCAAAATAATATATATATTTTAATGATATTCTCCGTAATATTTATTTTTCGTAAACAATAAATATTACAAATTTTTGAATTACAAATTGTAATTCCGGTGTACATTTTTGAAAAATTATTCGATGGGCTCACTAAACAACTATTTTTGAATTACAAATTGATATGCTTTTTAAATGGTTTGAAATAAATAAAGTGCATTTAGAAAGTTTTGAAAATCCGGTAACGCTCCCTGGGTCGATCCAGTCGGGTTGGGTCAGGGGGTGTTACATTTAGTGGTATCAGAGCGCGGTTTAGGCGTTTCTGGACCAAAGAGTCTGTATATGCATGCATTGAAGAAAGATACTCATAGGAATGTGTGACTCTAATCTGTGAACCTCTGTTCTGTTTTATATAGGATAAAAGGAAATGGAAGGAAGTGGAAATAGACCCGAGAGTCCCGCCAGCGTGGCTGGGGGAGTATCTGGAGAATTAGTAAGTCCTAGAGCAGCTGGACCAGAAGTTCAAGGTCAGCCAGCATTTATGCAGCAGATGGCTGAGTTCTTTTAGAATGTGGCTAGAACAGCGCCACGAAGATCAGCCATAGAACGACTGGTTAGATACAGACCGACTGATTTCCATGGTAGAAAAGATGAGGATGCATCTGCAGCGGAATACTGGTTTGAGAGAACTGAGAGAATATTAGAGCAGATGCACTGTACACCTGAAGAAAGATTGGAGTGTGCAGTATCCTTATTACAGGAGGATGCCTATCAATGGTGGACTTCTGTTATACAGTTAGTGCGACCAAAAGACAGGACTTGGGAATTGTTTCGGATGGAATTTCGAAGAAAGTATGTTGGTCGCATATATTTGGACCATATAAAGAGGGAATTTACTAACCTGAAGCAGAGACAAATGACAGTGACTGAATATGAAAGAGAATTTGTTAGGTTGAGTAAATATCCTAGAGAGATGGTGGCTACCGAGGCGGACAAGTGCAGAAGATTTGAAGATGGCTTGAATGATTATATCCGCCTACAGGTTGCTGCATTTGAGTTCGAAGATTTTATTCGACTTGTCTCTGCAGCTCTGAATGTAGAATGAATTAAGAAAGAATAACAGGCCAGACAAGACAGAGGACAACAGAGAACGGGAGCAGAGCCATCAAATTCATTTCAGCCACAGAGTAAGAAATTTAAGGAACCCCAGTCTAGTGGTTCGATACAGGTACAGAGGCCCATACCCACAGTTAAGCCGGGACAATCTGCACATTCGATAGTCAGTACCCCTGGGAGTACAGCTAGGGAATCAGCCTCAGCATTGTGTGAACAATGTGGAAGAAGACATCCTGGAGAATGCAGAAGGATCACAGGAGCCTGTTTTAAATGTGGATCCCATGATCATTTTCAGAAAGACTGCCCACAGGTTAAACCTATTCCTGTTCAGCAATCAGAGAGACCAGCTCCTACAACTTCCAGAGGTAGGAGGCCAAGTCAAACAGGAACTGAAGCAGGTAGCCATAGAGGCGTGTCAAAATCAATGGAAAAATCAGATATTTGAGCTCCTGTCCGAGCCTATGGTATTAAAGCTCAGAAAGACAATACCTGACACGATAAGTTGTATGATGTTTATTTTTGAAATTAATGTTATTGTATTGAGACATATCGGTATTAATATATTTGTCTTTGAAGTTGAACCAACTGAAATTAAGTAGTAGTAAGTTATGTTTTCGATTACAATGCGATTTGCTAATTACGATGTAGGACTATTAATTGTCAAATGAGTTGCTGGCAATGATAATTATGGGAATTGAAATGAAATGAGGCATAACTGTAGATGAGTGAGATAACGGATTTGAATTGAGTGTTACGTAAGCATGGATAGACACCCACAGTATGTGATTTTTTTTTGGACGTGTTTCCGAAAGAACTCTCTGAAGTACTATCAGAAAGAGAAAGAAGTGGAAATTGTGATTGATGTGATACCAATTGCCATCCCCGTATTGATTAGAGTATTAGGCAGAATAAAGAAAATGTGAAGATCATAAAGGAAAGATTGAAAACTGTATCTGAACATCAGAAGTCATATGTAGATGTGAAAAGAAAAGACATTATATATAAGATCAGTAATACAGATACAGTAAATTTTGAACATGTGAGATAAGTTACATAGGAAAATAAAGAGATTCTAAGGCAGTAATCTCTACAGTTGTTTGAATACGGTAAATTTTGAGGACGAAATTTCTTAAGAGGGGAAGAATTGTAACATCCCAAATTTCGAGTAATTAATTTTGAATATGTGAAAATAAATTTTGTGAATTGAGGGGTGTAAATATAATTAAAAGTATGTTTATTTTATGGTTTCCAAGTGGACCAAATTGAACGATCGAAAACGATGCACGAAGAGAGCGTGAAAAACTGAGACAGTGAGCATCGCGACCTGGCCATCGCGACCACAGATCGTGATGAGCTGCTCGCGATGAAGAATGTTGATTCTTGGCAGTGAGCACCGCGACCACAGATCGCGATGACTGGCTCGCGATGAAAAAGTGAAAATCCTGGCAGTGAGCATCGCGACCACCAGCGCAACCAAAGCACCGCGAGGTGTGCTCGCGATGAAGGCGGTGGAGTTGCTTCAGAGAGCAACGCGACCAGGTCACCGCGACCACAGGTCGCGACGACGGTCGCGACGACCGAAACTTTATAAAAAAAATAAGTCATCGCAGAAATCTCCAGAAAAGAGAAAATAGAGAAAGCAGAGAGAAAAGAGACCGAGAAAGAAAAAGAAAAGAGAGAGAAGAAGGAGAAGAAGAAGAAGAAGAAGAAGAAGAGAGAGAAGAAAAAGGCCGAAGAAGAAGAAGAGAAGAAAGGAGAAAAGAGAAAAGAAAGAAAAAGAAAAGGAAAAGAAAAGAGAAAAAGGAAAGAGAAAGGGAAAAGGAAATCCAGAAGAAAAACTGTACGAAAAACGAAAACCAGGTTGGTGTACACTTCTTTTCAAAAACCTTTGGTTTTTTATTTGAATCTAAGTTTTGAATATAAGTTTATTTGAATATTTTGATATATATATATATATATATATATATATATATATATATATATATATATATATATATTGTTTACCGTTTATTAAATTGACTGTTTTGTTCCACTCGTAATTCGATTTTCGATTTATAATGATTATATTAAAGGAAAGTGTTTAAGAAGATTGTTTGGATTAGGATTATTGTTTGGAAATCATATTGTTGAATTTGATTAAGATTTGAGAGTTATAATCGTTGATTTCGAAAGAAACGGAAAGTTTTGCTATGAAATGTGTGGATTCTTGATTTTTAATTTAGATTGTGAAACTGTTGCTTAAATGAAAAAAGAATATAACGAATAGATGACTGTTATATCTCGCGGGGCAAACCTGGTATAATATAGTTTAGGCGAATCCTGGAGATAGATATTGCACTGATGATATGGATGACTGTTGTATCTCGCGGGGCAAACCTGGCAAGGTCCAGTTTAGGCGAATCCCGGAGATAGATATTGTACTGATGAGATTGATCACTGTTGCATCTCGCGGGGCAAACCTGGCAAGTCCAGTTTAGGCGAATCTTGGAGATAGCCATTTCACTGTATCTATGATTGTTGCATCTCGCGGGGCAAACCTGGCAAGTCCAGTTTAGGCGAATCCCGGAGATAGCCATTGTACTGATAGTGATGATTGCTGCATCTCGCGGGGCAAACCTGGCTGAGTCCAGTTTAGGCGAATCCCGGAGATAGCTAGTGCACTGTATCCCTGACTGTTATATCTCGCGGGGCAAACCTAGTACAATCCAGTTTAGGCGAATCCTGGAGATAGATATTGTACTGATGATACTGATGACTGTTGCATCTCGCGGGGCAAACCTGGCAAGGTCCAGCTTAGGCGAATCCCGGAGATAGCCATTTTACTGTAGCCATGATTGTTGCATCTCGCGGGGCAAACCTGGCAAGGTCCAGTTTAGGCGAATCCCGGAGATAGCCATTATACTGATAATGATAACTGTTATATCTCGCGGGGTAAACCTGGTATAGTCTAGTTTAGGCGAATCCCGGAGATAGATATTGTACTGGTATGCCTGACAGTGACATCTCGCGGGGCAAACCTGGCTTAGTCCAGTTTAGGCGAATCCCGGAGATAGATATTGTACTGGTATGCCTGACAGTGACATCTCGCGGGGCAAACCTGGCTTAGTCCAGTTTAGGCGAATCCCGGAGGTGAACGTTACACTGATGTTACAGAAATAGAAATGGATACTGAGTGTACGGACAAAAATAAAGAATGAAAGTGAATAAATTGTTTGTATACATAAAATGTTACAGAATAAATAAAATGATTGTATGTTTTATTGAGTGAATTTAGATGCTTTTATTAAACTGTTTATATATGATATCTTTCAGTAAGGAAGTTAAAGATGAAATGTTTTTATACGATCGTAGTGGAATATTATGAAATGATAAAAATTGAAATGTTTTTATTATGAAATGATTATTTATTTTGATACTTGAGTTAAGTGTACACCCACTAGGCATTATTGCTTAGCGCGTTGGATTTAATCACGCGCAGGTATCAGAGACACCCGGAGAAATAAAGGATAGAGAAGAAGTAACAGCAGATTGAAGGTCCAGAGTCACAGTTTCTTTTGAGTAGTTATAAGTGAATATTATTTGTATATTGTATTAAGTGAAGCATGCATATACAGAAATCTGTAAATTGACATGTATTTATATGTTTTGTAATATGTGTTTTATGATTTATATTATTTGCAAATGTTTGTAAATGTTAATTAAATATGTTTTGTTTGAAAATGATTGGAAGTCGCATTAATCGGCAGAGTGCGCAGTGGTTTGAAAATATGGATATAGAAGTGTTGAAATGATATTGTATTATATTGGTTTTATTGAAAACAGGTTTTTGGGAAATCCGAAAAATAGAGGAAACTCTGCCGAAATTTTTGAAAAATTATTCGATGGGCTCACTAAACAAATATTTTTGAATTACAAATTGATATGATTTTTAAATGGTTTGAAATAAATAAAGTGAATTTAGAAAGTTTTGAAAATCCGGTAACGCTCCCTGGGTCGATCCAGTCGGGTTGGGTCAGGGGGTGTTACACCATTCTGTAGGGAGCTATCGATACTGGAGACGTACCTGGTACCACATCAATCACAAACTCCACTTCTCTCTGAGGTGGCAAACCAGGAAGCTCCTCTAGAAACACATCTGCAAAATCACACACAGTGGGTATCTTCTGAATTTTAGAATTAACCTTTCTGGAATCAACCACTTGTGCCAAATATGCTTCACACCCCTTTCTGATCAGTTTACAGGCTGCAGTAGCTGAAATGACATTAGAGAGAAAATCCCTCCTTTCACCCACCATTGTGATTTCTGTACCATCTGCTGTTCTGAGGGTCACTCGTTTCAATTCACAATCGATCACTACTTTATGCCGAGTTAACCAATCCATGCCTAATATCACATCAAACTCATGGAATGGTAACTCCATCAAATCTCCTGGAAATTCACATTTCTGTATCCGAATAGGACAATTTCTGTACACACGGTTTACAACTACACTTTGACCTATCGGATTACTGACTAACACATCATATTCAGTAGGTTCAGTTTCCAGATTTCGGTGTTTCAGCATGGCATCACATATATAGGAATGAGTGGAACCTGGATCTATCAATGCAATAGCTGTAGTATCAAAAATAGAAATAATACCAGCTATCATGTCAGGCGCATCCTTGTCTTCCTGAGCTTTAACACCATAAACTCGTGTAGGAGCTCGACTATCGGGTCTTTCCACTGACTCTTACAGTCCTCTGTGGCTACCACCTTCAGGTACTGCCTGACTAGGCCTCCTACCTCTAGAAGTAGTAGGGGTTGATCTCTCTGGCTGCTGGGATCTAATCTGTGGGCAATCCCTCAGGAAATGGTCATGAGATCCATATCTCAGGCAGGCTCCTAAAAGCTTCCAGCATTCCCCAGGATGTCTTCTTCCACAATGGTCACACAAGGCAGGGGCTGGTCCCTTAACTGCACTCCTAGGGGTAGTGGCCATAGAAGTTGCAGACTGACCGGGCCTAGCTGTAGGTATAGGCTTCTGTGACTGCACTGGACCACTAGGCTGCGGTCCCTTAAATTTCTTACTCTGGGGCTGATATGAGCTGGATGGCCCTGCCCCTCTTCTTTGCTGCCCTCTGTCTCTTCTGGCCTGCTCTTCTTTCTTAATTCGTTCAACATTCAGAGCCGCAGAGACGAGTCTAGTAAAATCTTAAAATTCAAAGGCAGCAACCTGTAACATTCCTCAAATAATCAATATTCTATTCATAAATTCACAATTCATTAAATAGAAATTAAGAATGTCACACAACCTGTAGGCGGATATAGTCGTTCAGTCCATCTTCAAACTTCCTACATTTATCCGCCTTAGTCGCCACCATATCTTTCGCATATTTACTCAACCTGACAAATTCTCTCTCATATTCGGTCACTGTCAACTGCCTTTGCTTCAGGTTGGTAAACTCTCTCTTTATATTGTCCAAATAGATGCGACCAATATATTTTCTCCTGAATTCCTTCTGAAAGAAATCCCACATTCTGTCCTCTGGTCGCACTGTCTGTATAATAAAGGTCCACCATTGATAAGCATCCTCCTGCAATAAGGATACTGCACACTCCAATCGCTCTTCAGGTGTGCAGTGCATCTGCTCCAATATTCTGTCATACCTCTCAAACCAGTACTCTGCGGCAGATGCATCCTCATCCTTTCTGCCATGGAAATCAGTGGGTCTGTATTTAGCCAGTCGCTCTATGGCTGATCTTCGTAGCGCTGCTTTGGCCACATTCTGAAAGAACTCAGCTATCTGCTGCATAAATACTGGCCGTACAGGGTCCGCCACTCTCGGACTTATTGATTCCCTAGATGCTCCCCCAGCCACGTTGGCAGGACTCTCAGGTCTATCACCGCTTTCTTCCATTTCTTTTATCCTATATAAGACAGAAGAGAGGTCTGCAGATTAGAGTCACACATTCCTATGGGTACCTTTAGACAATGCATGCATATACAGACTCTTTTGGTCCAGAAACGCCTAAACCGCGCTCTGATACCACTTTAATGTAACACCCCCTGACCCGACCAGACTGGATCGACCGAGGGAGCATTACAGGGTTTTCAAAACTTTCTAAATTCACTTTATTTATTTCAAACCATTTAAAATCGTATCAATTTGTAATTCAAAAATATTTTTCTAGTGAGCCCATCGAAATACACTTTTAAAAATTTCGGCAGAGTTCCCTCTATTTTTCTGATTTCCCAAAACATGTTTTCAACAAAATAAATCCAACACAATTTAATAACAACACTTCTATATCCACTTTCAAACCAATGCGCACTCTGCCGTTTAGTGCGACTTCCAAAGAGTTTAAAATAAAATCATTCATAATTCAATATTTACAAACATTTTAAAATGAAAAACAGAAATCATAAAATTATTTACAAAACATAAATATAAACTCTTCGAAATTACAGACTTCTGTATATGCACGCTACAGAATATATAAACAAAAATATATTACTACCCAAGTCAAGGTAGTGACTCTGAATTCCAAGCTGCAGGTACCTCCTCTCTACTCCTTATCTGCCTCGGTATCCCTGTGACCTACGCGCGATAAAAACAATGCGCTAAGCATATAGCTTAGTGGGTGTACACTAAACTCATTAATTAAAACCCATAAATAATTTTTCATACTAAACTCATAAATACCTTTTCCTAATAAAAATATCACAATATACATATTTCAATTTCAATCATTTACAGAAATAAAACGGGTGAAATTGATTCAAGAAACAACTCATTTCAATTTACAATCCATCCAAAACCAAGTCATAAATTAGTTTATAATCATTTTAACTTCAAGAATGAGATAAACATATAAAATCGATTTATAAAGTCACTTATAACCATATCATTCAATTCACTTCAATTCTGGCCCTCTAGAATACTCAACATAAACCAGCACTGGAATATGGGTCGTTCGACTACAGTGACTGTCTGTCGAACAGAGCTCCCACCCTAGGACGAATCCTAAAAGTGGTACGTATCTCCCTACCCTAGGACCGAGGGTTCGGACCCTAGAGAGGTACATATCTCCCTATCCCAGGAACGAATCCTTAGGAAGGTACGTGTCTCCCTACCCAAGGACGAATCCGTGAGGAGGTACGTGTCTCCCTACCCCTGGATGAATCCATGAGGAGGTACATAATAAATCATCAATAGCAATGTCAATGCCCGTGCAGTACTACTCACTTAACCCAGCTGGTATACCAACCTCCTATATCCGTATATATGTCCAAGTATCCTAGGGCCATTTCACAATATCATTTCTTTATGGTCAAATTAAATTTTATTAAATTCAAATCAATAAACACATTGACAAAATTCAAACTTATTTCACAAATTAATATTTCACAAATTATTTCACAAATTATAAAATCATCACATACAATATATATAAATCTATATAAATATATAGAGTCAAAATCAATATATATATATATATATATATATATATATATTCAGAATCACAATATATCACCAATAATTAAAAATAACATAAAACGATTCTGGATTAAATTTCTGAAAAATCTGAAAAATACGAAAATTAGTGTACACCGAACCTGAATAATTTCATAACACTTTTCTTTTCCTTTTCTTTTTCCTCTTCCTTCCTTCTTCTTCTTCTTCTTCTTCTCTTCTTCTTCTTTTCTTTTCTCTCACTCTCTCTCGGCTTGCTCTTTTTCTTCTTCTTTTTCTTTCTTCTTCACCGCCTCTCCTCTGTTTCTCAATTTTTTTTATGTTCTGTTTTTGATTGTTTTTGTTTATAATTGGTGCTGTGTGTTTCAAATTGACTTTTCAACCTTTTTTTTTTTTTGACTAGGTTTTCCTTGTGTGTGAACACCCACACATACACAAATACATATATAATAAATATCTTCCTAATTACCAATTGCTCCCTTAAACTTCTTAAAATCCTACTATAGCACAATTTTACTCTTAATCACATTCCATCACAATAATTATTTCAAAAATATCCACACTTATCCAATTTCCAAATTAACTTTACCAATATTCAATTAGACCCATTATTCTCCAAATGCACTATGAAAATAATATACTTTTCATAATTCGAAAAAATTAGGAGCGTTACAATACTGAAACTGGAAACTTTCACTACTGCATCTTTTGAACTTTATGAAGAAAACAATATGCCTGAAATTCTACGATAAATAGTGGAGACTACTCTAGTGAGATGTTTTCACTCTTATACACTCTTTATGGTTAGTCTTTGAAATAGATTGATATGTATAGCTTTCGCTTTGGATTCTATGAACTATCATATATGAATTTATTGCATACTTGCACTGTTAGTGAGTTGGATGAACTGTAAGAAGTGATGAAGGCTATGTGTGCTTAAATCTCATAAAAGGCCTATTCTTTACCCATTTGTGTGCTCCATTAACCCCTTTGAAGCCAAACACAAGTTAGCTTTTCTTCCATCCCCACATCATTATTAACCCATACAAACATTAAATAAATCATACCGTGTAGCTTAGGATCACATTGAGAGGATACGAGTAAGAAAAGAGAATGGAAACATAAGTAGAGCTCTTAGAAAGGGCATATACCAAGCTATATATGTAAAAAGAAAAAAGAAAAAAAAATGAAAAAAAAATGAATTGATTGAACTGTGTCATGAAGAAAGAATTCTTGTAAATGAAAGCAATAAAAAGAATGAAAAAGAGAGTTCAAAAGCTTATTAAGGAAGTAAGCTTAGATGCTAAGAAAATTAAAAAAAAATAGAAAAGAGCTATTTCTGTGTTAAAAATTTTGAGTATTTTGATGTGATTTCAAGTTCTTTGTTTTCCATTCCCTTTATTGTTTAAACCTTCACCATTAGCCCCATTACAACCTTAAGATAAGATCTATATGATCTTATAGGAATTCTGATAAACGAGCATGTGTAAGTAATATAATTATTTCGTTCTTAGTCTATGAATTCATTCATGAGATCTAATTTGCAATATCTGAGCGTCTTTCAATTTTATTTGCATATGCGATGTTATCTTAGAAATTTATTGTACATAACTTCCCATCGCATATATTAAACAAAAGTGTGTACCTAAGATTCGAGCGATTATGAGAGTATTACCTTGTGAGAAGTAGGGTTGAGGCGAATTTCATCTTAGATTTTATGGCACAATTGTTTTTGACATATAGTTATTAAATGTGGATGTAAGTGACTCGTGATTTACGGATGAATTTGGTACGTATGTCATTAATATCTTATAATTGAATTGAACATATGCGGTTTCGTGATAGCAGTATGGTTGTTTATTTGGTGCATTGTTACATCAAAAAGAGATGTTTGTGAGTATTGTAGCTGGTAAACCCTCAGGAGACTATACTCCTCCTACTAGGGATATCTAGGGATTTAAAGGCTTGTGGCATGTGTTAAGTGTCATCGTATTTTCTACAACAGTGGAGTTAGTTTAGTGTATTGCTTGGATTTTTTTTTTTTTTTTTTTTTTAGGTTTTGCTCGTGGACTAGCAAAAGATAGGTTTGGGGATATTTGATCGACATGAAATTTATATATGATTTCACCCTTGTTTTACCTATCTTTTGTTATGTTTTCGAAGCATATAAGCGTTTTGATGTGTTCTTTAAGCTGTAAATGTATTTAAAGACTTAGTGAAGCATTTGGATTATTTGAAGAAGTTTTTGATGAAAAGCTTGCAAAAGCAAAAGTCTGGTTCATAAACCAGAGAGTTATGCGACCTTGGGCTTGCGTGACCAGTAGGTCACACGAATGCCAAAAGTAGACGAAACCAAATAGCACCGTGACTAATGACTATCACGACCACCAGGTCGCGTCACTATCACGGCAGCCACGAAAGCAATCCTCAATTGCTAGCAATAGCAGGCACTTCAATGATCTACCAAAAAGCATAACTGGTGGCAGTCTGGCAATCAGCTTTGCTCAACTGATTAAAGGTGATGCTGCTTTGTATGATACATTGTAGAGATCAAGAACAACTGATCAAGTTGATCCAGGTTGAGTTGTGCTGAAGCTCGAAGAGCTGTCTCAGCTCATTAACAGATTGAATGTGCTGATTTGTCAGCATCCTGTCAAGTCCAACTATAATTGATTACATTTATAATCAAATAAGGGAATTCTGTTAGATTCAGGGAATCATAAAACTCTATTGTTGAGCTCTCTTGAGCTCTTTCTTTTCTTTTTTGATTAAAGTTCTACAGCTACAGCTTGTGTTCTTCAATCTTCACATGGTATCAGAGCACTATTGGCTAATATCATGGCTGATTCTACACAGTTTTCAACTCAAGAAACTCATGCAGGATGCAGTCCACTTCTTTTTTGGATTTTGCATCACTTGCTAAGACCTTGAACTTCAACATTCCACTGAAACTGGATACCAGCAACTACATCTACTAGAGAGCACATGTGATCTTTGTGATTCGAGCAGTTGAACTTGAATATTTGATCTCAAGTTTAAAAACACCTCCTAGTAAGTTTCTTGAACCTGTTGATTCAATTATTGATTCTGTTGATGAACCTAGAAAGAATTAAGCATTTCTAGCTTGGAATAGATCTGATCAACTATTGTTGTGTTGGCTACTATCATCTGTGAGCAAAAGTGTCATGGGACAGGTTCACCGAGCTAAAAGTTCTTAAGTTTTGGCACACAGTTGAGAGACTCTACTCTCAACAGTCAATAGCACGAATCTTTCAGCTCAAGCAGATTCCATCAGTCAAAAAAGGTTCTATGTCAATTTTTGATTTCATTATAAAGATTCGATCAATGGTGGTTTTCATTTCATTTCTTGATTGATTACAACAATAACAATACATAGTTATATATATATATATAAATATATATATATATATATATATCACATGAAGTTAAACATCTTCCTCTAACTAACTTTCCTTCAATCTCGGTAAGCCAACCAAAGGTCCAACTCACTACAATTCTATTAAGCATGCAACAAACAAGCTCTAACATAATTGCAACAGATTTCTTTTCATTTCTAAAGTCTGTACAATTAGATTTCATCTTGTGATTAGCTGGCCAAGGATGCCAATAGAGTTTGATGTTTACTGCCTGTACTCTTAGCTTGAACCAGCTCATTCTTATATTTGACAGTAACTAAATTACCAGACTTATTTGTAAGTCTGTTATCAGTTGTTGCTCGAGTTTTGATAATGTTGATGAGATCGTGGTTACTGATGCTGATGAGATGAATTTGTTATCTTTCTCATGCCCTTGTACATTGAACGGGAGTGAGAATAATAAATTCAATTTATCCCGAAGAAAAGTGAAAGGAGCATTGACAAGAGCTTTGGTTAAAGGATCTGCCTTTTGATACTGAGTAGGAATATAATGCACTTGAAGCTGACCTAAAGCAATCTTTTTCCGAATAAAATGGTAAATGGTCCACCTAAAAAGCAACGTAAACTCACGTTGTTAATGAAAACTTTCATACCTTATTTGAGGTCTTTTCGGCAGCGCTTCTTACCACGATTGAACTTCTTTTTATTTTTCGTACACTGGAGCAAAGGAAAAGTTTTATTAAGCATGAGTTTCAATACAGAAACATTAGAAAACTCTTTTTGTAGCTCAAGATCTAATAGAGGAATCATAGGAAGATCTTGTTTAGAGTGAACAGATTCAGCATAAAGGCGTTGGCTTAGTGGCAAATATGGCACAGTAGAGTCTGAGGCTTCGACCTCGTCCATTATACACACTTTCAAGCTTTCAACTTCACTATCATTGTTGTAAAGGATATTGGTACTGATTCAATGAAGCATCAGCAGCTACGAACTGAACTTGAGCATCATCACAAGTCCAGTAGCTTGCTTAGCAAGCTTAGCAATCAACTCGAGTCTGCAGGTCATACAGAACATGTAGGAGCTACAGACTAGTGCAGCCTCTCAACTAATCAACGATCTACTCAACATCAAGTTGACAATAGAAGATCAATTTGTAAACCTGAGAGGCATGTAGTCATCTTGGGAAGTTAGTTACAATCAGCTGATTAGTCAGTTAATAGTTTGTTAGAAAAGTTAGTTAATTTGTTAAGAACTAGTGGCTTAGAGTTTGTTAGCAATTCATTTATTGATTATTTGGCTTAGTATAAATATTGAGAGCTGTGTATTTTGTAAGTAACATCAATAACATCACAGAGCTTCTACGTCCATACAATCAGCCATTAATGGTAGCTTGAGAAAATCGTTTTCTGTCTTGAGGACTTTTGTCGAACACCTAGCTACTTCTACCAAACACATTCATTCTTCTTGTTATGTTTTACAATTGTAAGCCTCTGCTTGTTTACTATAAGGTGGAAACGTGGTTTGTAGCACCCCCCCGACCCGACCCGGCCGGACCGATCCGGGGAGCGCTACTCGGTCTTTCAAAACCTTTCAAAACTCATTTTTCGTTTTAAAATCATTGTGAGCCCATAAAATATTTTAAAGATCCCTTTCAAGTGAGCCCATAACAAATAATTAAATAAACTTTTTACGAAAATCCGGCAGAGTACCGTTTATTTTTCGGACTTTCCAAAATCCTGCTTTTACACAAATCAATTCAATTCCAATTTCAATAACACTTCAATATCAATTTCAAACAATTGCGCACTCTGCCGTTTAGTGCGACTTATTAATCACAATTTATAAAATAAAACAAAACAGACTTTACTATTTAATAATAAAAGACAGTAATCATAAAATAATTATTTACAAAACATATTTACAATTCCCCTGTATATGCATGCTTTCAGAATATATACACATAACAAAAGTATAACTACCCAACTGTACAATCCTGTGACTCGGTCTGCAACGTGCTCTTCCTTCAGTCTCTAGCCTCGTCCGGATTCCTGGTACCTACGCGTTAGACACAAAACTAACGCGCTAAGCATAAAGCTTAGTGGGTGTACTAAAATCTCAATATGGAAACATATATAACTTTTAATAATAACAATTCACAATATATATATGTCAATTCAAATCAGGTTTAAAACAATTAAATTTCAGAATCAAAGTATATAATAATTTCAAGCACTCGAACTTCAATAATGAGGTCAATATATATAATTTTCGATCAATAAAAACATTCAATTCACTTTTCAATTTCAATCAATTCTGGCCCGCTAGAATACTAAACATATACGGATTGGAATATGGGTCAAGCTCCCAACCCCCAGAACGAATTCTGAGGAGGTACGTGTCTCCCAACTCTAGGACCGTGAGTACGGAACCTAGAGAGGTACATAGCTCCCTATCCCAGGAACGAATCCTTGGGAAGGTACATTAACTCCCAACCCCCGGGACGAATCTCGAGGAGGTACGTATCTCCCAGCCTCTGGACGAATCCAAGAGGAGGTACATCAATATTATCAATATCAATCAATCAATATCGGCGCAGTACTGCTCAATAAAACCCAGCTGGTATACCAACCTCCTATATCCACTTCTATGTCTACGTATCCTAGGGCCGTTTCAATAAACTATTTTTCACAATAAACGTCGAAATAGGTACTCAATCACCATAAATTTTTCAATAAACATACGAATCACATAATATTCTTCAACAACCATACTCAATTATTTTTAACGAAATCGAATTATTCGAAAACGAAATCGAAGTACAATCTATCACAAAATCAGTCCAAAATAGTCCAAAATAAAGATATCAACATCGATTTTTCATAAACTCAACAATAAAGACAATAAACAATGTTCATACGAAAATCAAATGCGAGAAATCTCTACAAAATCGAAAACGAACCGAAATCAATGACGGAAAACGAAAAATGAAAACGAAAACAAAACAATAACGAAAATATTTCATAACGATTTCGAAAACAAACGTACACCAACCTCAGTACCGTCTTTCGTTCGAGAAATTCGCGTTTTTACGATTTCGTTTCCTTCCCTTTCCCTTCTCTTTCTTTCTTCTTCTTCTTCTTCTTCTTCTTCTTCTTTTCTCGCTCTTTTCTCTCTCTCTCTGTTCTGTGATAATTTCTGGCTTCCTCGAGAAGCCACTTCTTTTTTTTATATTTTTTTCGCTACCGCGACCGCCGTCGCGACCTGTGGTCGCGGCACCAGGTCGCGGTGCTCACTGGAGTGCGCGCACCGCCTTCGTCGCGAGCGCGCCCTGGTCGCGCGAATGGTCGCGTTGCTCTCTGCCCGTTTTTGACACTTTCATCGCGAGCAGTCCATCGCGACCTGTGGTCGCGGTGGCTGGTCGCTTTGCTTACTGCCAGGTTTTGCCATTTTCATCGCGAGCAAGCCATCGCGACCTATGGTCGCGGTGACTGGTCGCGGTACTCACTGCCAGATTTTTTCGTTTTTCACCGCGAACGAGCCATCGCGACCTGTGGTCTCGGTGACCAGGTCGCGATGCTCTCTGGTCCAGTTTTTCAATTTTTTTCATTTTTCACTATTCAATCCGGTCCGCTGGATATCATAAAATAACCATACATTTAATTACATTTACACCCCCTCAAATAGTAAAAATTTTATTTTCACATATTTCATATATATCGAAAATTCATCACCCGAAATCCGGGATGTTACATGGTTGCTCCAGCTTGTTCCGTATGACTTGAAAATTCTTCAAGTGCTTGTTTTTTCAAGCATTCATGAATTTGATCCAAGTGAACCTGCTTTCTCCTTAGAGTATCATCATGTTCATTCACTCTTAACTCAAATTTGCCTTGAAACTCTTCAAGAACATTGATTAATTTCTCTTCTGATGATGGGTTCATCGGTTAATCATATGAATAGCCTTATTTCTCTTGATTGCTTCAAGTGTAATCCGAGTGACTCCCCCAATCCGGATTATATGGACTTGAAACATAATCCCCCTGCGGCATTGAGTAGTAAGAATAGTCTTCTTCTTCTTGATTGCTCCATGGGTAAATCCGGTCGGTCTGTTGGAATTTCTTATCAACATTCTAAATGAAAGTGTTCAGCAATTCTTTTGTTGATGGCTTCCTAGGCTGAAAAGAAGCATTCTGATTTTGAACTTACTCTTGATTTTGATTTTGATAATTGTTGTTCCTGGAAAAAATTCGGGTGACTCCCCCAATCCGGATTATATTGATTTGAAAAATAATCCTCTCTCGATATTGGGTAGTAAGAGTTTATCCCATAATTATACTCTTTTTTTTTTTGGGCACCTTGCAAGCAAAGAACAAAAACTAAACTAAACTAAAAAATAAAAAAATAATAATAAAAACTAAAAACTAAAATTAAACTAAAACTACCAATAGTAATTAAATTAACCAATCCCCGATAACAGCACCAAAAACTTGATGTACTAAATTATACCTTGCAAGTGCACGAATCTATATGTTAGTATAGTTGCGACACGTATAATGCTCGATTCCATAGAGAATGGTAATTTAACTACTACTCTAATTCTAATTTGATAATAACAAAAAAGTAAAGATTGAATTGATTTAAAAGACTAAGAAATATCTAAAACTAAATTATCACAGCGAAAACTGGAGTTGTGAATTTTTATTGAAGGAAAACTAGGTCATCAAGGATATAAACACAACCAGTCAATGCAACCAACTATTTAACAAAGATATCTATTAAGGTTTAAAACTCATTCTTATATTAATTATGGTGAATACCTCCCGGTCAATGACTTAACCAAGTATTTCTATTATTATTGTTATTACCGTCTGGTCAGGAACTGAGCAGATAATATTATGAACCCATTAAACCCTAAGAACTTAAGAACCAATACCTAATTCAGCGATCAACATATAAATTAGATATTAATTATTCACAAGAGCTGTCTAACTTAGAACCAGCACGTCACAACGATAAACTAATTCTTGGGTTTCTAAAATAATTATTATTCAATACCAAAGTCAATTACGTCATCTTCATCAATAAGAGGCAAGAATAATAATATACGCACAGTGAATAAAACAAAACCATAAATAGAATTAAAAATAATAATTGTTTACATAAGCAATTAGTGTTCTTCACATTGAATCCCGAGCTAATGACTTAGTTATACATCATGAGAATAAAAATAATAGACATGGAAAGAAAACATAAAAATATCAAACTATCTCCCTGACTGAAGTAATAATCTTTTGACTGCATAATAATATCACAGACGGTGAAAACTTGATGAAAAAGGCATAAGTGGAACCTATGATTGCTGGTGGCTCCTAGTAGGAAAGCGACCGCCCTTTTTAGGTCATGAATGACTTGTATTTATAATATCCCATCTCAGCCTCTTGATGCAACTCGGATTAAGGCTTCTTATTTGACCGCATGACCTGGATGGTTGCATGACCACGCGGGCGACCTGGATGGTCGCGCATGACTTACTGGTCGTATATGCCTTTTTCAATCCGCACAACCAAGTGATGCGACCTGGTGGTCGCGGGAGTTAGTGGTTGCAGTAGTCTCTGGTTTTAGCTACTTTTGGCATTCCCGAGACCAGGTGGTCTGGCAAGCCCAAGGTCACACAACTCTCTGGTTTATGAACCACACTTTTGCTTTTGCATTGCTTTTCATCCGAAACTCCGTCAAATGATCTAAATGCTTCACTAAATCTTTAAATACATGTACAGCTTAAAGAGAACATCAAAACACTCATATGCTTCGAAAACATAATAAAAGGTTGATAAAACAATGGTGAAATCATATATGAATTTGATGTCGATCAGATGTATGCTGCTGTGAGTGTGATGTATGATGTTGTGAGGATATATTCTATGTTGCAAGAATTAGTGGTTTTTGCATTCATTAGTTTTTATTAGTTTGTTTAAAGTGGTGGTTGACGCATTCGCATTGCAGAGAGACGTTTATGGGTATCGTAGCTGATAAACACTCATGAGACTACACTCCTCCTATTATGGACACCTAGGAGTTTAAAGGCTTGTGGTACATACTAAATGCTATCGTCTTTCCCTTTGAAAATGGCCTAAATTATTTTTCTATTTAGTTTTTAGTTTTAATTTTTTTTATTTCAGTTTTGCTCGAGGACTAGCAAAAAATAGGTGTGAGGATATGTGATCACACTATTTCTATACATTTTTAGGCCCTTATTTCCTATTATTTATAGGATGTTTTCAAGTAAAATTGGTTGTTAATGTGTTTTTTGAGTATTGTGTAAATTATCATCCTTAAATAAGGTCCATCTTTAAAGATGGACGTAGAAGATCAAATATAGGTCTCCAACCGTCCAGAAAAAAAAAAAGTTATGGAGAACACAACCACCACACACATCCAACTCTCCCCCATCAAAACTACACAACCTCTCCCAAAGCCACCAACCCAACTCCGCTCCCACCACACAACCACATAAAGAAAAGAGGAAGAGAGAAAGAGCAGAGGCGGGGTGAGGAAGAAGGAGACAGAGAGAAGAGATAGAGTTGCGTGAAGGAGAGAGAAAGAAGAGATCAGCTAAGGAGAAAAGAGAGAGAGAGAGAGAGAGAGAAGAGTGATAAAGAAAAGAGAGAGAAGGGGTAGGTGAGAAAAAAATAATTTTTTATTTTTTTTTAAGTAAGATTTTTCTTTTTTTAAATGATTTTTTTAAATTTTAAATTGTTTATTAAATTTATTTTATTGAAATTACTATTTTACCATTAATTTGATTACCTATCGTTAATTTTTAATGAAAACCTAATGGGAGTTAATTTTTAATGGAAACCTAACGGAAAGGGGTATTTTAGAGATATTTTAACTAGATGGTGTAAAGAGAGAAAAATAAAATTAGGATGTGAAAAATAGAGAATATTCCAAACTATAGAGGAAGAAGAATAATATCCCTTTAGTCAATTATATACAAAGTGATTCTTTGGTAGTAGTGGTATGTATTAAAAATAAGTGCCCCTTCACATTTGGGCTCCTTTGGTTGATGACATCGCCTAATTAGTTCTTACTTTGATTAACTCTTTGTGCTCTTTTATTCCAAGAGAAACGAAATAAAACAGTTCATTCATTAAATAAAAATTTAGCAAATAACACTGAATTTATCTGAGATTTATTGAATTACACTTGAGATTAAAATTTGTAGAAACTTATATTAAACTTCTCTGGTGTTAAGTGGACCATTAAAAAGTAGGTTCGAGTATCTCCTATTTTGTAATCCATTATGGATCTATAGTGGATCTACCGTGGATCTCTTACTTTTTCTTCTACTTTTTTTTTAACGGTTAAACTTAATTATATAATAGTTTAATATGAGTTTTTATAAATTTTAATTCCGATATAATTTAACAACCCTTAAACAGATTGAATATTGTTTGTTCGCTAAAAATTAATTGGATAATTTTTACTCTTAACGAGGACAGCGTTTGACTTGATGAAAGTCCTTTCTCTGTTCATGTTTATCTCTAATCACATCATATTGTTGTCTCTTTTATATGCATGATTGCAGATATTTTTAATGATTTTAATAACCTAATCTATGACTTTTTGGTAATTGTTTTATGCATTATTTTGATAAAAAATAATTTAATTTAAGCACCAAAATCTAAAAAGGTCAGTAAAAATTCGCAATTGAAATGAAAAACGTGTTGATAAAATTGAGGTTACTTACTTTCTCAATCAATGCAGGCACCAAAATCTAAAAAGGTCAGTAAAAGTTTGCAATAGATTTTTAATTCTTCGTCCTTAATCAAATTCAATTATTTTTATTTTTATATTTTTTATTAAAATAAAATTAGAGTAGTAGTTAAATTACTATTCTTTGTGGAATTAATTTTTATACTTGTTCGAACTATTATAACAAATAGATTTGTATACTTGTCAGGTATAATTTGCAATCCATATTAAATCTGTCCATCTTTAAAAATGGACATTGTAGATCCAATCTAGATCTCCACTCATCTAGAAAAACAAATAAAAAAAAGAGCGGTGGAGATTCAATTTAGCCAACTCTCCACCATCCACACCACACAAGCTTCCCTAAAGCCACCCAACCCAACCCACTTCCACCACACAACCACATAAAGAGAAAAGGAAGAGAGAGAAAGAGAGGAGTAAGGAAGAAAAGTGAGAGAGAAGAGGTGGGTGAGAAAAAAATAGTTTTTTATTTTTTTAATTAAGATTTTTCCTTTTTTAAAATGATTTTTTAAAAATTTAAATTTTTTTATTAATTTTATTTTATTGACATTACTATTTTGCCATTGATGATTTGATGCCAACCATTAATTTTTAACGGAAACCTAACGGTAGAGGTATTTTAGATATTTTTATAAAGTAGATAAGGTAAAAGAGAAAAAAAAATAAAATTAGGACGTGAAAAACGAAAAATACCCTAAACTATAGGAGAAGAATGATAACACCCCTTTAATCAAGTATCTATAGAGTGATTCTTTGATAGTAGTTGTATGTATTAAAAATAAGTGTTCTTTTGCATTTGGGGTCCTTTGGTTGATGACATCACGGGATTAGTTCTTACGTTGATTAGCTCTTCTTGCTCTTTTATAATAAGAGAAATGAAATAAAGCAGTTCATTCATTAACTAAAAATTGAGCAAATAACACTGAATCTACCTGAGATTGTTGAATTACACTCGAAATTAAAATTTATAGAAACTCACATTGAACTCCCCTAGTGCTAAGTTGACCATTAAAAAATAAGCTCGAACCTCTCCTGATTTATTATCCATTGTGGATCTATAGTGGAACTACCATAGATCTCTCATTTTTTCTTCTACTTCTCCTTTTTCTTTAACGGTCAATCATACTTTTTAGTGGTCAAACTTTATATTAGAAGAGCTCAATGTGAGTTGTTGTAAATTTTAATTCCAAGTATAATTTAACAAATTCCATATATATATATAAACTCACACTGAACTCCCCTAGTACAGGGCCGGCTCATAAAGTTTTAAGGCCCTGGGCGAAAAAAAAAATTGTGAGCCTTTGGTGCCCTCGACTAGGGGTCAAACTTTTAAAGGTTTGGGGTATACTGTAGCACTTTACTCTAATGATTTATTATTATTAGAATAAATAAAATAACCAAGTGTGGTGGTTGGGTTTGGTGGTATAGTATTCTCCTTAGTGCGGGAGGTCCTGAGTTCAATTCTTAAAACATCCCAAATTTAAATTTTTCTTCTTAAAAAAAAGTGGGCCTTTTAAAAAATATTGTTTTTTCTAAACAAAATTGCCAAAAAAATACAAATTGGGTCTGGGTTTCCATAACAAAAGAAGGGTTTTCTAAACAAAATTGCCAAAAAATAATAAAAAAAATACAAATTGGGTCTGGGGTTCCATAACAAAAAAAAAAAAACAAAAACAATTGGGCCTCATGGTGCCCATTTATTAAGTGAGGCCCAGGGCGATCGCCTTGGGCCTCCGCTGGGCCTGCCCTAGTGCTAAGTTGACCATTAAACTCTTCTGATTCATTATTATTGTGGATCTACCATAGATCTCTCATTTTTTTTTCTATTTCTCTTTTTTCTTTAACGGTCAATCATACTTTTTAATGGTCAAACTTTATATTAGGAGAGCTCAATGTGAGTTGTTGTAAATTTTAATTCCGAGTATAATTTAACAAATTCCATATATATATATATATATATATATATATATAGTATTATTTGTTCGCCAAAAATTATTCGTTAATTTTTACGCTTAATATATATATATATATATAGTATTATTTGTTCGCCAAAAATTATTTCGTTAATTTTTACGCTTAATATATATATATATATATATATAGTATTATTTGTTCGCCAAAAATTATTTTTTTAATTTTTACTCTTAACGAGGACAGCGTATGGCTTGATGAAAGTCCTTTCTCTGTTCATGTTTATCTCTTATAACATCAAATTGTTGTCTCTTTTATATGTATGATTGCAGATAACCTATTTTATGTTTTAATGATTTCAATAGCCAAACCTAATCTATGACTTTTTCGTAATTGTTTTATATATTATTTTAATAAAAAATTTTAATTTAAGCAACAAAATTTAGAAAGGTCAGTAAGAGTTAGCAATTGAAATGAACAACTTGTTGATAAAAATTGAGGTGAGTGGGTGATAAACTTCGTACAGGAAGAGTGACTGGGTGATTGCTTACTTTCCCAATCAATACGTGCAATTAAGCTTTTCAGTTATGTTTTAAAATAATTAGCAACAGAGAAAAAAAATTATTGGGGCCCCTGCACTACTGCCATTCTATATAAAGGCGAGGCTGTGAGAAAAGTCTTCTCCAAGTCCAACCTCAATTTGCATTTCCAATTAAAACCTTTTGTTGTAGCAAGAATGAGTCTAGCTGGTAAGCTTGAGGTTGATGTAGATCTGAAAGCATCTGGTGATCAGTTCTACAAAATCTTTAGCAACGAAGTTCACCAAATGCCTAATGCCTCCAGTAAAATACAGGCAGTTGATCTTCATGAAGGTGACTGGGAAACTCCAGGCTCTATCAAGCTCTGGAAGTATATCATAGGTAAGCCAACTTGTAGTATTATATTTATTTCCTCTTTTCTTCTTCAAGTTCGAATTTAATGGTACGTATTTTCGTTTTGTCATGCGCTAAACAACACAGGAAGGAACAAATCTCATTATTCGAATACAATTATACATCTAATAGTTGAGAATTCTCAGATTAGTAATTTTGTTAATACATTTCTTGTGAAACTAATATTTTTATGCGTGTGCATAGATGGAAAGACTGAGATTTTCAAGGAGAGGGTACACTTCGATGATAAAGATAAATGCATTATAGTGGATGGAGTGGAAGGCCATGCCCTGGAAAAATATAAGAAATACAAAGGAATATTTTAGGTGATTAACAATAAATTGTAGCAGGTCCTGCATGTACTGGAAGATGAGAACCACGCTACCTTGTATATATAAAACTTTTATGGTGTGTTGAAAATATTAAAGTACCATCTTCTCTTAATTTCCGGTCTCTGTGTCTCTATATAACAGCAAACGAAATTAATCTATTTGCATGACGCGCGATAAAATAATCTTCAATATATACTCAGTATGATACGTTAAAAAAGAAAACATTAATGGATATAAATATGTAAAACTTCAGTCGCTTTTATTTATAAAATGGATAAGATATTTTGCTATTATAAGTAGTTATCCATTTAATAACAATCATTTAAAGCATGGAATAACAGCTGCAACCAGTATAGCTAAGTTATAAGTGACTGGAATAAGAGACTGCTGACTGGCTAGCTATAGGATGATCTTACAAAAAGTGTGTGTAAATTATCCTGAAATATAGGGAGTTAGTTAGAGGTAGTTTAGAGCTGTGTGATGATAGTATATAAGCTCATTGTATAGTCAGTTTACGGTTAATAAAGAAAGCTTTCAAAATTCAGAGTTTCCTCCATTAATGGAGCTCGATTTCTAAAGTCTTTTCTTGGAAGACTTTAATCAAATACTTTTACACTTTGATCAAACACCTTGCAATTCGACATGGTATGCATCAGAGCTATTTAAGTAATGCCAATGGCTGCCGCTGTGAAGATTGATTATAAGATCAATCAATGAAGAACAAGGAAATGAAAACCAGAAAAGTATTCAAGAAACTGATGATGGAAGCCATTAATGGCCGAGAAAGGTTTTCTTCAATTATTGACTAGAAAGTTCAATGCAATACATATAAATCAACCTACACAATATATACTAATCAATGCATTAGAAATGCACTAACAACTTCGATCCATGTCAGCTTTTCCCTAACAAACTAGCAGACATGGCATAATTTTTTTTAACAGAATTCTGAAGCTTGCATATTGCAGCTTCAGATTTCTTCAATCTCCGCTTATCTTCAACTTGATCTTTGATTCATGCTAACTTTAACAATAACCGAGGTAGAGGAGGAAGATATCCTAACAAATCTGGACAAAGAATATATTGTCAACTTTGTTCAAAACCAAGACATGGAGCTCTCAAATGTTACAGGAGGTTTCATCAAGAGTTTCAAGGACCATGACACCTTCAAATCAGGCTCATTTCTCTCAACAGTAATAATAGCAAGGTTCTGATCATGCTGGTTTTAGAGAAGTGCAAGGAGGAGGATATAATGCTGGAGGTCAAGTTCAAGCTATCTTTAGAATTCCTCAACCTATTTTGCATCTCTTGAGTCTGTCAATGATGTTGCATGGTACGGAGATAGTGGTGCTACAAACCATATCACTGCCAATCTGATAAACCTTACCGTCAACACTGAATACAGAGGTAAGGACAAACTTATTGTTGACAATGGTAATCAGCTGCATATCTCAAACATAGGTGACTCAGTTGTTCAATCTCATTTCACACTAGCTCAATATTTACAATTGAAAAATGTTCTACATGTTCCAACTATAACTAATAAGAACCTATTGAGTATATCTCATTTAACAAAAGATAATAATGCTCTTGCTAAATTCTTTGTTAATAGTGTTGTAATTAAGGACCGGAGAACCAAGAAGGGGTGGGTGAGAAAAAAAATTATTTTTTTAATTTTTTAAATGATTTTTTAAAATTTAAAATTATTTATTAATTTTATTTTGTTGAAATTACTATTTTACCATTGATGATTTGAATTTTTAACGGAAACCTAACCAGAAGGAGTATTTTAGAGATTTTTGTAAACTAGATAGGGTAAAAGAGAGAAAAATAAAACTAGGGGATAAAAACGGATAATACCCCAAGCTATAGGAGGAAAATCATAATATCAATTTAATTAATTATCTACAAAGTGATTCTTTGGTAGTAGTTGTATGTATTAAAAATAAGCGCCCTTTTGCATTTGGGGTCCTTTGGTTGATGACATCGCATAATTAGTTCTTACTTTGATTAGCTTTTCTTGCTCTTTTATTTCAAGAGAAACGAAATAAAGCGGTTCATTCATTAAATAAAAGTAAAAATAACACTGAACCTACCTGAGGTTTGTTGAATTATACTCAAAATTAAAGTTTGTAGAAACTCTTACTGAACTCCTCCGGTGTTAAGTTGACCATTAAAAAGTAGGCTCGAACCTCCCCTATTCACGATCCATTGTGGATCTATGGTGGATCTATCATAGATCTCTCGCTTTTTATTCTACTTTTCCTTTTTTTTAATGGTCAATCATACTTTTTAGCGGTCCAGCTAAACTCTAGGGTAGTTCAATGTAAGTTTCTGTAAACATTAATTTCTATTGTAGTTTAACAAACCTCAAGTAGGTTTAGTGTTATTTATTCGCTAAAAATTATTTTGTTAATTTTTACCAGTGATGAAGAAATCAGTTTTAAGCGGCCCGTAAGCAGCGGCAAGGAGCTAGGCTGTACCTTGCCGCCACGATTTGGTCCAAAGCGGGCCATTAAGCGGCCGGCCATTGTCGGCAGAGGAAGATGACGAAGAAAAACGGTTGTCGCGGCGGAGAAAGAAAAGAAGAAGAAGAAAAAGACCCGCTATCGCAGCAGAGGAAGAAAACAAGAAGAACAAAAACAGAAAAGCTGTCGCGGCGGAGGAAAGAAGGAGGAAGAAAGAAAAGAAGGGAAAAAAGAAATTTAAACCAAACCCCAAACCTGTCCATCTATTACTTTTTATATTTTTAATTGATAGATACATGCATATCACAACAAAATAAACTAATTTTTTGAATTGTAAAATTATTTATCAATATATATAACACTTCAAAAATGGCTCAAAGCATAAAAATTTAACATTTTTAACGTACAGTACCGCCAAAACTAAATCACATTTTTTATTATTTTCAAGTTTAATGATTCATGGAATTAAGTATGTCTAATTTAGCTGCTTTTGATGTAATATTTAACGACGAGATTCACGATTTTGTAGCACTTTTCAGCAGAAGGTTGCACAAACTATTGTGGCTTTGCCTGTTTATATTATTAAATAATATTATATAATGTTAGGATCTCAGCTAGTGCTTTAATGCCACTGTTAGAATCCTGTATGTGGATGCAATATACCGCAACTAAAGTAGAGATTTGAGAAAAGTGGAGAAGAACTGGACACACAGTATTTACGTGATAAAACCCCCAATTAATTTGAGGGAAACATCCACGGGCAAAGATAGAACAACTTTACTAGACCAAAATAATTACAACATCTCTCTAATAACACTAGGAGAGAACAACGTCACAAGAGACTTTAGGGAGAAGAAAAGAGACTACATTTTTAGGATGATTTACAAATGAAGGGAATGGGGTATTTATAGAAAAATTTTGGGCACTGTTCACGCGTTCGTCACTGTTCGCCGTGTGGGACCCACCAGTCACTGTTCACATTAGGTCGCCAATACTATTCATGGATCAGCCAACACTATTCATTTAACACTGTAGCAACCACTGGGTTAGCCCGATACTATTCATACTTACTATTTCTATTGGGTCAGCCCAATACTATTTGAGCTACTACCCTCCCTTTTGGGCCTTAAAAATGTCTTCACTATTTTAACATTCTCCCACTTGAAGTCATTTTTCATGGTCCATCCGTCTCTTTCTAATCTTTGCTCATACTCATGATGCCTACGTTTCTACTAGGCCGAATGAGGATCTACACCATATAAACTTGTCAGTATTGATTGGCTTGGTCATTGCATCTGCTAGGTTCTCCTCGGTGTGAATCTTTTTCATATCCACACTTCCGTCTTCCACTACTTCTTGAATTCCTACGTGCTTTGTCCTGGAATGAAAAGGTTGGAATCCTTGCGATATGCAAGGCACTTTGACCGTCACAAAACAGAGGAATTTTCTCTTATTTGTGCCCAAGCTCCTCCATTAACCTCTTAATCCAAATTGCTTCTTTACAAGCTTATGTAGCTGTCATATACTCAGCTTCTATTGTAGATGAAGCCATAACAGTTTGTAATTTAGAAATTCAGCTCACAGCTCCTCTTGCATATAACCTGTGGTGAAATTTCTTTCATCGAAATCTCCTGCAAAATCTAACTCTTTATAACCTCTGACAGTAAATTCTGATCCTCTACAACATAATGCAACATCTGAGGTTCCTCTGATGTATCTCAGAATCCTCTTCATACTATTCCAATGCTCTTTACCAAGATCCACCATGTACTGACTAGCTACTCCTACTGCTTGTGCAATGTCCGGTCTTGTACATATCATAGCGAACATTAAACCTCCCACTGCCAATGCATACGGTAATCGAGACATCTCCATCCTTTCTACTTCATAGCTAGGACTCATACTTGAGGATAACTTGAAATTAACAGGAAGAGGGGTAGAAATTGGCTTACAATCTTTGCATATTGAAGCAGCGCAAGATTTTACTGAGATAGGTCTTCTCGAAATGTCAAACCTTCATATTATTTATGTCTCGTTGAATTTGCATCCCTAGAATTTTGTTTGCTGGTCCTAAATCCTTCATATCAAACTTCCTAGCCAACCGTGCCTTTAATTCTCGGACTCAATCTTTGTTGGGGCCTGCTACCAACATGTCGTCCACGTACAACAGCATTACGATGAAATCACCATCATCACCAAACCTCTTGTAATAAGTACAATGGTCTGCACTAAGTCTGTTGTACCCAAGGCTTATAATGAGGAATCAAATCTCTTGTACGAATACCTCGACGCCTGTTTTTAAACCGTACAGAGATTTGATACACCTGCAAACCAAGTTCTCCTTGCCTTTTTCAGCAAAACCTTCTGGTTTGAGCATATAAATTTCTTCTTCAACTTGTCCATGAAGAAACGCAGTTTTCACATCTAACTGCTCTAAACGTAGATCAAATACAGCACACATAGCCAGGACTATTCCGACTGTTGTAAGCCAAACCACAGGGGATAATATCTCACTGAAGTCAATACATTCTTTCTGAGCATATCCTTTCACCACCAGTCTTGCACGAAACCGCTCCACTTGATCATTTCGTGTGATCTTATAGACCCACTTTTTGCCAATAGCTTTCCTTCCATGTGGTAGTGGTACAAGTTTCCATGCCGTGTTCTTATGAGAGCTTTCTTCATGCATTACTGTCATTCACAAGGATACATCTGGGTTACTCATTGCTTTATTGAGAGTTAATGACTCTCCATCCTTTGTTAGAAGACAGTATGCAACATTGCCCTTTGTAACATACTCCGAGTGCCATACCGGTTTTTTCCTCTCTCGAGTTGACCGCCGAAAATCACGAGCCTCGGACTCATCTGGTACTTATGCCTCGTGCCTCGTGTGCTGATGCTGCTTCAGAAGAATCTGAATCTTCTTTTTCTGAATTTTCCTCCTGAGCTATTGTAGTCTCTGAATTTCCTTTTGAAGTGTCATCGTCTTCTTCCTTCTGTATTTGATTTTCTACAAAGATAACATCCATGCTGACTATGACTTTGTGGGCATTGGGGTCCCACAAGCGATACCCCTTTACTCCGTCAGCATATCCTTAGAAACACTTGATCCTTTTTTATGAATCAAGTTCCACCCGTGCTTTAAAGGCTTTAAACACTATATACATATATGACTTTCTCTTGATCGGGAACACCTAGCATCTCCTAAAGTAATCAGCAATGAAGGTCACCATGTACCTTGCTCCTCTAGGGATATATTCGGTGATTTCCAGATATCAGAATGAATAAAGTCTAGAATGCATTATCTCTTAGCAGTACTGCAGTTGAACTTCAATCTATACTGCTTACTTGTAACACAATGCTCACAGAATGATGGATTTACTGATTTAAGCCCAAGAAACAGATTTCGATCAGAGAGAATCTCCAAACCTCGTTCCGATATATGGCTTTGTTTGCAATGCCACAATATCGTTGACTCTTCTCCATGGTTGATTGACACATCACATGAATCTGCTTCTTGTAGTGTTTCCTCTTTAAGCATGTATAGATTTACAGCGATCTTCTATGCCTTCATAATTGTAAGCGCGCCTCTGACAATTTTCAAGATCCCATTTTCTACATAGGTCTTGTATTCAAGATTATCTAATTATTCCAAAGACAATTGATTCTTATTCAGGCCATTCACCTGTCGTACCTCCTGAGTGGTGCGAACCGTACCATCGTGCATTTTTATCTTGATGGTACCAATACCAGCGATCTCCTAGGTATGATCATTACCCACAAATCCTCCAAGATAGGTTCATATTTGTGGAACCATTTTCTTCATGAGGTCATGTGTCATATGGTTGCTGAATCTAGACACCAGGCATCAGCAAACCGTTCTCTGCCTTCACTACCAGTAGTGTCCTCAATGTGTAAACTTCACCATCATCTGAGGTGCTACACCCTTGAAAGCTTGATAACTCTGAAGCTCCGTTATCCCACTATTCTTCTTGTGCCAACACTCTAATATGGCATGCCCGTTTTGCCACAATTGTAGCATTTGATACTCTTCTTACTTCTTAATTTTGACCTACCATGATTACGACTCCCACTGGGGCCATATTCCGTTGATCTTCCTCTCATCATCGTTAATGCTTGTGCCTATTGTGGACTTGTGAATCTGTCTTCCCTGTTTTTGCGCCTACTCCCTTCCTCTAATACAGCGGCTGCAATATTATTAAAAACTAGATGCTCCACAAGACTTAATGATGAGCTGATCATACAAATCTGGTAGACGCTGAAGTAGAAGTCTGCACGCTTATTTTCAAGGTGTTGATATGGTCAGTCATCATCGAAGATTCTATCATTCGAAGAGTATAGAGTCTCCTTTTCAAGAAGATTTTATTGTGTAGTGACTTGGCCTCATATTACTTTGTCAGAGTATCCCATGTCTCCTTTACCGTCTTCTTCTCAACCATACTTGATAGTACTTCATCAGCAAGTGCCAAATGCAGATTGGCAACTGTATTACCTCCCATCATCAGTAATTTTTTTTTTTGGTCTGTCTCCAATTGCTGCCAAGCAATTGTCTTTTACTAGTATTGCCCTCATCTTCATCTTCCACAGCAAGAAATTGCTCCCGCCGAACTTCTCAATCTTGAACTTTGTTGCCATAATGTTGATAATGACTTGCTTCTCACTTGGATCGTCTCACACTATTTCACCGTATATTACTGTATACTGGAATAGTGACCGTAGTTATGAATAGTGCACCAGGTAAGTTCCCAGGAAAGAGAGGTGGGTTACAACGGACACTCTTAAGTACCAAATCTTTCCTTAGCCAGAACCTATCCTAGACATGCACTTTCTATACCACCACACTTATTTCCAGCAACGACGAATCTACCGGAAGCTCTTTAGTCAGTAAACTCAAGAACAATTCTTTTCTGATGTGGAAGATTAGACAATGCTGCAACCACAGAGCATACTAAGAATTTACTAGAGAATCTGACACCTTGGCAACTCTAAATACAACCTGAGGCTCTGATACCACTGTTAGGATCTCAGCCAGTGCTTTGATGCCACTGTTAGGATCCTGTATGTGGAAGCAATATACCGCAACTAAAGTAGAGATTTGAAAAAAGTGGAGAAGAACTGGACACACAGTATTTACGTGGTAAAACCCCCAATTAATTTGAGGGAAATATCCACGGGTAAAGATAGAACAACTTTACTAGACCAAAATAATTACAACATCTCTCTAATAACACTAGGAGAGAACAACGTCACAAGAGACTTTAGGGAGAAGAAAAGAGACTACATTTTTGGGATGATTTACAAATGAAGGGAAGGGGGGTATTTATAGAAAAATTTTGGGCACTGTTCACGCGTTCGTCACTGTTCACCGTGTGGGACCCACCAGTGGCGTCGTTATTTCACTATTCACGGTGACGTCACTACTTACGTCAATGTTCAAGTCGCCATTCACTGTTCACATTGGGTCGCCAATACTATTCATGGATCAGCCTAACACTATTCATTTAACACTGTAGCAACCACTGGGTTAGCCCGATACTATTCATACTTACTATTTCTATTGGGTCAACCCAATACTATTTTAGCTACTACCCTCCCTTTTGGGCCTTAAAAATGTCTTTACTATTTTAACATATAATTTAATCATTCATATATATAATTCATATGATATTATCTGTCTTCTACCTTTGATATAATATTTAGCACATGATTCATGATTTTTTTTTTAAAAAAAATTTCTGTTTCTCTCATGGTGACCTATAACCAAGTCAGAAAATTAAGCCAATTTATAAACATATGAAACTTTCAGATCTCTTCCACCACATCATTAAAAAAAAATTAAAAAATTTAAAAAAAAAATTCTGATGGGTTAGAACACAAACCCAGGTTGCTGGGTTCGTGTTCTAACCCAGGTGCCGGGTTCGTGTTCGAACCCAAGTGCCGAGTTCGTATTCGAACCCAGATTTTTAGGTTCGAACACCAACTCAATTTGTTTTTATTTTTGATTTTTTTTAATTGTGAAGGAATCTATATCTGGAAATTTCTTCCACTTCCAAATATGTGATTTTTAAAATTTTTTTTTTAAAAAAAATTTAATTATTATTTAATTATTATCTTTTTTTAGTAATTATTTTTTTAATTTTATGATGTCAGAACACATGTGCAGGGGCAATCTCGTCATTTGACCATAATTCGTTTGGTCAACCGTCACTTTAACGGTAGTCAATCGAAAGTAGGGTATTCGAGTGCAATTATGACAAAACTGACATTAAACGTGTAATTATGATATAGGTCAGGGTACTTGAGTACAATTCACCCAAATAAAAGTAAAGCTCGGAACAATTTGCCCGCCTCACCAGCGTTAAAAAACTTGGATGTGATTGGATTTCTCATGACATCCAACTGTCAATCATGTGATTGGATTATAAATAATTCAATCCCAATCCAAATTCATCTCCAAACAGGCCACAAGAGAATGGTCTTACATGTGTGTTAACATTTTTAAACCATAAATCACAAACACAAATGAATTAGGTGGTACTCCATTACTACCATTATTTGTATGAGTATATATATATATAGAGGCAAAGCAATCAAATTTTTCTTACTCCAAGTCTAAGTTTAATTTGCTTTTTCCAAATCATAAAACTTGTTAGATCAGAAAGCAAAAACAGTTATGGGTCTAGCTGGTGAACTTGAGGTTGATACAGAGCTATAAAGTACTCAGCAACCAAGTTCACCATGTACCTAATGCCTCTGATAAAGTTCATGCAATTGAGGTTCATGAAGGTGATTGGGAAACTGCTGGCTCTATCAAGGTCTGGAAATATACTATAGGTAAGAAAAGAAAGAAACCTGGTCAGATTATTCAAAATTTTCCCTTTATTTTTACTTATTTTGTTTCTTCATATTTTTATTAGCTTTCCTTGGAATATTCATGTGTATGTAGATGGTGAGACTGAGGAATTCAAGGAAAAGGTAGACTTCGATGATGAAAAAAGATGCATAACTTTTGATGCAGTAGGAGGACATATTCTAGAGAGATACAAGAAATATAAAGCAATCTTTCAGGTCACCGAGAATGATGAAGGTGGTGGGATGGTTAAAGTGACTCTGGTGTATGAGAAATTCAAAGAAGATGATGACCCTCCTCACAAGTTCTTGAATTTTGTGGCTGATGTTATCAGAGATGTTGACTTACACATTATCAATATATGATCCCAGTAGGCAGTAGCAGCAGAAGTGCAAGTGCTTTTCATCATTAATTTGGTTTAAGTTTTAAATAGTTTGGTGTGTTTAATTAATAGTAAATAAACTGTGGCAGCTCCTGTACAGGGAGTGATGCGAAACCAAGCTGCCTTTCTATAAAGCTTTTATGGTGTGGTGAACTTATATTATTCGTATAATAATTAATATAATAAAATGTCCAAAAATTCTATTCATATCCAGCCTCGATGAATTTGCTTTACAATTGGGCAACTCAAATTTAGTAGAATTGGACGAAAGATATCAAATAATATTAGTTTAAAGAAAGGTAATTTAATTTTGATATGAGGTTAGTTTTACAAATCAGAAAGCTGTACTGGTTTCAAGGAGAGCTTTGGTTGAGACCAGGTTCCTGTACACGTACATACATAAGTGCATATAATATTATATATTTAAGGACATGATTTTGACAAGACTTTAGTGGGTGATTTTTTTTTTTTTTAAAAGACTTTAGTGGGTGATTTTGATTAAAATTAGGGATATAATCATTTTCTACCCTAAGTTTTAATATATTCTCCATTTTTCACCCTACTGTTTTTTTCTCTCTTTTACACCCTATTATTTAATAAAATAGCCATAATACACCCTCCTGTTAGGTCAACGTTTGATTTAAATTGTTGACCGTTAATTGTTAAGGATAAGATTGTAATTTAAGGTTGCTATAATTATTCTTTTAAGGGTATTAGGGTAATTTTAAATTTTAAAAATAAAATAAATAATTTAATATTATTTTGATAATCATGAACCATGGCCCATGAAAAAATAGTTGTCACCACATAATGGAAAGAACAAACTTTCCAAATGTGCCTACCATTTCCACCGACTCATCTTCTCCATCGACTCACCATTGTTTCTTCATCTCTCATTTGTGTCTCCCATCTCTCTCAACAGTTTGACTTTAGCTAAGAGGTTAGTGTTTTCGTTCTAACCTCTACTATTCTGACTTATTTTTTTATGGTTTGATGCATGCAGAAAATGTTTGTTGTTGATTACACAGTGTAGGAAGATTTTTAGGGTTCTTATTTTTGAAAAAAATTGGGGCTTTTTGAAATTCAAGTAGAGAATGAATAGTTTCGCCAAGGTTATGAACGGTGGAAATGGTAAAAATGAAGTAATCCTTTAATGTCTTTGATAAATCCTCCTAATTATATATGATTCATTGCATCACTCTATTCTTTTGCACTAACTTTCTTTTGCCCCCTTTCATATGCTAAAACAATTGTAGAATAAGAGCTCATATGCAGAAGGTTCAACTACATCTACTGCACCTGCAACTAAGGTAACAATGGATTTTGCTATTAAAGTCCCTGGTACTTGAACTGAAATTTCTTGCTATTTGATGGGTGGAAACCTGTTGCTGGGAAGAATTTTATTTATTTATTTATTTTTTTGAAACAAGAATTTTATTTTTTATGATGCTACTTAAAAGTCTAGTTTTAGAATATAGGACATATGCCCAGATGGAACATGTGTCTTTGCACAGATTGCTTATTTCTAACCCATGACGAGCAAGTTGAATAGAACACAATGTTTTGGGGCACAATTGCATGTGTTATCTAAATAATTCAGCAGATTATAAAAGATATGACAAGTATTAGCATGATGTATAACACAGATTCTGTAAATATGGCTGTCTTTTTTGACTCATGCAGGATACTTTAACTGGAGTTTGTTAATTTTCCTGTAGTATGATGCATATTTAATGTCTTTAAAATTATTTTAGAGATCAGTTATTATTTTGTAATTTTTGTTGTTTGCTATGTTTATGCTTTCTTCATATGATTATGTCAACACATATACACAACTCACAAGGTTAATTATTTACATTTTAGTTTATTATTTTGTTTTTTCCTTGAAGGATGTACAGTCTCACCAGTAGCCTCTTAGCACTTTTTCTGGTTTCCTTAGTGCTCTATCTGCTGATCTATTGGAGTTCTGAATTTCTGAAATCCAGTGCTTGAACTGTTGTTATTCATTTTCCAATTGTGTGAAATTTATATAGTAAATTTGCCTTGTTTGTAGACTCCCCAGACAAGTGCCCCGACCCCGGCATCAACTCCAGCAACAGTCACTCAGATTCAGGCACCAACTTCAACACAATGAGTCTTAAGACTTTTACGGCTTTGTCAAATATTTTATAATATGTGCAATATATGCACTGGATGCTTGTAATCTGAGTGTAATAAATGAAGTAAAGATTTGTCCTGTCTCAACTTTCCATGTCTGTAACCTGCTGTTTTCATAAGCGAAGAACATTTACATTTGTGTGATGCATAGACTATTTAGAACAAAAGGCAAAAAAAAAAGAAAGTAAAAATGACTGAAAAAAGAGTAACAGCATGTGTAATGAAAAGTTTAAGGAAGAAGATGCAAAGATAAGAAGCATAAAAGTTAGCAAAAAAGTCTAATTCATTCATTTTATTTTCTTAATTATTTTGTAGAACACTAGAAGTAAACGAAGAAAGGTTGTTGCTAGCAGTACTCCCTATTCCACCAACAGCTACTTATTTATTAACTAGCAGCCAAAAACTGAACTAACCACTCAGTTATTAATCGATGAATGGAAGTACAATATCAACATTAAGATGGTACATAGATAGTAAACCATTTACTAACCTAAAGAAGCCAATTTATATTTTTATTTTTTTGTAATTCCATTGGTGTAGTGAAGAAGCCAATATTAACATTGGGGTTCTTTTATTTTCATAGTTGTACTCAAAATTACATAGTTAATAATTGTACTCAAAATTAGTTTGTTAATTAGTACTTTGGTATATTCTGATTTGTATTTTATTTTATTTTTTGTACAGTAATGCATAGCTTCGAGATTATAGTCCAATTTGGGACTAATACAGTTGAGCTTGGATACTGTGATGCTGATCATATCAGTATCATCACTTTGTTGCACTGTATGAGTAAAAAAACCACAGGTAAGGAAGATAATCCTAAAGAACAATTTTGTGTGTTTGTTATTTTACCTTGATGTAATGACGTAGTAGAAGTGAAGAATGATAATGAGTTAGTGAATATCTTTAGTATGTTTAGATAACATGGGTGTAGTAGAATAGTGTTTGAAATAGATTACCAAACCTATGTTCCATTGCCACCTGAGGGTTCATCTTTTACCCCTAATGCGGTAGATCCTGAGGTGTTTATTGATGAGTATGAAGGTTTAGATGTAGATGATTTAGATGAAAATTATTTTACATACCACGGAGATGATGAAGATGGGGGTAGTGTAAATGGTGAAGAGGGGGTATTGCACATAATGGGAATGCAAACTCACAAGTAGTTGTAGGTTTTGATGATGATAATGATCAAGAAAATCACATTTTATGGGAGGGTTATCAATCTAGAGAAGATGATGAGTTTTTAAGTGACTCGGAAATGGAAAATGTTGAGGGTAAAATAGCTAAGCTAATGAATGGTAATCCATTCAATCAAATTGTAGGAGGGGAGATAAGATTTGCAGTAGGTCAAACCCATGACAGTGTTTACACTTTGAGGGAATTATTAAGAGATTATGCTATACAAGAGGGAGTGAATTTACATAGAGTGAAAAATGAGAAGAATAGGTTGACTTACAAGTGCAAAAGAGAGGGCTGCAGTTGGAGGATCTATGCTTCGTGCATGATTGATGGAGTGACCATGAAGATAAAAACTTATAATGATCTTCATGAGTGCCATAGGGTTCACAAGAATGATGAGGCTAAGGTGTCTTGGATTGCTAGGAAGTTTGAAACACTTGTGAAGTCAAATCCTGACATTAAAATTGGTGTCATAGCAGACTTGCTAAGGGATAAGTATAAGGTGAATGTTGATATTGGTAGGTTGTATAAGGCAAAAAGAAGAGCATTAGATGGGTTAGGTAAAGATCATTCTGAGTGTTTTAAACACTTGAGGGGCTATGCTTTTATGGTGCAACAAAGCAATCCAGGATCAGTTGCATACATTAGAATGCAGCAGCCCGAGCCTACCTTTCAGAGGTTTTTTCTGAGTTTTCATGCTCAAAAGCATGGATTTCTTGGGGGGTGCAGGCCATTTATTGGTTTAGATGGTTGCCACTTAAAAGAGCCACTTGGAGGTGTGTTATTGGCTGCTGTTGCTTTAGATGCAAACAGTGGAGTATATCCACTTGCTGTTTGTATATGTAAAGTATAAAATTTGCTAAGTTGGAGCTAGTTTTTGAAGCACCTACATGACTATTTGAAGTACCCAACAGAGAAGCCATTGTGTTTTATGAGTGACAGACAAAAGGGAGTGTTGAGTGCATTGGAGATGCAATTTCCCTTTGCCACTACAAGGTAAAACACTAATAATTGTACTACATATTGCTTTCAACTATATTTTGTGAACATATTTATTTACTTTTGGGCAGGTTTTGTGCAAGGCATATATATGCCAACTTCAGACTTAAACACTCGGGTCAAAAGTTGAAAACATTATTTTGGATGTGTAGTAGGAGTAGTAATTTATTTGAATTCAATGATGCCATGGCTGAAATAGGGAGGGTTAACATAGATGCAAGAACATGGTTAGATAAAATTAATCTCATACATTGGTCTAGGCATGCATTTGATCAATCAATTAAATGTGACCATGTCACTAATAATATGACTGAGTCATTCAACAGCATGCTCGGAGATCATAGGGCTAAAACATTTTTACAGTTGCTGGAATTTATTAGGAGGATGGTAATGAAAAGATTCCAAAAAAGGAAAGAAGAGTGTCTTGGCTGGAAAATAGAAATACCACTATCTGTGTCAAAAAAAATTCTGATGGCAAGTAAAAATAGTAGGATCCTAAGAATGCTTAGTGCAGGCAACGGTGAGTATGAGTTGTTGGATGAGAGAAGGGCCTATGTAGTAAAAATAAATCAGGCTACATGTGAGTGTGGTGGGTGGCAGGTCAGTGGGATTCCATGTTGTCATGCAATGGCTGCTATTAGCCATTATGCTGGTAGAGATGGAGTGACAAGGAGAATTGTTGAGTATGTTCACCCAAAACTGACCAAAACTGCATTTTCGCACACTTATAGTACCATGATTCATCCAATCCCAGACATATGTGTGTGGCCTAACCTTAATTCAACACCTCTTATTCCACCACCATTTAGAACAAAACCCGGCAGACCTAAGCTTAGAAGGAGAAGGGAACCTGGTGAGAAACCCAAGGAAGGAAGATCTAGGAGTGTTACATGTAACAAATGTGGACAGCCTGGGCATAATAAAAGAACATGCAGAAATGAACCAGTGTTTGGAAGAAAGAAGCAGGTATGAAACCCTACGGTTCTGAATTTTTAAACTAATATATATATATATATATATATATATATATATATATATATGTGTGTGTGTGTGTGTGTGTGTGTGTGTGTATAAATAAATAAGATACACATACAGCTGTGTGTGTATATATATATTGTGCGTGTGTCAATATATATACACACACACAGACATCTGTGTGTATCTTTTATATATATATATATATATATATATATATAAAGAAACCTAATCTATTTTTTTCACTGACAGAGAATAAGAGAGACAGATGCTGCTGGTGCCTCAACTTCCCAACTTCAGTCAGAACCTCCAACTCAAACACAGCCCCAGTTACAAGTGACGCAGCATTAATTCCGATGGAAATGATACTGGTTTTTTTTTTGTTTTTTTTTTTTTTTTGTTATTGAACATACAATTAGGGGTATAGCATGAAAGTTGTTCATGTTGCTAGCTAGCATGTTTCAGTGTATCTACATGCTGATGAACACTTCATTTTGTTGATGTTGCTAGCAGGATAAATAATTTTTGTTGTTATTTATCTTTAATTTTTTACTTATAATGTTGGTGTGATTTATATTATATTTTTATTGAATACAATTTAAATGGATGGATGTAATGTTTGGTATCTAATGAACATATGAAATTAATGTTTTTCTTTAACAGCTATTTTTTATTTTATTTTTTTTAATCTCTACAGGGTTGTATTTTTATCATATGTTTTTATCATATATATATATATATATAAACACACACACATGAAAAAAAAAATTGGGATATAATTGTCTTTTTAAACTTGATAACTATGTGAGGGGTAAAATAGTCTTTTATGTATTTGTATGTGTCAGAATTTGTTTTATTATGTCTTTTAACGGTGTAATAACAGTAGGGTATAAAAGAGAGAAAAAAAAACAGTAGGGTGAAAAATAAAGAATATATTAAAATTTAGGGTGGAAAATAATTATATCCCTTAAAATTAATAAATAAAATCTTCTTCTTTGTCTGATTTTGATGTAATACTATTTAAGGGCATGATTCACAATTTTGTTTTTAATTATTTTCTTCTCCCAATGAACCAAAACCAAGTCAAAAAAGTTTTAATGAAATGAAATAAAATAACTGGAAAAATCTCATTCATATCTAGCACAGATAAATTTGCTGTAACATATCAATGGTGAATCAAAAAACCCATTAGAGAAGCTTGAGAGAAACTAATCTGAGACTGTCATTGATAAAATTTATTACATAATACCACTATTCACACACACATACACACCGCACCCCAGAGAAACTGGACTTCCATTGATAAAATTTATTACATAACAACCGGCTACTCACACACACAAAATAAAATTTATTATATAATACCAGCTACTCAAACAGACATACCCCTCCTAACTAACTCTTCCAAGTCAGCTTCTGCACTTTATCTAACCATTCTCAAACACAGCGTGGCAAGCTTGATCATCCAACGATCAATGCTTGTTTCATTTGCTGCAATCTTCATAGATGGACCAGCTCTAGAGTTCAGTGCACCAGCTTCTGAATATAATGCACCAGCTTTAGTTTCTCTCTTAACATCGTCTCAGACTGAACTTAGGAGAGACAACAAGATTCAGTTTGGACCTCAAAAACTCAAATCGAGGCTGAGCTAGAGATTTAGTAAACATCTGCTCATTGAAGTTCAGTTGTAACATACTGAGCTTTGAGTTGGCCACTACTGACTTTCTATCTAATAAAATGCACATTTATCTCAATGTGTTTGGTTCTAATATGAAAAAACAGAATTATGTGCCAAGGAACCAGTACTAGTGTTATCACACCAAATTATTGGTGGAGAGGACAAAGCAATACCAAGCTCATGAACAAGGACAGCAGTCAAAGAACTTCTGATGCAGCTTGAGATAAAGCTCTGTATTAGCATCAGCATTGGATTTATCCACCACTTTTTTGTTTTCTTGAGCTCCAAAAAATCAGATTTGACAAGAGAAACACATCACTCACTTGTAGATCTTCGATCATCTAAGGATGAACCCCAATCAGAATCAGCATAAGCTGTGACACTGAGATGAGCAGCAGGTTGAAAATGCAACCCAAGAGCTTGTGTCCCTTTAAGATATAAAAGAACCCTTTTACAAGCAACCCAATGAACATCAATTGGACCAGCAAGAAACTGACTGAGGGGTCGTTTGTTTTTTCCACTTATAACTTAATGGATCTAAATTGAATATCTATTAAGTTGTTTTGTTTATTTTTTTAAGTGGTTAAACAACTTAAAAATGCTAAAAAAATATAAAATAAAAGTTAAAAATCATAACTTATCACTTAATCATAATCATAACATTTTCTTCTATATTTACTATTTTCTTTCATAATTATCATTCTTATATTAATATTTCTATCTTAAAAATAAAATAAACACTTTTATCCAGTAGTTAAAAGGAAAAAAAACAAGCATGTTATTCATGTTTCATGTTTCGGTCTTTTTTCAATTTTTAAAAAAATTCAGGCTTATTCCGTGTTCAGATAAAAAAAAAATACAACCTCTAAACTTATTAACTGAGTAAGCAATGTCAGGCCTTGTGTGAGTGAGGTACTTGAGCACAAATTGTGCTTCAGAAACAATATAGGATCACGAAATGGTGAATCAATAGAAAGAGAAAGTTGAATACTAGGAGAAAAGGATGTAGAACAAGGCTTTGAATGCTGCAGATTGGTTTTAGCTAAAAGATCGGACGCATACTTTGTTTGTGTAAGAAAATTCCTATTAGAGTTCTGATGTACCAAATTATATCTCGCAAGTGCACGAACCTATATGTGAGTATAATTCTGCTAAGTACAAAGATGAATCCCACAAAAATTGACAATTTAACTACTAAATTAATTCTAATTTAATAAAAAACAAAAAAGGAAAGAGGTTTGATGATTGAAAAGAATTAAAGGTCTAATATCTAAACTAAATTAATAGTAAGGTTATTTAGGAGAGAAAATATGGGAAGGAAAACCATGTAATCAACGATTGGAATACAACCATTCAATGCAATCAACTATTTAATGAAAAGGTGTTATTTAGGTTCAGAATTCATTCTTATCTTAAATATGGTATTACCTTCTGGTCAAGAACTTAGCCAATTATTCCTATTACTATTGCTATTAAAAGTATGGTCATGGACTGAGCATATAATATTATAAACTCATTAAATACAAAGAACTTAAAAGTCAATACCAATTTAGAGGTCAACATATAAATTAAATACCAATTATTTATAAAGAGCTATCTAACCAAGAATTAGTATACAACAACAATGAACTAATCCTTTAACATCTTAATGATTATATTTCCAAACCTAAGTCAATTACTATTCTTCATTATCATTAAGTAAGAATTATAATATTCTTCTAACCCTAAATCTATGTCAATTACTATTCTTCATCAATGTAAAAGCATAATTAAAAGATACGCAAAGTGAATAAAACTAACCTTAAATAGAATTTAAAAACAACAATTGATTATATGGACAATTGATGTTGGGCGATTTTCATTTTGGTCCCTAACTTTTAAGGAATTATTAATTTTTTAAACCAGTTTCATTTATTAGTATCATTGGACCCTAACTTTCTAGAAATGTATCAATTTGGTCCTTCTGTTAGTCAACCGTTAGTCAAACTTAACTATTCTAGGGGTATTTTTGTCTTTCAACCTACCCATAATTAAAAAATTAAATAAATTTAAAAATTTTTAAAAAAAAATAAAAATCTCCACCAAGAACAGCAAAAAAAAAAGAACTTAGGTTCGAAGACGAACCCAGATTCTGGGTTCGACTTCGAACCCAGATCTTCAAGTTAGACGAACCTAGATCTTTAAGTTTAACATTTTTTTTTCTTGATCTCCACCGTCCATCAACAATGATGGACGGTGGAGATCCAATCTGGATATCCACCAAGAAAATGAACCTTTTTTTAAATAGTAAAAAAAATTAATATTTAAAATTTTTAATTAAAAATTAATTTAAAATGACCATAATACCCTTTTAATTATTAATATACTTTTTAAAAATTTGAGGTTAAAATTATTATTTTAACTCATTTAAATAGAGTCAAGGGCAAAACAGTCTTTTTGCCAATTATGTTAGGTTTGACTGACAGAAATTTGGTCAGAAGGACCAAATTGATACGTTTGCAAAAAGTTAGGGTCTAATGATACCAATAAACGAAACTGGTTTAAAAAATTGATAATTTACCAAAAGTTAGGGACTAAAATGAAAATCACTCTTGATGTTCTTCATATTGATTCCCTCGCTAATGATTTAGTTACACATTATTGGAATAAAAACAATAGACATAGAAAAGAAAGTGGAAAAGTTCAAAACAATCTCCCTGACTAAAGTAATAATCTTCTGTTGTGTAATCTTGATGTAAACAGCAGCACGTTGATGAGAAAGACATAACTTTCTTCTCTTCGGAACTCTGAGGTGGCTGACGGCTTAACTCTCTTTCAACTGGTGAAAGTCTTCATATATGAATTTGATGTCGATCAAATACCTCCAAACCTATCTTCTGCTAGTCCACGAGCAAAATTGAAATAAACAAAAACTGTACTTCCGAAACCACTTTCGTAGGGAACAAGATGGCACTTAGCATATCCATAAGCCTTTAAACCCCTACCTGTCCCTAGTGGGAAGAGTACAGTCTCCTGAAGGTTTACCAACTACGATACATACAAACGTCTCTTTTTGATGTAATTAATGCATAAAATAATCAACCCCAAACACATGCTTAACTCAATTACCAAATATTAATAATATACCAAGTTCATCCATACATCATGAATCACTTACACCCCTCCACTTACTCATTATAAGTCAAAATAATTGTCCCTTAAAATCCAAGATGGAATTTGCCTCGACCCCAATTCTCACAAGGCATTACTCTCATAAACGCTTGAATCCTAGGCGCATACTCATTATCAAATATATGTGATAAGAAGTTAAACACAATAAATTTCAAAGATAACATCGCATATGTATATAAAATAAAAAGACGTTCAGTTATAGCAAATTTGATCTCATGAACGAATTTAGAAACTAAAAACATAATAATTGTATTACTTACACATGCTCATCAGAATTCATGTAAGATCAAATATGTCTTATTTTAAGGTTGTAACATGACCATTGGTAAAAGTTTACTAACGAGGTGAATGGAAAACAAAGAATCTAAGATCACATCAAGACACTTACTTAAAATATTTAAAAAATAATTTAAAAATAATTAATTTTTAATTAATTTATTAAAATTTAGATCCTAAATTATAAAATAAATTATTAATTTATTTTATAAGTTTAGCAATCTCAAACGCTCTAAGCTTATGATGAAAAGATAAGAAAAAAAATAATTATTATTTTATTTAACAATAGAAATCAATAATGCAGTAAAATAATTTTTTAGGTTAATTATAAAACAAATGTATAAGGCACTTTCAAAATATAAAAATATAAGATAAGATAAGATTAATTAAATGTAAGTGCCCTACTGGTAGGTTTGTGTCGTGTCTCTTTTCCGTTGAAAAACAAATATACTTAATATAAAAAACTCAATAATAAGACATTTTTTTGAAGATTGTCAAAGATCTTTTTAACACGTTGGTCAATTAAAAAATATATATATATGTTATTGTCACAGCCACTCCCACATAGCATGAGATATCTAATTAAGAATATTAATGAAATTAATTATTCTTTCTTTTTAAAAAAATTATATTCAAACATGATATAAGAACACACATTAAACAATAATATAATTTAAAAGAGTTAATTATGCATTATTAAATAAGGTAAGAAATAAAATTGTAAAAATTATAACTATATTTTTATAACACTACATAATCGCTTAATGTGCGTATTTCAATGTACGAAAGGATGATGCAAAGAAAGCAGTTTGAAGAGTTGCATGTCGGCTGGTGAGATTTTTAATCAATATTTAAAATTGACAGAAAATATGTCAAATTTTTAGAGATTTACCAAATCTTAGTTAGTGAGTCTAAAATAATATATATCTTACAATAAAAAAGGACTGCAATCATTTACACCTTCCCATTTTAAAAATGACGAAAAGCAAAAGCATGCATTAATATGTTGTTTTCCTTAGAAAGTCATCACCTACTCTTGAAAATATTGTCCAAGGATTAGGATTGTTTATTTTTTTTAATATAAATACTAATACTTCTTAATTTTTTTAAAGACCGAATAGAAATTGAAATCTGAATGATATATATATATATATATTTCTAACTACTACATAAAAGTGTTGATTATTTTCTTTTAAGATAGAATATCTAAATAAAGATAATTTTAACGATATATTAATATAAAAATAATAAATATGGGAGAAAATATTATAATTATAATTCAGTGATTAGGTATTAAGTAATAAGTTAGAATTTTTAACTTTTTATTTTAAGTTATTTTTTAGCATTTTTAAGTTATTTGATCTCTTAAAAAAAAAAAAAACATAATATTTTCAATCAGACCCATTAAGTGTTAAGTGAAAAAAAACAAACGACTTGGGGTCTTTTTTTTTTTTATATGTGGACACTGAATAGACTTGATTTTTTTAAAGACTGAACATGCCCTGAAACTTGAGACCTGAATGATATATTTTTTTTCCTTTTAACATTTAAATAAAAGTATTGATTGTTTTTTTAAGACAGAAATATCTAAATAAAAATATATTAATTCAATAATGATAAGTATGAAAGAAAATATTATAATTATAATTATGATTCACTGATTAGGTATTAATTAATAAGTCAGTATTTTAACTTTTTATTTTAAATTATTTTTTAAATATTTTTAAGTTATTTGACTACTTAAAAGACAAACAAAAACAATTTAACGTATTCAATCAGTCTAATTAAGTGTTAAGTAGAAAAAATAAATTATTCCTAACCTAAAAAATTTACACCAGTCACTATTAAATATATAGAAATTAAAAAATATATAAGAATTTAAAAAATCATTTGTGATGATGACACCACTGAGTTGAGTTAATTGCATCGACCTCCCCTAAGGTTTTGCCAACTATAAGCGGAGTCAATTATATCGTTTATTGCAAACACCTCCCTACTCTTAGTAAATTTTGGTAAAATATAACTGTTAACCAGGAGAGATCTTTGTCAAAAAAACTCAAAAGTTGACTAACAGAAGTGAATCTTTGTTAATAAATTCAAAAGCTAACAAACGGGATGGGAGGTTTTTGTCAATAAACTCAAAATTTAACTCCGCCTGTACTTGAGGAAATCTCAATGGAGATAGGCATTATTTACTCCATTGAGTTATATAGTTATTTAACAATAAAGTCTCCTGATGACAATTAGGGGTGGCCACAGTTCGAATCAGTACTGTTTTGGGTAAACTCGAACCGACTGAAAATTTATACAGTTTTTAAAAAATTAAAACTGAACCAAATAGAATGAAGGTGTAAACCGAACCGAAATAATACAGTTCGATTCGATTCGGTTCAATACGATTTGGGCCTAATGGACCTTTTTCATATTTTCATATTTTAATATGTTTTACTACTAAAATTTAATAGGTTTTATACTTGCTCATAAAATGAACTCTTTAAAACTATCCAGAATTAATAAAATTGTCCAAATTTGCTCCTAAATTGTTAAAACTGTCCAGAATTTTCACTTTCCAAAACTGTCCAGAATTATTAAAACTATCCAAAATTTTCACTCCCCAAAAAATTGTCCAGAATTTTCAATAAAACTGTCCAGAATTATTAAAACAATCTAGCTAAAAAAAAAATCCAGAATTTTCAATATCCCAAATTCAATAAAAGTTAAAACAGTCACCTGCTCATAAACTTAATTGAATAAAACAGTCCAAAGTTGAACTTATTTAAACAATCTAGCTAAAACAAATAAAACAGTCCAGCAGCTAAACCAAATAAAACTGTCCAAAATTTGCTCATGCTCCTTTGATATGTCCTATACAGTCCAGAAAAATAAAACAAATAAAACATTAATCTTTAAATAAAACTGATCGAAGAAATCCAATATGAAACCCTTCAAACTGATCGAATAAACCAAACAAAAATCAAACTTAAATCAAACTGATTTCAACATAAATCAAACTAATTTCAACATAAATTAACTACTTAATCCAACAGAAATCAAATTCCAAAACATATCGAAGAAATCCAACACAAATCAAACTGAAATCAACAGAAATCCAACATGAAACCCTTCAAACTGATTGCAAACTGATCGAATAAATCAAACAGAAATCAAACTTAAATCAAACTGATTTCAACATATGAGCGGAAGAGAAGAAGAAAGAAATCTGATTATTTGTTTATTCAATGTGAGGCACACATATATAAGTTGTACTAATTACCATCAGGTCCTAAAATCAAGCCTAATTACAACTAATCTATACAATCAAGCCCTAATTACACTAGGAAATATTAACATCTAATATTTTACAATTAAAGCTTGATTTGGTTGACTAAACAAGACAAATTTGATTTTGTCTACACTCCCCCTCAAGCTTGGCTATAGATGTTAATGAGACCAAGCTTGCTTACAAGAAAATCAAATGCTTGTTCTATTAGCCCCTTTGTGAGTATATCAGCTAACTGTTGAGAGATAGACACACACTCAACGTTGATCATACCCCTATCAAGCTTTTCTTTGATGAAATGTTGATCAACTTCCACATGTTTAGTCTTATCATGATGGACAGAAATGTAAGCTATACTCATGGTTGTAGAAGTCGGCATTAAGCGCCAATTAAGCGACGGCGAGGCGCTAGGCTGCACCTCGCAGCCGCGATTTAGACTAAAGCGTCCATTAAGCGGTAAGGGCGACGTCGATGGAGGAATAAAAAGAAGAAGAAGGCAACATACGGCAGAGGAAAAAGAAGAAGAAAGAAAAAGAAAGGAGAAGGCACACACATCGGAGGAAGAAGAAGAAGAAAGAAAAAGAAGAGAAAAAAAAATTAAACCTAAACCCCAAACGATGTTGTTTGGGGTTGAGGGTTTTTTTTTTAAACCTAACCCCAAAACGGTGTCGTTTTAGGGGTTTTAATTTTTTTTTCTTTTTTCTTCTTCTGGCAGCACATTTCTTCTTCTTCTTCTTCATATTTCTTCTCCACACCAGTAACTATTTCTTTTTCTACTTCTTCAGATTTTTTTTAACTTAAAAATTACTTTGATCTACCTCCGACCAACTTCCGGCAGACCGTTTAATCCCCGCTTAAGCATTCTAGGCGCTAGGCGGTGGGTCGCCGCCCGACTAGCGCCTAGCGCTTTCTACAACCTTGGCTATACTAATGGTTGACTTGTTATCACAATAGAGATGTATAAGTTCGTCACACTTGATTTTCAATTCTTCCATCACCCTTCTTATCCAAATAAGTTCACAAACTTCATGTGCTAATGCTCTAAATTCAGCTTCCGCACTACTTCTTGTGACAACAGTCTGTTTTTTACTACTCCATGTCACTAAATTTCCCCATACTAAGGTACAGTACCCGGATGTTGATTTTCTATCATCGATAGAACCTGCCCAATCTGCATCAGTAAAAGCTTTAATTTTTCGGTCATCAGTTTTGGTAAAAAACAATTCCTTTCTAGGTGTTTGCTTCAAGTACCTCAAGATTCTGTACACGGTATTAAAATGACCTTGGCATGGAGCATGCATATATAGGCTGACTAAACTCACGACAAAAGCTATATCCGTTCTTGTATGTGAGAGAGAAATAAGCTTTCATACAAGACGTTGATAGCTTTCTTTGTCAACAGGATCTCCTTCAAATATTTTTTTCTTGTTACCAAGTTCAATTAGAGTTTTACTCGGTTTGCATCCCAACATGCCAGTTTCTTCTAAGAAATCTATGATATACTTTCTTTGTGAGACAGACATACCTTTTTTACTCCTCGCGAACTCCATTCCCAGAAAATATCTCAGAGCACCAAGATCTTTGACTTTGAATTCCTTCGCCATCATTTGTTTAATTCTCTCTATCTCTTTAATATTATTGCCTGTAACAATGATATCATCAACATATACAATTAGAATAGTTATCTTCTCACCTTCAGAGTATTAGACAAATAGTGTATGATCAGTTTGTCCTTGAACGTACCCAAGCCTCTTGATTACTGTTTAAAAAAAATCAAACCAAACTCGTGAGGATTGTTTTAAACCATAGAGAGAGAATTATTGAGTTTACAAATTGTTTTACCTCCCAATTTTTCTTCAAAACCTGGTGGTTGACTCATGTACACCTCTTCTTCGAGATCACCATTAAGGAAAGCATTTTTTACATTTAGTTAATGCAAAGGCCAATTAGAATTTATGTAACACTCCCTGACCCGGCCCGTCTGGATCGACTAGAGAGCGCTACCGAGTTTTCAAAACTTTTCTTGATTCTGCTTATAATTTGAAAACCAAATAATTTATAATTTAAAATCTTTTCTAGTGAGCCCATTCAAAAATTATTTTGAACAATTTTACCAGAGTTTCCTCTATTTTTCTGACTTTCTAAAAATTCCTGTTTACAAATAAAAACTCAATAATATAATAATCAACACTTCAAATTTCTTTTCTCAATCAAATGCGTACTCTACTATTTAGTGCGACTTTCCAAACATTTTCAAATAAAACAATTCATAATTTAATATTTACAAACCTCTAAAAGAAAACGTAAATCATAAAACAATTATTTACAAAACATAAATATGTCACATTTACAAATTTCTGTATATGCATGCTTAACTGAATATATTATACAAAAATATTATCTACCCAAAGTTTGGTGACTCTGAATCTTCAATCTGCAGCTACCTCCTCTCTAATCTTTTTCTCCCTCGGTATTCCTATTACATACGCGTGATGAAATCAACGCGCTAAACAATAATGATTAGTAGGTGTACACTAAAATACAATTTCAATGAAATATAAAACAATAGAACTAATTTTCAAAAATAATATAAAACAACAATATATATAAATATCCAATACTGAAACTATACTCATTAATTTATGTTTAAATGTTTCTGGGTTTCAAACTCAATAACAATTCTTTATTTCAACATTCAAATTCATAGTTTTCAGTTCTTAATTGGGTCTCTGATACATATTACAGGGTTTACATGACTGAATTACGAGTTTATACAGTCGGTTTCTCATTTCAAACATGAAATGGTATCCGTATATTTACAGTCGATTTCCCATTTCAAAATAAAATGGTATCCGTATAATCACAGTTGGTTTCCCATTTTAAAATAAAATGGTATCCGTATATCATCATCATAATCATCAAGAATATCGGTGCAGTACTGCTAAATGTACCCAATTGACATGTCAATCTCCTATATCCATATTTCCCTGTACATATATCAGGGCCTTTCTTCAGATATTATAGATTTTCTAAATTATCAAACATGCTCAATAAGTCCAATATCAATATCAATCAATATGTGTAGAATAAGATATGCAAAAATATATAAAATAACATAAACGAAACGTAACAGTAGATTTCGAAAGTTCAAATTCAATAAGTTCAACATAAATCACTTTTATGTAATTCAAAATCATTTTCAAAGAGTATTCACAATTCAATACAATTAAATCTTACGAAAAATATGTGTACACCAACTTAGATACCAGTTTTACGAACTTTTCTTTCCTGGATTTTCTTTTTCCTTTCTCCTTTTCTCTTTTTCCCTCCTCTTTTCTTTTCTTTCTCTTTTCTTCTTCTTCTTCTTCTTCTTCTTCTTCCTCTTCTTCTTCTTCTTCTTTCTTTCTCTTTCTTTCTCTCTCTTCATCTTTCTCTTCTTTTTCTTTCTTTTTCTCTTCTCCGGTCTCTTTTTTTTTTTTTTTCTTTTGCTTCTTCGTGAAGCTTCTCACCGCCATCATTATTTTATAAAATTTTGGTCATCGCAACCGCTGCTTGCGACCGCTCCTCGCGTCACCTAGTCGCGTTGCTCACTGGAGTGATTTTACCGCTTTCATCACGATAAATCATCGTGGTGTCTGGTCGCGTTACTCACTGCCCAAAATTCACATTGAACTCCCTTGACATTAAGTTTAATCGATAAAAAATAGGTTCGAGTCTCCCCTGATTGCAAATCATGAATCTCTCACTTTTTCTTTTACTTTTCCTTTTTTTAATGGTCGATCCTACTTTTTAACGATCAAACTTAACGGTAGGTGAGTTCAACGTGAGTTTTTCTAAAATTTAATTTCGAGTATAATTCAACAAATCTTAGGTAGGTTCAATGTTATTTGTTCAAATAAAATTATTAAATATTAAAGAGATATTTTCATTTTTCTCTCTACTTTTAACTTTTAAAAGTAATATCATTTTACCCCCCACTTTTAAATTATTAGTCAAACTACCCCCTTATGGGTAAACAACCATATTGTTTTTTCAACAAAATTGTAAAGGTAGAGGGTGTTTCGACTAATATTTCAAAAGTGGAGGTAAAATGACATTACTTTTAAAATATGGCAAAAAATGATAAGAGTAAATAACACCTAGATCCTCTAATGTTTACTCATCTACAAGCGGAATCAACCTTTGAGTTTATTGGCAAAGACCTCTAATAAATTCAAAAGTTTATTCCGCTTGTAGATAAATAAACCTCAGGGGGTCTAGCTATTATCTGCTCAAATGATAATATCCCTTATATTAAAATTATATTTTAAAACTCAAAAAATGCATCTTGTAATGGTGTTACGGTAACGAGAATAATGAAACTATAAATGAAAATAGTATTTGTAAAGAAATTTTATAAAAATAAAATTTATAATTATTAAGGTGAATTGTATTAAAATACCCTGACTTTGTCCATAATAATAAGCATTATTGGCAATTTCACGTTTATTACACTCAAGTACCATTGACCACGACTACAGTTAAATTGATGGTGGTTTTAATGTTGAAAGGGTAAAAGACTTGTTTGCCCGTAAACAATTTCATAGATTAATTTTTAATTATTATATTTATTTACTAAAAATTAATTTTCTCTAATTTTTATAAAAAACATTATTAAAAAAATCATCCTTATTGGCCACTTGACTGGCTGAGGCTTCAGCTCTCTGCGAGCCCCAATTCCTATTATGGTTATTATTACCGTTGTTGTTCTCGCCATTATTCTTCCGCTTGTTCTTGTCATGCGAGCTTCCACCTCATCTTTCTTGTTATTGGAGTTATTTTTCTTAGGGATCCTCAAGGCTTCCTCCATACGGATATAGGTGTTAGATCGCTTGTAAAAGTCTTTGAGGGTCCTGACAGTTTTGCTGTATACGCTCTTGTAGAGCTTACCATCCTTCCGTAGCTCGGTGATGATCGCTGTCAGCGCACTCTCATTTGTTGGGCTGTCCACGCAGCTCCCCATTCTCAGGAAGCGAGCTATGTAATCTTTCAGGAGCTCATTTGATTTCTGAAAGATCATTTCCAAATGACAATAAAGGACAAACTGCTTCCGCAGGACTTGATACTGTTGCATGAATAACTCATGGCACTAGTCCCAGCTCGTGATACTTCCAGCTCAAAGTGACCTTAGCCATTTCCTGAGAATCTCCCAAAGCGTCACGAGGAAGCATCGACACTTGACTTTACTGCTCGTTGTGAGATGACTCATCTACACGTTGTAAGCGTCCAGGTGGTCGAAATGGTCGCTTGCTGCTTGGTAGAGATGGATACTGGGCATCTTAAAGCGATCTGGCAATGGCTCGTTCTCTATCTCCCAGTAGAATGGGCTCCGCTCTATGTATTTGTCTATTGGTTCTGCCCTTCCACCTTGCTGCTCTAGTCGTTCCAGCTTTTGCAACAATGCTTGATACTCTCAAGGGCTGGACAGGTTGCCACAAATGCTCTGGAGGTTGCGTTATCCTCTTTACAATATGCTATGTTGCCTTGGGGCAAATTTTGTGGGTTGGGCTACCTTTGTAGGCACCTGTTTGGCGATCCTCCTCTCCTATTTGGCTAGGATGCTGCAACCTGATTTTTGGGAATCATGGCGGCTGGCATCGTATGGTAGGCATCTCTGTTACAATCGCCAGATCGCTGATTGTGGATCTTGTGTTGATGGCGTAGCGACCTGGATCTGTGAGTCGAACTGTAGGCTGGGATATTCGGACAATCTCTGCTAAGCTCCACATATCTCTCACTGTTGGCGTTCATATGGATCACTAGCCCATTACAGTAGGATCCTTCATGTCGTTCTCTATATTCTCCCGTAACTCTCCTCGTTGCACTAGCTGAGTAGAAGGAGACTTCACCTCGCTGAACATCATAGTGAGGAGGATCTTGTCTGATGGAATGATTGTCAGTATGGACTAAGTCTATTCGCACTGGAGGTGAAGGTAAAGTACTCTCCATGACCTGCTCATGCACGGGTCAGTTATGCATCAGGAACTGATAGCCACGCGCCATTTTCGCCATCATTCTCTCCATTTCGATATGTCTTTCCATCCACATCTTAAAATCTGACAGTCTAGAGGGACCAGCCTGGTCGTTTCCTTGTGGGTCCACTTGAGGAGGGAACAGACCTGCTGGTGAATTTGAATCAGGTGATGGGATCGTAGGAACCACGTGGACCACGCTTGGAATAAGTGGTGGGAGTTGAGGCTGGTGAAATGCCTCTGAATGTCCTTCAGTTGGGGGTACATTCCTGCTCCTTATTGTCCTGGAACGGGTTCCTACGCCTTTTATCATTGCTTAGAGAATTGTCTGGAAGTGGAATAAAACAATTTATTTTTTTCTAAAGACGGATGTTTGAATCCCTAAACGGAGCCCTCCTTTTAATGTCAAACTGTTGACATGCGAATTCGGTCAACGCAATAAACAATAATTATAATGAATAAGCAATAAAAAGGATATCAAAAACAAAGAAATTTTAAAGTGGTTTGGCTGAAAATTAAAGCCTACATCCGCTGTTATGATATTACATAATAGCTCCCACTAAGTGTTTTCTCTCAAAATTCGTCGCCTTTGTACCAGTAATAATCCTTCCCTTTTATAGTGTTAAGGGGGTGTCATTACTGGTTTACATCGAATCAAATTACTAAAAATCATGAATTAAATAATATCTCTAAGTATTATAATTCAATCATGATACAATCACTGAAAATCATAGAGTAAATACGAATTTAAATGTGGTCAACTGATGTGATCAAATCTCTTAAATCATGAGATTTTTCCCTTATCTGGAAAATACATTTCGAGCTAAATGATCGTGAGCTGGAACTAAATGAACAGTGTGATGAGAGGTGACAGGATCTTCCTTAGCTAGCTGGAGTATTGCTGCTCACTTCGAACTTCAGGGGTTTAACCCCTTCTCCACCTCTCATAGTTGAAACTTTGTTTGCCGCCTTGGTTTCACCACGTTGCCTAGCCCATCGGGCTTTTGCTGATTTCTCCAGGTCCGTTGGGCCTCGTTGGATGTTCTAGGCCCATTAGACTTAATGAAATTATGCACATAACAGTCGTCATAACGTATATCTACCAAAATCTTAGTTTCATCGGGTCGGGGGGATGTAGCACCCCCCGACCCGATTCGGTCGGACCGACCCGGGGAGCGTTACACGGACTTTCACATCTTTTCAAAACTTCATTTTACAATTTAAAATCATTGTGAGCCCATAAAAATAATTAAACTTTTTACGAAAATTCGGCAGAGTGCCGTTTGTTTTTCGGACTTTCCAAACCTGTTTTAACACAATTCAATTCAAAAACAATTCTCAATAGCACTTCAATATCTTATATTCAAACAGTTGCGCACTCTGCCGTTTAGTGCGACTTATCAAAATCTTTCATCACAATTTATAAAATAAAACAAATCAGACTTTACTATGTACATTTAAATAATAAAAGACAGAAGTCATAAAATGCTTAATTACAAAACGTTTTACAAAACATATTTACAAATTCCCTGTATATGCATGCTTTCAGAATATATATACACATAACATAAATATAGCTACCCAACTGTACAAATCCTGTGACTCGGTCTGCAACTCTTTCTTCCTTCAGTCTTTATCTTCGTCCGGATTCCTGGTACCTACGTGTTAGAAACAAAACTAACGCGCTAAGCATAAAGCTTAGTGGGTGTACTATAAACTCAATTAAATAAATCACAATATAAATATCTATTAAGAATAAATAAACCACAATATATATATTCCATTTCATTTCAAAACGATTAAATTTCAAAATTCAATTCATTAAACAATTTCAATCACTTTAATTTCAATAATGAGGTCAACAATGAATACTATCAATAAAATCATTCGGTTCACTTTTCAATTTTCAATCAATTCTGGCCCGCTAGAATACTAAACATATACGGACTGGAATATGGGTCAAGCTCCCAACCCCCAGAACGAATTCTGAGGAGGTACGTGTCTCCCAACTCTAGGACCGTGGGTACGGAACCTAGAGAGGTACATAGCTCCCTATCCCAGGAACGAATCCTTGGGAATGTACATTAACTCCCAACCCCCAGGACGAATCCTGAGGAGGTACGTATCTCCCAGCCTCTGGACGAATCCAAGAGGAGGTACATCAGTATCATCAATATCAATCAATCAGTATCGGCGCAGTACTGCTCAGTAAAACCCAGCTGGTATACCAACCTCCTATATCCATTTCTATGTCTACGTATCCTAGGGCCGTTTCGATAAACCAAATTCGCAAGAAATGTCACAATAATTACTCAATAACAATAATTACTCAATAAACATACAAATCACATAATATTTTTCAAGAAATATAATCAATAATTTTACGAAAATCTACATCAAGTATTTTAACGAAATCGAAATGTTCGAAAATACAATCGAAATACGATCGATCATAAAATCGGTCCGAAATCAACCATAGATCTACAAATCATCGATTTTACATATAAAGTAAACATTTTTCATACAAATAATCGAAATCGAAAACATCTAACGAAATCGAAATCGAAAACATTTAACGAAATCGAAATCGAAACGAAACAAGAAACGGAAACGAAAACAATAACGTAAACGATAACGAAATATTTTTCGTAAAGATTCTGAAAACAAAAGTACACCAACCTCGAATCCGTATTTTTCGTTGGTTCTACGAGTTCGTCTTTCCTTTCCTTTCCACCTACACTTCCTTTTCTCTTCTCTCTCTTTCTTCTTCTTCTTCTTCCTTTTCTTTCTTCTTCTTCCTTTTTCTTTCTTCTCTTTTTTCTTCTTTCTCGCTGTTCTGTTTTTCTGTGTGTTTTCTCGCTTTCGCGAGAAGCTTCTCTTTTTTTTTATATTTTTTTCGCTACCGCGACCGCCGTCGCGACCTGTGGTCGCGGCACCAGGTCGTGATGCTCACTGGAGTGCGCGCACCGCCTTCATCGCGAGCGCGCCTTGGTCGCGCGAGTGGTCGCGCTGCTCTCTGCCCGATTTTGACAATTTCATCGCGAGCGAACTATCGCGACCTGTGGTCGCGGTGACCAGGTAGCGATGCTCTCTGGTCCAGTTTTCCAATTTTTCATTTTTTTCATTTTTCACTATTCAATCTGGTCCGCTGGAAATAGTAAAAATTTGACATTTAATTACATTTACACCCCCTCAAATAGTAAAAATTTATTTTTCACATATATCAAAAATTTATTACCCGAAATCCGGGATGTTACACGGGACCTCCCCGGTCCCGGTTCCGGTTGATGAAAATTTGGAACCGGAACCGCCGGTCCGGTTCCTTTGGCCATGTCTAACAAGAAGAATAACAATGGTGCAGTCAAAAGAATTATAAAATATGTGAATTCGTCTATGCTTAGATGAAAGATTATTAGTTAGCAAGTAGCAAAACACTTTTGTCATGTAATATGTTTATTTTGTTAAGTTTTTGTAAGCTGCTTTTTATAACTTTTTTTTTTTATTCAGCTTTTGTAATGACAATTTTTAATTTTAATAAAATTAAAGGAGTGATGGCATAGCCTCCTATTGGGTTCCAGCCATCAAAAAAATATATTTAGTAAAAATTTTATATTTATTAAAATTTATCGTAGTATAACATGTTAGGGCCTTATTTTCAATTGCGCCCCGGGCTACCAAAACGTCAGGGCCGGCCCTGAGTTTCATTATTATATGACCTAAATAAATTAATGATTCGATATCTTCGATGGGAGATGTCTCCACACTTATTTACAAAAGCAATAATTGAACTGATTTATTTGAGTCTATCACCTAGATCACTGTACTCTTCTATATATAAAGGCAAGAGGAGCGAAGTATATTTCAACACTGCCTCCTTAAAACTACAATTCAGCAGATTATCTTTCAAAGAAATTAGAAGAAATGAATCTGATAGGTCAGTTGGAGACTGATATAGAGATCAAGGCTCCGACCGATAAGTTTCATGATGTGTTCAGCTGCAGACCACACCACATGTCAAATGTCACTCCTGAACATATTCAGGGTTGTGATTTGCATGAGGGTGAATGGGGAAAAGTAGGCTCTATTATTTTCTGGAATTACATGCATGGTAAGCCCACAATTCTTATTAATTCGTTTTTTAATTATCAAAATGATCTCTTTCTCGTTGTTTGTGATGTTCCTCAATTTTGTTTTCTGCATAAGAAAAAAATAATGCCCGATTATGTCAACTTCTATTAGTAAACCCACAATTATTACTTTATATATATAATTTATTGATTATTCATTCAGTAATTCCATTACTTGTCCATGATATGGGTATTGTACTTTTGTTTTCCCATCTAACTACTCATTGTTAATATTGTTTCTACGTCGACAAGGCTCCATAAGAGCTCGGATCAGTTAAAGATTTATAATATTTTTAATGTTTATTTAAGTACATATTTTTTTTCAAAAAGGAAAAAGATAGAAGAATAAATTATACATGATGATCTTTCAAACAGTTTACAACAAAATTGTAAAGAATCTAACATTTATGTCCCTTACATTTAGATCACGGCTCGCTAATGTGGGCTTTGATCTTCATTACTTGTAGGAAAATAAATCTTAAGAGAAATAAATTTTTGTTAATCATATGCTGTGCTACATCAATTGAGCATGGAAAATTTTAATCCTGATCAAACTGTTTGACAGATGGGGTTGCTGAAACTGCTAAAGAGGTGATTGAAGCCATAGATGATGAAAACTACTCAACCACATTTAGAGTGACTGAAGGACATTTGCTGGACAAGTACAAGAACTTTGATATCACTGTTCAAGCCACTCCAAAGGATGGGGGCAGCTTGGTTCATTGGACTTTAAAATATGAGAAGCTCAGTGAAGACGTCTCAGAACCCAAGGGAATTCTTCAGTTGGTCACCAATATGACCAAAGATCTTGATGCTCATCTTACCCAGCAGGCATAGACCCGGATTGATCGAGAAATTGATGCGAGGTCATATTTTGTATGTTTCTGTGTGTATTACGTGGTTTTCTGATATATAATTTGTGTTGTTGGATCGTCATGTAAATATTGTACAATAAAGGGTTCGAACCCCTGGTCCGAATGAGTTTATATGTATTGTACCTGGTATGTACATCAGATGGCTCATCACAGCCTTAATTGTTACCGTTTCATATTATCAATACTATGATGTTGTGTATTTTCTATGCATACTATGTTTCAATTGTTAACATTAGCATCCAACTTAACTATTTTCTAAGCATACTATGTTTACATTAGCATCCAACTTAACTCCAATCTTTTTTATAAAGAAATGGAGCTCCTCTAATCAGATAATTATTGATTATTTGATCTCGGTCCTAAAATTTATCATGTAGTATATATTTTTTAAAACTTGATGAGTAACTATATATTTTTTATTTTATAAGTACAAGAGTTTTCTTATTAGTAGGCACTAAATATAATAAAGTCGGTGTCAATACAGAAAATTGGACCAGCCTGCTTGAGGAGTTCGAACTTCTGGATTCCAATAGCTTAACTTTTCCCAAAATATCACACTTCCTACAAAACAAGCCATGGCCTGGGTTAAGGGTGGGCGTTGGTTGGTTCGGTTCGGTTTTAAAATGAATCCAAAAAAAATCAACAATTGGGCTAGTTTGGTTTGATTCGATTTGATCGGTTCGGTTTTAAAAAAGTAAACCAAGCCAACTGAAACCAAATTGGGCTAGTTTGATTTGATTCGATTTGATCGGTTTGTGGGTTTATTGACCCATATTAATCGGCTTAAATTTTTGCATATATATATATATATATATATATATGGAGTTTCATATCAGCACTCCTTTAGCCCTTGGATCAATCCAATAATTGTTATGAGTAAATGACTTGCACATTTACTAAAAACAACCCTTTATAAATAATAATTAATATATTAATAAGCACCATTAATAATAATCATTGGATTGATCCAATGTGTGTGATGATGATTACAGAGACTCGGAGAGGTTATGGGAGCTTCGCAGATTTGTATTTCTTATTTTCAAATTTTGACAATCTTGATTTATGTGTGTGTGATGAAATGGGAATTTGATTGTGCTTGATTTTGTATGTTTCAAGGTTAAACAGGGGGAGATGATGATTACAGAGACTTGAAGAAGTTATGGGAGCTTCATAGATTTGTATTTCTTATTTTCAAATTTTGACAATCTTGATTTGTGTATATGTGAAATGGGAATTTGATTTTACTTGATTTGGTGTGTTTCAAGATTAAACAGAGGGAGATAATGATTAAAGAGACTCAGAGAGGTTATGGGAGCTTCGTAGATTTGGATTTCTCATTTTTCAAATTTTGACAATCTTGATTTGAAGGTGTAATTGTTGGTGAGTGGTATAATTGTTGAACCAAAGTGACTTGTCTGTCTTATGTCATGGTGGATTATGGGATTCAAAGACTTTTAATTAGAGCTGTGAGATTCCTAAATTAGATAGGGTGAATTTTATTAAAGTACCCTAACTTTGTCCACAATAATACACATATTGGCAATTTTACATTTATTACACTTAAGTACACTTGATCACAACTACAGTTAAATTGACGGTAATTTCAACGTGGGAAGGGTAAAAGACTTGTTTGCCCTTAAACAATTTCATATATTAATTTTAATTATTACATTTATTTAATACAAAATTAATTTTCTCTAATTTTTATAAAAAAATTATTAAAAAAAACCATCCATCTTCTTCAACCTTCTACAAACAAATTCCACACAAATTTCTCTCTCACAAAAATAAAATTTCACAACAAATAATTCATCTCATTCAATCTTCCACTACAAATAATCCATATTCTACAATCAAATTCCAAGGAAAAAAAACACCAACTCACAATTCAAAAAAAAAAAAGATGGAGCAAAGATCTACTCCATCGCGGATCTGCAATGAAGCATCAACTGAAGTCGCTGCAAGCCATGGAGATTCAGAAGTTCTGTCGCATATCTGCTATGGAGCAGAAGCTCGTAGCAATGGAGCAACTCCACCGCTCGTAGCAATGGAGCAACTCCACTACTGCTCCATCAATTTTTTTTTTCTTTTTTTAAAAAAAGTGAGATTTAAAAACATAGAAATGTCTTATTTCCAGAGGCCTTCCCAATTTCTTTTCTTAAAAAAAAATTATTTTTACTTTCTTAATGGTTGAGATTGCTCAATTGATAGGGGAGATTTGATCTCCAATATCCATTCTTTTTCTAAAAAATTTAATTAAGTAATTAAATTTAATTGTCCAAAAGATATTTATACATTTCTCAAGTTAAAACCACCATTAAGTTAACGATGGTCAACGTAGTCAATCTGTCAACGATGAAATATGTGAATTTCAATTACCTTCCAATTTCCCAAAACCAAATTAGATTTTCTAAAAAGTAGCTATAGTCCTCAATGGTCCATGCCATTTGCTACAGAATGAGAAAACATATTTAGGCTTAATTTAGGGAGAATTTGGAACACACTTGATGGGTTTTAATACACGACAGGGGGTTCCATCCAATTTCAAAACCATATGGTTGTTTTTTTTTATTTTATTTTGGTCAAGTCTCAAGCCTCAAGGAGTTATTACGAATTCTACCTTATCTTATACATGTCTGATGTCCCCTTTTAGGTAAATGGTTTTATAATAATCTGTTGACACAATCAAATTATTTGATCAGATTCAAGAGAAAATTCAAAACCCTAGCAAAAATTGTACTCATCAGTGTCTGCTTAAGAACTCCTATGTATAATGACACATGATGCCAACTCTAAACATTACTATAGAAGCTTCTGTAGATATTAAGAAGAGATAATAACAGATACTTAAGTTCTTGAGATTTCTATTCCTAGATGTATAAACGATTATATACGCATATATATACACATGCGTGGGGCTGAAAGCCTTCAGGCATACAATATTCATTTCTGAACATGACGAAGGAAGGAGATACAAAGTGATGCGGCTTACTTTTTTAAAAGATTAGGAACATCCTCTCTGGAACTGACAACAACTGGCGAGGCGGAAAACTTGTTTTGCTTGTCCAAACCCAGTTGGTGATCACCTTTCTTACTCTCTTCATCTTCACCAGAATTACTGGGAGATGACGATCCAAATATCTGCACTGTTAAGCTTCCACCTACAACAGCAATAATGCAGCATACCTCAGTCAACAAATAACATGAAAAGTGATTTATCACAGATTTTGGGAGGATGTGTTCAGATACAAGAATTCGACTTGGTTAAAATCCTCTAAGATGCTCGGACATTGTTGTTGTCAGACAAATAACATGGGGAGAGATATAATCAAATAAGTTCACTATGAAACTATGAAACATTATATATCCGATACGTCATGCAGAGTTGACTGCATCATCAAAGCAGTTTGCACCATGCGTTTTAGTTTTAGGTGCATTAGGGAGGAAAATGACAGTACATATTCATCAGTGAGCAAAATAAAAAAACAGCAGTCCAATCTGTAATTCACCAGCTCAAGTCGTCTAAATTTACAGCCATGAGAAAAAAAAAAAAAAAAAAAAACATAGGATCATAATCTTTTTATCAGGAGAGAAAATATAAGGTTATGTCGTTTTTATGGCCAGTTATATAATATTTCTATAAATTTGTCCGAGATCAGAATCTTATGCAAATAATTTAACTCAAACTGCAGCATTAATTTCATTTAGTATGCATGCATCAAGCAAATCAATGAAGAGACTTTGGAAACTCTCCCAATTTAAGTAAGAGAAATATAAATGTTGAAAAATAAGGCCTCGTTTGGTGGCCGAGAGAGATTGGAGTAATCTCAGTCCAATCTCATGATTGTTGGCTACATAAGATTGGATTTCTCTAATCCCGTTTACTCATCAATGACTGCTTAAGAACTCCTATTTATAATAACACATGATGCAAAATAGTATAATCCAATCCGCATACTAAATGGGCCCTCAAAAGAATTAAACTTGGATAGAGGGGAACACCATGCATGCCCCTATAGAAAAATCTAAAAATCAAATTAAAAGAATATTTTTGTTGTTTCTTCTTTCCTTTATATTTATTGCACTTTATGCAACTAGAGAACTCTTGCACTGAAATCATATCAATTTGAAGCCATTTTGTGTTTTCATTTTGCAATCTAAAACAATTTCAAATATGAATATTTTAATTTATATTTTCAATAAAACAGCCCAGTTAGTTAGAACTCTTGTAGTGGAAACAAGAGGTCTAGAGATCGAAACCCCTGAACTAACCTTTGGTGGGAGATTTATTTAAATTTGCGTTGGTGTATGGAGATAGGTGAGGTGGGGTGTGTGCTAAAGCAAAAATAAATAAATAGATAATAAGATAGAAAATAAAATTATTTTTACCTAGCACAAGAGCAGCACCAAGCCAACCAGTAACACCCCATCTTTCACCAAGGAGAAACCACGCAAAACCGGCACCCCAAACAGGCTCCAATCCATAAATTATTGCAGTTTCTGTGGCTGACACATCGCGCATTGCAGCAATCTGTAAAGTCAATCAATTCTACTCAGAAACTATTGTGTGAAAATACATTTTTGAAATGATAACATAATTTCCCTTAACTAGAAGAGAACACTGAATATGGGATGTTACAACGGTTATCTTTTTCTTTCTTTATAATCTTTATGTCAACTCAAGTAACAGAACAGAACCCTTCAAAAGAAGGCAGCAGCAGACTAAAAATACTAGAAATCTTCTGAATTTTATTGTTGAAGTGCTAAAATTAGATAAGGAATGCCGAAATGAGGGGAAGTGAATAGTTAAACATGCATATCATTTATTAAATATATTGCCCCAGAAAGTTTGTGATGGTTTTGTATAGCCAATCAAACCTACAAATATCAAGTTGAAGGCTTGGCTTCAGGAAGCCAATCTGAGTTGCAGAAAAGAATTATACACGACAAGGAGATCAATAGAAAAGGCATACTAAATGCAAGAACAGAACAGTGGAACATAAAAGTTTCTTGTGGGCATGCTAACATAGCCTTGATATTTTAGATATTAAAGCTCTCTTGTACAAGGAAGTAATGGAATTGTATTTAGGAAGTGAAGAGTAGAAATAAAGCACACTAGGAGAAGAAGAAATAACGACAAAAGAGGGAAAGAGAAAACACTAGGCAAACATGCCTCCAAGAGCCTAACACAATTTTTAGTATTGCATTAATCAAAAGCTATGAAAGAACCAGAGAACATAGGTATTTATAAACGTCTTAAGTAACCTAATATGACTAGTATTCATAGAAACAAGAAAATCAGACATCTTAATCCACAAAACTTAAATCAACTAGAGACCAAATAAAGATCTCATAACTCAACTCCACCAAATTCATTTAATGTTCAGAAATGGCTAAAATATAATTTTATCTCTCTCTCCAGATAATAATTTTATTACTGCTAAATCATCAATCCTGTTTAAAAAACTGATTAACCCTAAATAATGATGAATCCATCTTCAAATCATGCAAGTCAATGAAAAAGGAAAATCATACAAGTTTCAGTGTCAGTTTCTGTGTCAGGACCCAGTAAATTGAAAATCTAAATCACTAAATCCTAGAATTATATAGAAACTCGAAACAAAATATTTTTCCCAAGCCATGTCATTACCTCTATCCATAAACACAAGCCTGTTGAGAATATGCCTGTGTAAAGTGCAGGTATCCATGGAAATGTTACCATCCATTCACAAAACATTGTCCACGTCCAAGATGATGGATCCCAGCCTTGAATACCACCACACCAGCCACTCACAAAGTACCATATTGTGGAAAAGAGAGCAATAACACATACCTGAGTGGAATAAAATTGATCAAACCACGCATGAAGATGAACAAGCAGCATTCTTTCAACTTAAGTAAGCATTTGACTAAACACTAACCTCATATCCAAGGAGAGGTAAGAAATTCTTTCTGTTTGTACTTCTAGAAATGTGCTCAGTTCTTAGCATATGGACTCCAAAAAACACTGCACTTAAAAAGTTCAACAGATCTCCAACCTGAATAATTATACGACTATTAAAATGACTGAGAACAATTACCTTCAACTAATTATTGAAGTTATATTCACCACTGAATAATGATAATAATTCTTACAAATTGCACAAGAGCAAATGTTAAGGAGGGACAGCTCTTTCTTAAACAAACAAAACAAAACAAAAAAAATAGTGAAATGGCTGACTAAAATTATGAAAGCACTTACACTTGGGGGAGATCCACTGGATTCCAGCATCGCAACTCCTAAGATAGACATGACAGCTCCAAACCAGGTACGAGTGGGAACTATTGCTCCTAACATACCATCAAGCAGGGGAACCACGATTACCTGATAAATTAACCCAAAACATGCCATAATTGTACCTTAGGTACTTCAGCTGGCGATAAACTTTCCCACGATACACTTTAGAGATTAATCAAGAAACTCACAGTGAACATTGATATAAAAGATGCACGTCCAGCATCAGATGTTAGTAGTCCTAGGGCCTGCATCAGATACCCTAGACTAACCCAGAAACCCAACTCAATCCCTGCATTTCTGGTATGAACATCATCTCGTGCACGAAATACGAATGGGATGAACGGAATAGCAGACACAGCAAATCTCACAACAGTGAAGGCTGCTGGATCTACGATTGCTTCAACCTCTTTTACAACCGGAATGTTACTGGCTACAGCATGAAAGTGAAGCAAAATAAAGCTGTGACCCATGCAATAATGAAGATATCATGTTAATATGTGGCCCAGTAATTGACTTGCTATGTTTATGGCTGTTAGGCAAAAATGATAGATACCATTTTACGAGACTTATAACAAATGAAAGCAACCGCACATGCATCTATGATGACTGAGTATCAATGAAGAGAACATGGACTATTAACACATGGCAAGATAATAGCTGTCTTAGCATCAAGATTTCTTAGTATTCATTGCCACTTCAAAAGCAGAGAAAAGGACATGTTTGTACAAAATAGCAACAAACTTTTCCTTTTCTCATCTTCCACTTCTTTCAGGCAGCCTTGCTTACACTTATCATTATACTTGACCGCGATTAAACTCATCACAAACAACCCAGCCTTTATGACCTTAGGAGTGTCCAATGTTGATATAAATTTTGGATTTTATTTTATCCTAACTCTCTAGTTAAGAATTAAACTGCCAATATATTTCACTTCAGCAACACAAGATGGTTCACAAAGTATTATTGCTAATTTAAATACCTCAAAATTGAAAAGGAGGATAAAAAAAAAAGCTCATTACAAATGAATAAAAGACAAGAGGAGAACCCAGTCCCTGCTTTTTTAGTTATACACACATGATTACTGTCACATAATATCGCTTAATTTGTCTAAATAAACCAGCTATTAGGTCATTAATCTACACATTTAACTTTAGTAGAATAACATATTACTACCTTTCATGGATGAGAAATAAACACATACATATGTCGTCTTTTATTTTATGACTTTTCTGCCACTTTATATAAGTTTACAGCGAGAATACCGAGCTGTTACATACTGAGGATCATATGCTAGGGAATATCACTACATCGGTTAATATGCTTACCACGCTACCAAGAATAACCTAAAAGAGAGTGTGACAGCCACGCCTCAGAATTCCTTGATAATTTCTCAGCCTATAATTCTATAATTTCTTTATTATTTTCCACACAATGTTCATTTGTATTCCTTCTTCGATGATATAAAAGTAAAGCATGAATATTAGCAAGTAAACATTAGCAATATCATCAGCAGTCCAGCACCAACCAATTTCGTTAAAATCTTCCCAGCAAAATGTTGGGAAAAATATTTGGATGTAAAAGAATAAATTTTACGGACCCAGGATAATTTCCCAAACCAAATAGAGCAAAATAACACCAAAAATTTTAGCGTGGAAAACCCTCCAAAAATGAAGGTAAAAACCACGGGACCCATAGGCCGCTTAAAACTTCCACTATAATAATAATGGAATTACAAACTTCACCCTTAGGTGGATCTCTCACAAAATTACAATGAGAATATAACTTCAATTTGTGGGTGAAACTTCACAAATTTTTCTCTCTCAGAAAACTCTCTATTTTTCTCTGAGGATATCTCTCAACACTCAGTCTGTTAAATGTTGTGTTTGATGCAATAGAATGCCATGAGGCATTCTATTTATAGGCGAAATTCTTCGCCTTACACCAATTTAATATTGAAGACCACTCAAATTATTGTCATGCACTTGAGTGCATGTAGTGCATGTCTCCTCTTTTTCTCTGTTTATTATGCATCGATGTGATGCACTTCATATTGTCTTCTTCTTTTTATTTGTTTATTATGCATCAATGTGATGCACTTCATATTGTCTTATTCTTTTTCTTTATTTATTTAATCAATAGGTGGAGGGCACCACCCAGTCTCTCCACCAACAAATTCTAAAGAAGGGGGAGCTACACCAGATACTGATGATGTTCATCCACCAGCTCACAGTCCAGAACTAGAACAAGTTTCTGAACAAATCCAACTAGAAGCATAATTAAAGAGATCTACCAGAGAGCGACAACCAAGTCGTAGATATTCTAACGAATATGTGATGCTCACTGACAGGGGAGAACCAAAGAGCTATGATGAAGCTATTACTGACCAGCACAAGACTGAGTGGTTAAAAGCCATGCAGGAAGAAATGACATCCTTACATGAGAACCACACATTTGACTTGATAAAATTACCTCAGGGAAGGAAAGCTCTCAAGAACAAATGGATATACAAAATCAAAAGGGAAGAAGGCAGCTCACAGCCACGGTACAAAGCAAGACTGGTTGTGAAAGGATTCGAGCAGAAGAAGGGTGTTGACTTTGAAGAAATATTCTCACCAGTGGTAAAAATGTCTTCAATCCGAGTTGTTCTTAGCTTACCAACTAGTCTCAATCTGGAAGTTGAACAACTTGATGTAAAAACTGCATTCTTACATGGTGACCTTGACGAGGAAATCTACATAGAGCAGCCCGAAGGTTTCCAAGTCAAAGGGAAAGAGAAATTGGTATGCAAATTAAAGAAGAGCTTGTACGGTCTGAAACAGGCACCAAGGCAGTGGTACAAAAAGTTCGACTCGTTCATGGAGAAAAATGAGTACAATAGAACAACAACTGATCACTGCGTCTTCATCAAGAAATTCTCTGATGGTGATTTTATCATTCTTTTGCTCTATGTTGATAACATGTTAATTGTAGGCCAAGATATCGGCAAGATTAACAGGTTGAAGAAAGAGTTGAGCAAGTTCTTTGCAATGAAGGACTTAGGACCCGCTAAGCAGATTATTGGCATGACAATCACCCGCAACAAACAAAATCGAAGAATCTGGCTATCTCAAGAACAGTATGTTGAAAAGGTTCTTGAAAGATTCAACATGAGTAAAGCCAAATCTGTTAGTTCTCCACTTGCAAGTCACTTCAAGCTTAATGTGAGTCAATGTCCTTCTAGCGAGGAGGAGAAATCAGAAATGAGCAAAGTGCCTTATGCATCGACGGTTGCTAGTTTAATGTACGTTATAGTATACACCAGACCAGACATTGCTCATGTTGTTGGCGTTGTGAGCCGATTCCTATCTAATCCTGGAAAGGAACATTGGACAGCAGTCAAATGGACACTCAGGTATCTCAGAGGTATTGGTCATTGTTTATGTTTTGGAAATGGTTTCAGATATGACTGGTGACGTGGATACAAAAAAGTCTATATACGGGTACCTAATAACATTTGCAAGGGGAGCTGTCTCATAGCAATCACGATTACAAAAGTGTATTGCCTTAAGCACCACAGAAGCAGAGTATATCGCAATCATTGAAGGCTGTAAGGAGATACTGTGGATGAAGAAGTTCCTACAAGAGTTTGATCAAAAGCAGGAAATTTTTGTTCTCTATTGCGACAGTCAAAGCGCAATCCACCTCAGCAAGAATCCAACCTTTCACTCAAGGTCCAAACACATCGATGTGAGATATCATTGGATTCGTGATGTGTTGGAAAATAAAACTATTGCAAGTTGAGAAAATCCACACTGATGACAACGGGGCAGACATGATGACAAAAACTCTGCCTAGAGAAAAGCTTGCTGTATGTAGAGAGATTGCAGGTGTGGCGGAGCCCTCCATGTAGTCGGGAGGGGGAGATTTGTTGGGTGGGTTCCTCCACATGGAGGGCACCCACCAATTGATTAAATAAATAAATAAAAGACAATATGAAGTGCATCACATCGATGCATAATAATCAAATAAAAAGATGAGACATGCACTCAAGTGCATGACAATGATTTGAGTAGTCTTCAATATTAAATTGGTGTAAGGTGAAGAATTTCGCCTATAAATAGAATGTCTCATGGCATTCTATTGCATCAAACACAGCATTCAACAGATTGAGTGTTGAGAGATATCCTCAGAGAAAAATAGGGAGAGTTTTCTAAGAGAGAAAAATTTGTGAGCCAATTTGTGAAATTCCACCCACAAATTGAAATTATATTCTTATTGTAATTTTGTGAGAGATCTACCTAAGGGTGAAGTTTGTAATCTCATTATTATTATAGTGGAAGTTTTCGGCGGCCTATGGATCCCATGATTTTTACCTTCATTTTGGAGGGTTTTCCACGCTAAAATTTTTGGTATTATTTTGCTCCATTTGGTTTCAGAAATTATTCTGGATCCGTAAAATTTATTCTTTTACAACATCCAAATATTTTTCCCAACACAAAAGATACCAAAATGTAATTAAGCAAGAATCCACATTAAGCTGGGATTACCTCATTCATGATTGAAATCAAAATATATGGCCTTGATTAAAAAGACAAATTAGATTATTCTCCTTTTTTTTTTCCTACTAATGTTATCGGGAAAAAAAGTAGAACCACAAAAATAAAACTGAAAACAACAAAGATAAACACATGTGCTCACAATGCCAATGCAATAAGAATAAAAAATATTAAAAAAATTTGCTAAAATTCAGTAAATTTCATGTTCAAAATCAATTCTTTTCCCAAATTTTCTCAGCAATCAAACAGAAACTAATGATTTTCTTCTTAAAAAAAATTACCATAAATAATAGTGATGACATTGAGCAGAATAATGCTCCTGACTTTCGTGGATGCGAACAATATTCTCCGCCACAGAGATCGCTTCCCGAACAGAGACTTGAAACTAAGAGCTTGTCTCTTCTGAGCTCGAACTCCACTCGAAGAGACCAACGCGACGTCATTTTTGGCATTGTCAACGAGCTTAGCTTGTTTCGAGCTACCAACACCGGAATCTATAGGCTTCTTCCGATTAGGATTTGAAGAAGAAGAAGAAGAATTGAGTAGAGCAGCAGAAGTGGCAAAACGACGGTGTTTAATGCGTTGGCCGGAAAAGAAGATCGATGAATTGCAAGGAACTGTAGAGAGCTCAACCGTAGATGATTCAGTAGCTATCTTCTTCGCTGACCATCTAATGAGAGTTAGTGAAGCCATATAGTTAATAACTTCACTTCAGGAGAGAGAGCGAGATTTTCTCTCTCGAATATCTCCTCTCCTCTGTGTTCTTCAACTACATGACCAGTCCAGTGGGAGGCGCCACGTAAGCGAAAATTCTCAGATCTTTTTTTTTTTTTTTATATCAATTCTCAGATCTTTTTGTTGGTGGAATGCGGTTGAACGGTGACGTGTTGGGTCCTGATTGGACTGGTCATATGAAGTGTTGTGGGAGAGAGAATGGGGATAAAATGGGAAAGCTAATAAAAATGATGAGATTTTCGAGGTTTGGTGGTGACCGGTGAGTGTCCCATCACCCATGTTATGTTATCAATTTTGGTAAAATATCGGAATATGAATTTTGGCACAATCTCATGTGTTTAAATTTTTAAAAATTTTGATAAAAGTATCAAAAACTATTTTCGATCACTTTAAATATAAAAAATATTAAGAATATTTTTATCAAAATATCTTATTAGTTTCTGCCGCATTTCTGCCTTAGGTTGTATATAATCAGGATTAGCATATCGTAAAAAAAATTTGGAATTTGGCAATTTTAAACCAATAAATTTCTTATTTTATAATTTCTTTTCTTTTATTTTGAAAGGAAGAAAATGTATTAAGAATCTAAAGGGAAAACAAAATTATTATGATAAATCTATCAAGACAAACGACTCCACGCTAAGAGAAACAACATCAACAAGAAATCTATTCAAATGGAAAAATAAAGCAAGTTTAGTAAGGGTATGGACCACAGAATTAGCTAAACGAGGAACGAACAACATACATGCATTATTAAAACCACTAAGCTTCCCTTTAATATCATTCACAACAATGCCAATCTCAGACTTCAGCAATAGGCTGCCGTTGATGAGGCTGACAACAAAGGCAGCATCTATTTCGATCACAGAAGGATTCATACCCAAATCAGCAGCAAAAACCAGACCACAAAGAATGGCAGCGGCTTCTGCAATCTGAGAGGAGAAAGACGCAGCCATACACTACCAAGAAGACCCCAAAACGTGCCTAAGATGATTCCTAACCACTAAGCCGAACCCAACAAGCTAGTTCGAAAAGTCCACTGCAACATCTGTGTTGAGCTTCACCAAGCCAACAACAAGTGGTTTCCACCTCACAACACCAAAGGACAACGGCTGAAGATTGACTTGCAACATAGTGACAGCCTGAAAACCTTTTAAGAACAACTAAGCCCATTGCACAACTGAGCAACCCTCTATCCCACACCAAACTCTTTCACACAAAACGATCCAGAAGATTTAACCGAGGCATTCAAAAAATTAGAATAAGGGAAATAGCACCCTTTCAACACTTTTGAAACTAGCAACTCGGGATTATTGACTATCCTCCAACAGCGCTTAGCCAATATGACTTTATTAAACATTCTCAAGTCCCTAAACCCCAAACCTCTCACCTTCTTCCTATTACACAACCGAGACCACAAGGCCTAGTGAATTCGATTACAAGTAGGAGAACTACACCACTAGAATTTAGCACATATACCATGCAACTCCAAAATCAAGTTCTTGGGCAAGAGGAAAAGATTCATGCTATAAATAGGAATAGCTTGAATCACTGCTTTCAATAACACCCCGCGACCTCCTGCTGAAAAAATAGAAGAGTTACAACCCTTTAATTTAGCCCAAATGTGATCCTTAATGCTCTTAAACAACCCCTTTTCATTGGGATTGGAAAAGCTAGGCAAACCCAAGTAACGTTCATGGCAAGTAACAATCCGCACCCCTAACAATGCGGCTAAGGAATTAGCCTCCGAAAGAGAGACATGATTGCTACAACACATAACGGACTTGTCAAAGTTGACCACCTGACCTGAAGCCTGACTATACAACTCCATGGTAGACTTAATATACTTAAAATTGGCCACAGAAGCTCTAATGAAGATCATACTATCATTAGTGAAAAACAAGTGAGAAATCTTCGAACCCGTACAACTACACTTAAAACCAGAAATTAACCCCTCACTCTCCCCCACATTCAACATATTAGATAACACTTTAGCAAAATTTCTTTTTTCACTTGATAACGTTTTAAAGAAAAATGAATTGATTCATTTTGGGCAAGTAAACACGCCTTGTTAATGGCATAATGACATAAAGATTTCACCAATACCTTATGTTCAGCACCAATCTTGGGCTAGGGCATCGAGGGCGACCGCCCAAGGCCTCAAGCCTAAGGAGCCTAATTTTTTTTATTTCTTTATGTTAATTATGATGTTGTTTAAGCCCAATTTTTTTTTATTATTTCTTTATGTTGATTCTGATACTGTTTGAATCTAATTTTTTTTTCTTTCTTTATGTTGAATTCTGAGGCCCTTACTACTTTTTCAAACTTTTTTTTTTTTAAAGAACACTACTTCTTCAAACTTCAATACCTTATTTAACCTAAACATTAAAAAAAAACTATTGTAGATCTGACAAAGAAGCTTTTAGGTGATTATCAAAACTCAGTGCAGGTAATTTTATTCCTTCGTCAAAATTCAAAATTGAATAGGTATTTGATATTTCAAAATCCATTCTCATAATTGTTGTTGGTTAAGAATAGCCAGTATAATAATTAATTTCTTTAATTTTCTTTTTCTTTTTCCTCTAGTTGATTTTTTCATGTGTGGCTTTAGAAATTGAATTCATCCATAAGAATTTATTCTAATATTTTGGTAACATTGATACAAGCCTTCTCACTATAAATTTGTGCTAAGTTATGAAAATTATTGTGCAGAAATGAAACAGAATTTTGAAAATAGGGCAATCCTTATGTTTTTTTTTTTTAATTATTTCTAGACATAATGTAATAGAGGTTTTCTTTTCACGGTTTTCGAAACTAAACCCCTTATTATGAATTAGGAAAAGTTTCAAAAAAAATAGTTTATTGAAAATAGATTCAGAATCATGTTTCCTACCTTTTGCGATTATCATAACATAAATATTTTTTGAAGTATAGCTCCAAGCATGTCCTCCAATTGGGGCTAACGGCCTAATCCTTTGTGTATTTGCTCATGGGGATCTCTTCATGCTTAACCATTGGAATATTTTTCGATCTGATTTTTTTTCTATTAAGGCCTCATTTTAAGTCTCTTCATGCTTAACCATTGGAATATTTTTCGATCTGATTTTTTTTCTATTAAGGCCTCATTTTAAGTTAAGCCCTAGGCCACCAAAAAGTCAGCTTCACCAATCAAAATTGTGAGGTAACATTAGATAAAGTCAACTCAAGGATTTGGTTGACTAGGTTAAATTGCATGCATCTTGGAATGATATGCAAGGTCCTCCAAAGCGAGGTAAAAGAAAAACCAAAATGAATTTGACGAAGTCTCCATTTGTTATTCTTTTGCTGAGAAATTTTTGACCTGCAAAATAGAAAATAGGCAAGGGCAATGTCCGGAGTTGGTCAGTGGTCGCTCTTCCACGCTTAAGTTAGGATTTTGAGACCTGCGAGGCGGTGACTCACTAAAAATCAACCGAGGACAAGTTAAAAAGAACAAAGTACTTGTGAAAAAAGGAACGTCAGCAGGAAAGTGCACCCATTTTGTCTGTTTTCACTGTGTTCTTGTTGTATGTTGTAAATTGCCTAGTTATCTTGTTCTCTTCCACGGGGTGATTATCTCTTTTATTTATAACTCTTTTCTTACAAGTTAAGCTTCTCCTCATTTCCCACTATTCATAATAAGGGTGTATCATGGTTATATGGGCAGAACATGAGTCAAAGCCTCTCATGTCTGTGCTGAATTCTCGCAAAAATGGTATGCATGTTGATCATGGTTGTTATTTATGCATTGTCTGTTGATTGCTTGACGTAAATGATGTGTAGTAGCTGACAGGTGTCAAGTGAGCCATTCATCTTCTTCATTTGCTAAGTAGCACGTTAGAAGTGGTGTAGTAGATCAAGTTTGCCCTTGGAGGTCCACGTATCAATTATTGAATGGTGGTTAGATTGAGTCAACTTCTGAAAATGCTGGAAGTCTTCCCCCAAAATGTTTTCACCCATAACCATGCACCCTCGAATTTGCAAGGGTGTGAACTCATCTACCTTATAAAAAATACTATTAGTGTTTGGCTCCTGTTTTCTTGGATCTATATGGCTGAAAAATGGGTCACTTCCTCATTGTTAGTTAGCTATGGTCCATCATGGTTGATTAAGGACGTCTGAAATCAGAACCTTCATCATTGTCCTCTTAACTTGCTGGAAGACAAGCGCGAGTAACCTATCTTACAACCTGGTAAATGGCCACCTCGTGTAACCTCGTTTACAACCTGGTGGAAGAAAATGCCTTAGGTAACCTAATTTTAGGCCCTCAGATCACGTTTGGTACATGGGACTGTACTTGACTAAATTTTAGTCTCATGTTTGGTGCTTCTCTGGACTAAAAAAAATGAGATTAATTATCTCGAGCCTATAAAAAAAAGAGCCTAAATCTTCACTATTTAACATGTCTGTAACACCCCCTGACCCGACCCGGCCGAACCGACCCAGGGAGCGCTCCACGGTTTTCAATACTTTCTAAATTCATATACATTTTAAAATCGTTGTGAGCCCATAAAATAAATTTTCAAATCATTGGAAACCATAGAGTTTATTATTTTAAAAATCATTTTTGAGTGAGCCCAAATCGATAAACTTTTTACAAAAATTCGGCAGAGTACCGTTTGTTTTTCGGACTTTCCAAAACCTGTTTTTACACAAATCAATTCAAATTCAATTCTCAACAACACTTCTATAACGTTTTCAAACAGTTGCGCACTCTGCCGTTTAGTGCGACTTACCATCACAATTTATAAAATAAAAACAAATCAGACTTTAATATTTACAAACATTTTAATAATAAAGGACAGGAATCATAAGTAATTAATTACATAACATATTTGCAGACTCACTGTATATGCATGCTTACAAAATAAACATATATATATACAACAACAAATGTAGCTACCCAACTGTGATAACTCAGGACCTCTGTCAGCAAATCTCTCTCTCTTCAGTCCTTAGCTTCTTCGGGATCCCTGGTACCTACGCGTTAGAAACAAACTAACGCGCTAAGCATAAAGCTTAGTGGGTGTACTATAAACTCAATTACATAAACCACAATATAAATATCTTTTAAGAAGAAATAAATTACAATATGAATTTCATCTCTAATCATGTACAAATCAACTGAACTTCAAAATTCAAATCATAAAACAATTTCCATCACTTTAATTTTCACAATGAAAGCAACATATACAATCGATTAATAATTTCATTCAATTCACTTCCCAATTCGTTTCAATTCTGGCCCGCTAGAATACTAAACATAACAGGACTGGAATATAGGTCAAACTCCCACCGAGGACGAATCCTACGAGTGGTACGTGTCTCCCAACTCTAGGACCGTGGGTACTAAACTTAGAGAGGTACATAACTCCCTATCCCAGGAACGAATCCTTGGGAAGGTACATGGCTCCCAACCCCCAGGACGAATCCTGAGGAGGTACGTATCTCCCAGCCTCTGGACGAATCCAAGAGGAGGTACATAATAATCATCAGTATCAGTATCAATCAGTACCGGCGCAGTACTGCTCAGTAAAACCCAGCTGGTATACCAACCTCCTATATCCATTTCTATGTTTCCGTATCCTAGGGCCGTTTCCGATAAACCAAATTCACAATCAATTTCGTAATAGTTACTCCATAACCGATAATCACTCAATAATCATATAAGTCACGTAATAAACTTCAAGAAATATGAACAATAGTCATATACAAGTCTGAATCAACTATTTAAAACGAAATCGGAATATTCGAACCACAAACAAATGCGATCTAATATAAAATCTTTCCATAATCAACCAAAAGTATATCAATCATAAAGTTTTATACATAAAGTAAGCACTTTTCATACGAAACTCGAAATCAAAAACTTTTAACGAAATTGAAAACAAAAACGAAAACGAAAACGAAAACAAAAACGAAAACGAAAACGAAACGATAACGAAAGACTTTTCGTAACGATTCCGAAAATAAAAGTCCACCAACCTGGAATCCTTGTTTTCGTTCGACAATCCGCGATTCTACGATTTTCTTTTCCTTCCCTTTTCTTTTTCTCTTCACTTTTCCTTTCCACTTTCTTCTTCCTTTTCTCCTTTCCTTTCTTTCTTCTTCTTCTTCTTCTTCTTCTTTCTTTTCTTCTTCTCTCTTTTCTTTTCTCGGTCACTGTCTCTCTTTCTCGCTCTCACTCTTTTCTCTCGCTGTTTCTGTTTTTCTGGCTTCTGCGAGAAGCTTCTCTTTTTCTTTATATTTTTTTTCGCTACCGCGACCTGTGGTCGCGCCACCAGGTCGCGATGCTCACTGGACCATTCGCACCGTCTTCATCGCGAGCGCGCCTTGGTCGCGCTGGAGCTCACGTTGCTCACTGCCCGAATTCGACGTTTTCATCGCGAGCAGTTCATCGCGACCTGTGGTCACGGTGACTGGTCGCGATGCTCACTGCTAGAAATTGAGTTTTTCACCGCGAGCGAGCCATCGCGACCTGTGGTCGCAGTGACCAGGTCGCGATACTCTCTGGTTCAATTTTCAATTTTTCATACATCAATTTTTCAACCATTCAATCTGGTCCGCTGGAAATCATAAAATAAACACACATTTAATTACATTTTCACCCCCTCAAATAGTAAAATTTATTTTCACATATATAACATTAATTACCCGAAATCCGGGATGTTACAATGTCCAAAACTTAGGTCTAATATAGTCCTCTCCCTATCAATCCTCCCCTTGTCCTCTCCATCTCCTCTCAAACGAAGGTGCCTGACTCATCTTCTTCTTCTTCGACGTCCAAATCGGCCAGCGACCACAGCCTCCCCAAAAGGGTATTTTTTTTTTCTTCCTTTTTTTCCTTTTCTTTTTCAATCTCTATATTATGGGTTTACTTTTGCAATCACAGAAAAAATTATCCCAGATATTGTAGAACTGGATTTATATTGACGGGGTTTCAGTGTGATTTGATTACATTAGGATCCGATGGTTTTATTTAATCAAGATGTTGGGTTTATGTAAATTAAAACTAGGTCAAGATTTTGATCAATTGGAAATGGGTTGGATGATATGTGTGGTCTTGATTACATTTGGTTAGAGTTTGCTTTTGAAGCTATAGACAATTTTTTTGTCGTGTTTTACATCGAGGGGTTTGGTGTTTTGAGTTAACATCGTAATTTAGGTTTTGCTTCATTGGTTTATTGTTAGAGCTTCGAATTTCCATTTTAGAAGAGTATTTGTATTTCTATGTGATATCATTAGTCTTATGGATTTGAATTCTGAAGTTTTACTCCAATTTTTGGTTGAGATTACTGACTTACTGGTTAGATGTTTGGTTATACATTTGTTTCGGGATGTCAGTTATTAAGTTCAGGTGTCATTATATCTGGAATTTACTTCAGGACATTTTATAGGGGTTTATTGTAGATTAGTCATGATTTCTTTATTTGGAAGTTGGTTTTACAAATTTCTATGTTTGAGCGCCAATAGTTGAAAACAAGAAAAAAGTCAAAAGTTTTAGATGATTGTACTACTCCATACGATGGGCCAAAACGCAACTCATCTAAGTCAAACTATTTTGAGAGTCAAGGTCTTAGAAATGTCATATTTTATTGATATAAAGCAATGCCATCAATGAGTAAGATATAAAAAATTTTATCTTCGCTGCTTAGTGTATAAAGCACAAAATGTCCAATAGTTACTTGGAACACAATATCACGTTATATATATATATATATATATTTATATTATCCCTCTCATGTTTGTTGAATTTTCATATTTATTTATTTGTCTTTTGAGAAATTCAAATTATATTACACGCATAGTAATTGATTATATTCTTTTATAAATTATTAAATATAGATCGAAGAACGATTTTGTTGTTTTTGTTGTTGGAGATGTGGCATGTAGAGATGATGATTGTTTGCATGATTGTGATTCACATTTTGAGAAAAAGGAGAAACCGAAAACTTATGACAAGACGTGAATGAAGCTTTTATTATTTGAGTAGAAGTGAGACTATGATGCGTTTTCTAAAAAATATTTTAGAAAATTATGTAATGTATGTCAATAAACTTAGAATGGACGTAAGAGCATTTGGTATATTATGTGAGTTGTTTTAAACCCATGGATTGAAAATGATGGTTTGGTGACCGTGGATGAGCAAGTGTGTATATTCTTACACATACTTGCTCATCATGTTAAGAATCATACTATTGGAAATAGATTTCTAAGATCGGAAGAGACTATTAGTAGGTACTTTAATTTAGTGTTGCATGCAGTTTTAAGATTACATGGTATCTTACTAAATGTCCCCGAACCTGTGAGTGAGGACTCCATAGATCCTAGATGGAGGTATTTTAAGGTATGTTAGTTCATTGTTTGCTTCAACTTTATTTTGTATCTTTTAAATTTACAAATTAATTTACTTTAACAATTTTGTTTTAGAATTGCTTGGGAGCACTAGATGGAACTTATATTAAGGTCCGTGTGCCTATGGGGGATAAACCAAGATATCGAACTAGGAAAGGTGAAATTGCAACAAATGTGTTAGCTGTTTGCTCACGTGATCTTGAATTCATATTTGTCCTACCTGGTTGAGAGGGTTCAACATCCAACTCTAGAGTCCTTCGTGATACCATCACTAGGCCAAATGGGTTAAAACTGCCAACGGGTAAGGTCATTAGTCAATGTCAAATATTTATGTGTTGTCTTTAATTTATGACAATGCACACCTACACTGATAAGAATGTCGACTTTTGGTTATTAGGTTGCTATTACGTTATAGATGGTGGTTACACAAACGGTGATGGCTTTCTTGCACCTTATAGATCAATAAGGTATCCGAATGGGAAGGAAATATACCTACAAATCTGCAAGAATACTTCAATATGAAACATGCAAAGGCAAGAAATGTAATAGAGCGGTGTTTTGGGTTGTTGAAGGCTAGGTGGGGGATATTAAGGAGTCCGTCTTTCTATCCTATAAAGACCCAATGTCGTATAATTACGACTTGTTGTCTTCTACATAACTTCATTAGGAGAGAGATGTCTTCAGATCCAATGGAACAAGAAGCTCATGAATTTGAAGACAATACGACTGTAAATGATTATGGTACCATTAGCACCGTCGAAACATCTAACCAATGGACTACATGGAGGGATGAATTGGCAGTGCAAATGTATAATGAGTGGACAACAATTAGGAATGACACTAGTACTTATTATTTATTTGTATCTTTGTAATTTGGTTATTCGTTTTTAGCACTTTAGAACTTTGATTTCATATGACTTTCTTTGTATGTTTGAAGTACTTTGCCTTTTCAATAATTGATGTGATACTTTGAACTGTCTCTTATTTTGCTAAAGGAATGGAGAGTATTGGTACTAGTGAAAATGTTATGCAAGGTAAAAGCAAGCAAAGGCGAGCTTGGACCATATTTGAGGAGGAATCATTTCTAACAGCTCACGAAGAGTTTGTAGCCAACGGCAAGCGTTGTGACACTGGGAACTTCAAGGCTAGTAGCTGTAGTAGCCAAAATATGCATGGCCCAAAGACAAAGCCCATAGCTAAAAGAAGGGTACACTCCCATGTAGTACGACAAAGGCTTAGCGTGAAGACCAAGTCGTACGACATGGAGCATCCTCATGTAGACGTACCAGTTGGAAGACTATGTCGCACGACATGAAGCACTCGCATAGTACGACGACGTACCAGTTGGAAGACTATGTCGCACGACATGAAGCACTCGCGTAATACGACAACGTACCAGTTTGAAGACCTTGTCGCACGACATGTACCCTCATGTAGTGCGACCGTGCTACATCACCCAATCATGGTCCAGATCGACAAGAAACCTACATGTCACACAAAATAGCATCCCCGTCGCTCCGAGGGAGACCAGATTGAAATCTACTTTGAAACGGGTCCTACAAAGTCATAATGACACTTGATGGCAGCCCAATCAAAAGAAGCACCCAGATGCTTTCTTGGTGGAAAACAGAGAAGAGAGAATGATGAGATCTCTCAAAAGGAAGAAGCATCAGTCTCCTATAAATAGAAGGATAATCCCTCATAAGAGGGGAGGGCCGAAAAACTAAGATCAAGAGATTACTAAGAAAAAGCCACACCCCCCGGCCATTTTTGAGTTTCTCCGATCACCCTCCGACCTTACACCTCCTTTGATCAGAAAAACCCCAACTGTGAAGATAGCAGAAAGTATTCCTCACTCATCCCCATTTACAAACATTACACTTTTATTAGCACTCACTAACTTGACCGTCGGAGCGACTTTGGCCGGCACCACCCCGGTGTCCCAAACGTCTTGCGGGTCACGTGCGTTTTGTCTTTGCAGGTTGTAGTGCCCCGTGTCCCCGAGCGATTTTTGAGGACTACAATTTGGCGCCCACCGTGGGGCCCGACAATCTCTAAGCAAGCAAAGGTAGAACGCGGCAACTCCGACTATGTCATCTGACGATTTTCATCACGACGCGATGGAGGTTAGGGTACAACTCCTCATATCCCAGATGCAAGAAAATACCCAAAGGCTCCAAGCACTCGAACAAGAGAATCAACGAGTGTTGGCGGAGAACCAAGAGTTGCAAAATAGGGTCAATTCGCTCACTGTCGTACGACCATTTGGAGACGCTTCAACGTCCCAACCCTTGCCATTCGAGCAAGCCGCTCACGCTACTTATTACGTGCCAGTCCGCCCGGGCGAACAGGGTACTACCGCGAGAGACCTCGATCCAACCCACGTAGGCTCAGAGCCCAACATTCGAGTTATGAATGGACCCCATATCGTCGCACGACATACGGCGGAGAATATACCAAATGTGATGGGAGGACATCGATCAGACGACGTGGCAAGAGCTATACAAGGAGTGCCGCCTATATCCACTCCCGATGGCAACGTCGGCTCAACCCAACCAACCATCCCGCTACAAGGAACGTCATCCAGCCCTTCGCATTCAGCTCCGTCAGACCCAAACCAAGTGAGCGCCGAGCCGACCTTGGCCAACCGAGAGTTGGCACGAAGGTTTACATAAATGGAAGCACTCATCCAACGCATTCCGGGAATGCCCATTCCTATAAAGAAAAGTGCGGCCAACAGTTTTGCCGACTCTCCCTTCGTCGACACAATAGCATTGGTGGAAATGCCAAGGAAGTTCAACTTTCCAGGTATGAAGCAGTTCAACATTGCGCAGTATCGACAACGGATGTTCACAGCCGCCATCCCGCGTGACCTTAGGGAAGCATGTATGTGCAAAGGTTTCGGTTCGAGCCTCGTAGGACCTGCCCTACAATGGTACACCAACCTTCCCAATGTTTCCATCAACTCTTTTGCTCAACTCACTGACACCTTCGTAGAGCAGTTCGCTAGTAGTCGGAAGTTAGAAAAACAATCCGACGACCTTTATGCAGTCAGCCAAAGGAGGAATGAACGCCTACGTGACTTTGTTGGCCGTTTCAACCATGAAAAAGTATCCATCCCTCATTGCAACCAGGCGACAGCCGTATCAGCCTTCCGCAAGGGTCTGCTCTATGATTCCGACCTATACAAAGAGCTCACCAAGTACCCTTGTAAAACTATGGAAGACGTCCTAGCCAAAGCATGGGCACAGATAAAATGGGAAGAAGACGAAGTAAACTACAAACCTAGTAGAGTGAACTACAAGGAAGATAAGTCGGAGAGGATGGTCGAACCACGAATCATCAACCGACGTAGCGGGCCATACCCAACAATACCCCGAAGGGACGGCCATATGAGGTACGAGCGACGGCGCGACGACAGACCACCAAGGCCTTTCATCCGGCCAAAGAATATAATGCCAGAATATAATTTGAACATCAGGCCGGCAGAGGTAGTCGCCATACTCAAAGGAATGGGAAGATCAGTTCGATGGCCAGACAAGATGATGAGCCCGCCGGATCAAAGAGACAACTCCAAATGGTGTGAATTTCACGGCGACCACGGCCATCGAACTGAACATTGTGTGGCACTACGATTGGAAGTGGCCGAACTACTCAAAAAGGGTCACCTTAAAGAATTCCTGACTGACAGGGGTAAACAGACTTTTGTGAACAAAGACAGGTCGCACGACTTTGTTTCAATCCCTCCACCAGAGCCTCCCAAACACGAGAGGACCGTAAATGTCATCTCTGGCGGATCAGAAGTCAATGGAGTAACCTACTCGGAGGCGAAGCGCCACTCGCGGCAGGCCGGTCGTACGGACGTCCAACGAACTCGTACGGCATATCCTACATATAACTACCCAATCAGTTTCAGCAGCGATGAACACATGGACTTATTCAATCCCCACCACGACGCACTAGTCATCTCACTGACGGTGGCCAACTGTTTGATCAAACGGATCCTAGTGGACAATGGAAGCTCAACAAATGTACTCTTCCTCGGCGCATTGAAAGAAATGCATATTGACGAGTGTAACATCGTACGTCGCTCCACAATCCTTGTGGGATTTAGTGGAGAACACAAGAACACTCTGGGAGAGATCACCCTTCCAGTCTACGCGGAAGGCGTCAACTTGAACACACGTTTCCTCATCCTGGACTGTCCGTCGTCCTACAACATAATCATGGGTCGCCCGTGGATTCATGAGATGAGGGCAGTTCCCTCAACGTATCATCAGGTCATCCGTTTCCCTACCAGGTGGGGAGTTCACGAGATCCGAGGACAGCAAAAGACCTCGGGTGACTGCTACCAAAACACTCTTAAAAGCAGGTCATCCGACTTATAGCAATTACATAGTGAGAACACCCCCACCAACAAAGACAAACCCGATATGGAAGAACTCGACGAAGTGTCCATACATCCAGATTTTCCGGACCACAAAGTTAGTATCGGGTCCCGCCTTCCACAAAATATCCGAGCAAGACTACTTAGCTTCTTGACGGCGCGGCACGACAGCTTCGCATGGTCGCACGCAGACATGATCGGAATTAGCCCAGAAGTCCTAGTACATAGGTTGCAAGTCGACCCGGATCATCCACCTATGAAGCAAAAAAGAAGGAAGTTCGCGCTCGAGTGCAACAAGGTTATAAATGAAGAAATCCAAAAGCTAATTGACATTGGCTCGGTGAGAGAAGTAAATTACCCAGACTAGCTCGCAAACGTAGTGGTAGTGAAGAAAAAGAATGGGAAGTGGCGAGTTTGCATCGACTTCACAGACCTCAACAAGGCTTGTCCGAAAGATTCCTTCCCTCTCCCACACATCGACATGATGGTGGACGCTACGGCAGGCCACGAACTATTGAGCTTCATGGATGCATTCTCCGGTTACAACCAAATCCTTATGCATCCGGACGACCAAGAAAAGACTTCTTTCATCACGGAGCGCGGCATTTTCTGCTATAAAGTAATGCCATTTGGCCTCAAGAACGCTGGGGCAACCTACCAAAGATTAGTCAATAAAATGTTTGCAACCATGCTTGGACAGACTATGGAGGTCTATATAGACGACATGCTGGTAAAGTCATTAGTAGCAGACCAACATCTCGACCACCTCCGGCAGTCGTTTGACATCATCGACAAGTATGGGATGAAGCTTAATCCAACCAAATGTTCCTTCGGAGTTTCATCAGGGAAGTTCCTTGGCTATTTAGTAACCAAGAGAGGCGTCGAGGCCAACCCGGATCAACTCCGATCCATCATGGATCTAAGGTCCCCCAAAAGCATCAAAGACGTACAAAAGCTAACCGGACGACTCGCGGCCCTCAACCGATTCATTTCAAAGTCGTCCGAAAAATGTAAACCTTTCTTCGATGCTCTAAGAAAGAGCAAATCATTTGATTGGAACCAAACAAGCGAGGACGCCTTCCAAAGTATAAAAAGGTATCTAGCAAACCCACCTCTCCTGTCCAAACCTAAGGAAGGAGAGACCCTCCTGCTCTACCTCGCTGTATCCAAGACGGCCGTTAGCGCGGTACTGATAAGGGAGGAGGAGGGCAAACAACTCCCCGTATACTACATCAGCAAGACCCTACTCGACGCAGAGACAAGGTACACCCAACTTGAGAAATTAGCTCTCGCACTAGTCACAGCCGCAAGAAAATTACGACCGTACTTCCAATGCCACACTATTAGTGTACTCACTGAATTCCCCTTGAAAAGTGTCTTACATAAACCTGAACTATCCGGCCGTCTAGTGAAATGGGCCGTGGAGCTGAGCGAGTACGACGTCAACTACCAACCTCGCACGGCGATCAAGTCGCAAGTACTGGCGAATTTCATAGCAGACTTCACGCCCGGGATTCTACAACGAGCGGAGGAAGAACTTTGCACCATGTCGTGCGACACACCAAGGGAGGAGTGGAGTTTGGCAGTTGACGGATCAAGTAACGCTAGAGGCAGCGGGCTGGGAATAGTACTTACCTCCCCTACGGAGCACATCATCGAGAGGTCCATCCGATGTGGATTCAAAACCACCAACAACGAAGCCGAGTACGAAGCTCTCATAGCCGGGCTCACCTTGGCAAAGGACTTACACGTCGAGCGAATCAAGGTACGCAGTGACTCCAATTAATTGTGAGACAATTGCAAGGGTCCTATCAAGCTCGGGACTTGAAGATGTCGGCCTACTTGACCTTGGTAAAGGAGTTACAAGCTTCATTCGAGTCATTCGACATCGAGCAAATACCCAGATCCGAAAACGCGCATGCCGACGCACTCGCCAATCTTGGGTCCGCACTAGATACCACGATTAAACGGACCATACCCATGGTGTTTGTCCAATGGCCAGCTGTGTGGAAGCCAACAAAGCTCAAAATCAAACCAATTTCGGACGAGCCCACTTGGATTACCCCGATCCAAGACTACTTGAGGGACGACACCTTCCCATCTGACAAGGTAGAAACACGAAGAATTAAAATCAAGGCCGCCCGATTCTCTATAATAGAAGGTCAACTTTACAAGCGATCCTACTCCGGGCCCTACCTCAAATGTGTCGACCCAGTCGAAGCTCAGCAAGTACTCAAGGACTTACACGAGGGGCAATGTGGGAATCACTCGGCCGGGAGAAGCCTAGCCAATAGAGCAATCACAGCCGGATACTACTGGCCCACAATGCGGTCCGAGTCGCACGACCTCGTCAAAAGGTACGACCCGTGCCAACGCTTCGCCCACATTTCACATCAACACCCGGAAAGACTCCACCCCATTTCAGCACCATGGCCCTTCATGAAGTGGGGCATAGACATAGTAGGGAAGTTGCCCATCGCTACCGGGGGCAAGGTCTACATGTTAGCCGTGACCGACTACTTTACAAAGTGGGTTGAAGCCGAGTCATACGTAAGAATCAAAGACTCTGAGGTTAAAAGCTTCATTTGGAAGAATGTCATATGCCGCTACGGAGTTCCAAAGGAAATAGTCACCGACAATGGCTTACAATTCATTTCGTACGATTTCCAAGACTTCTGCGACAAATGGAGCATCAAACTAAGTTATTCAAGCCCAAGATACCCTTAAGCTAACGGACAAGCAGAATCCACTAACAAGACAATCATGTCCACCCTTAGGAAGCGACTTGACCAATACAAAGGGAAGTGGGCCGACGAGTTACAAGGTGTGCTATGGTCTTACCGCACAACGGTCAGGACGTCCACGGGCGAAACACCATTCTCTCTATCTTACGGCTCCGAGGCCGTCATAGCAACAGAGGCTGACTACCCTTCTTATAGAATACGACACGCTATAGAAGAAGCAAACAACAGAGAGCTACTGAGCGAACTTGACACAATCGACGAGCGTCGCGACAAGGCCGCAATCAGATTGGCCGCATACCAACAAAGAGTCGCCCGCCATTATAACAGAAACATTCGACTTAAGTCATTCCGTATTGGAGATTGGGTACTTCGCCGCGTCTTCCAAAATACGAAAGAAAAAGGAGCAGGCAAACTCGGCCCTACATGGGAGGGACCATATCAAATCACCAATGTATTTGGACATGGAGCCTATAAACTACGATGTACAGATGGCATGGAGATCGGCAACAGCTGGAACGCGTGCCATCTAAAACAATATCAGTTTTAGAAATATATATATATATATATCTGTCTATCTATATATTTCGAATTTTCTCACTCTACAATATTTTTACGCAGGTCAGCACTACACAGTCTATCTTAACTACATTCCTAATCAAAAGTTGTAGTGTGCAACTGAGCAGTTACACACTCCAACTGGGGCAATTCAATACCATAAACAACAAAGTCTACGACAAGACTCGACCATGACCCGCATTCAAGGTCATGGACTCTCCATCTCCAAACGGACACACGACCTGCATTCAAGGTCATGGACCGCGACCTACACTCATGGTCTCTATCTCCACACGATCACATGACCCGCATTCAAGGTCATGGACTCTCCATCTCCAAACGGTCACACGACCTGCATTCAAGGTCATGGACCGCGACCTACACTCACGGTCTCCATCTCCACACGATCACATGACCCGCATTCAAGGTCATGGACTCTCCATCTCCAAACGGTCACACGACCTGCATTCAAGGTCATGGACCGCGACCTACACTCACGGTCTCCATCTCCATGCGATCACATGACCCGCATTCAAGGTCATGGACTCTCCATCTCCAAACGGTCACACGACCTGCATTCAAAGTCATGGACCACGACCTAACATTCAAAATTTCCATTTCCAAACGGATCATACAATCATAAAAAGCTTACGACACTTAGAAAAAATTTAAACATACTTCATATATTAAGTTGTTGTTCAAACAAAGCATACAATAAAATAAAAACGATCTGACAAAACATTTTTTACAACCCCTTATGGGGCAAGATCATCGTGCTCTCCAGTCGGCTGGGCAGTCAAGGCCACGACGGTCGAACCTTCTGGAGGAGGAGGAACAGGCTCTTCACCAGGCTTATCATCGGCTTCATCCTCATCATAGTGCGACAGCTCCTCGTGGTCGGCGATCCAGCTGTCAACCTTCCACTCGGTCGCATGACCGTCCCTGTACTCTCTCATCAAATCCGCACGAGTCTTAATGACTGCATTGAGGACGTTATCCTCCGCCTTGTCGTACAGGGAGTCGTAGTCCGCTTCTTTAGCCTTCAGCTTGGCCTCCAGCAAGTCGACGCTCGACTTCAGCCTATTTAGTTCCAAAGTAGCCTCCACCGCTCGACTCGAGGCCTCAAGAGCAGTTTTCTTGGCCTCAATATTCGAAGCCTTCAGCTTATCATTGTCAGCCTTTAGGCTCTGGTTGCTCACCTTCAGGTCCCTCACCTTCTTAAGGGCGACGCCCAGCTCTTCCTTCAGATGGACGTGCGATTGAAGAGCCTACAGAAAATAAAAATACAAGTTAGAACAAATTATAAAATATTTAAAACAAAATATACAAATGTATAAGTCGTACGACCATACCTGGAAGAGGTGACCAAGACCCCAGTCAGCAGCTTGGGAAAGACCCATCTCTCTGAGGCGACTCTTGTCTTCGGGCAGCAGCAGCCGCTCGACCTGTGGAAGGATCGACCCTACATCAGAGTATGCAGAGGCGTCCTGTGGGAAGACCAGGTCGACCGACGCATCGACACCCGATGTCGAATCCTCCCTTCTTCTTTTCTTCCCAGCAGAAGAAACATCTTGGGAGGTCTTGGTTCGACTAGAAGGAGGAGGTGGAGGAGTGGAGGCCGCTTGGTCGCTCGACTCAGCCTTCTTCTTGCCCTTTCTTTTCTCCCTCAGCCTCTTCATTGCGTCATCAGCAGCAGATGCAGCGATCTCTCCAGCCATAATATCAACTGCAAATCGTCGCTCGACGTATGAGATGGGAGTCAGGAATCGTGTGCCGTACAGTCGCTCGACACAATGCCTGACCCTGACAAACTCCACTAAATTTTTGAAGGCAGGGTAGGGGGTACCTGGCTCGTTTATAACGCTAAACTTCCAGAGGTGACTCGGCCGCAAGTTTTCCTCCGATAGTATACTCCTCTAACTCCTCTCCTTGATGTCGTACGACAGCACCTTTCCCGTACGCGTCACACACATCAATCCAACAACTGATTGAGGCGCTCCTATGTTCACTACAAAACAAACACAAAAGGAGTTAGTGACAACAATAGCAAAGACAGTCGTACGACGTTACTAAAATAAAGACCCACCAGCCTTTGACCAGGTCGCACGAACGACGGTATCCCCGAGAGGCCAATCGACAAGCAGGCCCCTCACAAAGAAATACCTGTCCTTCCACAGCCTGTCATTCGTCGTCAGCTCCGTGATCAGGTGTGTTCTGTTGGGTCGGAGGTTCAAGTTGGCACGGTGTACGAGTAGAAAAGGTCAGGGAGCTCGAAGACTATCCCTTCCCGCATACACAACAGATCCAGCGCCAGCAGGATCCTCCAGCTGTTGGGCATCAGCTGCCCTGGGGCAAGCTCGAAGTGATCGAGCACTTTCCTCAGCAGCCCAACTATGGGCAACCTGAATCCTACCCGCTGGAACGGAAACTCGTACAGGCAGGTCCATCCTGGGACGTCCCAATCTGGCCTCTCCTCCTTATACGGCGCCCTCAGTGCGACACCATCAGGTATGCCGTAGCTAAATCGAAGACGCATGATGTCGTCCTCAGTTAGCACGCTTGCTGGGTTATTTAATAGCAAACCCAGCGGCCTACTAGGTCCCATTGGACATGGGCCAGCTGCGTCGCCCGGTAGCTCGACTGACGGAATCCCCATGGGAATGTCGTCCGCCACGCGTGATGTACCCGCGAAAGAGACAGTCACAGTGTCGTACGACGCCACTGTCACCTCAGCACTCGCTGCCTCCGATTCTCCCCACGAGTCGTACGACAGATCTATGGGATCATCGTATCCGCACCCAGAGGTACTGGGAGGACTCTCGTCACCTCGACTCGACATCAAAACCTACAGGTCGAATGACAGTAGCTACGGTTAGTAATTATAACCTAAACCAAAGACCTCGCACGACCTAATATCAGCTCCCAAGACTGTTAAGAAGGTCGTGCGACCTATACGTCTTGGCTACCGTCGTGCAACCTAGACTCTACAAACAAGTTCTGTATAAACCTAAGTCTAATTTTTCGATCTAAAATACCTTTTTTTCAAAATTCTTTTCAAAAACTATTCGAAGAACACGAAAGAATACCCAGAAACCAAATATGAGAATAAGAAATCAAAATAGCGAAGTAACCAGGAAAACTTACCAAAAAAGCAAGGGTGACCAAATGCTTCGCCGGAATGAAAACGGAAATGGCCAAATTGAGCAGCAAAGACGCCGGAAAAAGCTTCCACAGGCAACTGGTTTTTGAGAGAGAAAACGAGAAAGAGAAAGCAGAAAATTAAAAATGAAGAAGAAAGTGGAAAGGCGGCAATTAAAAGAAAACACGTGCTTACGTGTCAATTTCTCATTGGACACACAAATCCATGACCTATCATTAGCCACGCATGCACACTGCCCATTATGACCACATGTACTTCGGTACAGATATCGAAGAGTCATTTGAAGGTCAATCGTTCCTTCTCTAACGAACATTGTCGTACGACAATGGCGAAACTTATGCATTATCATCCATTCACCAACACTGAAACACTCTCTTAAGAAGGACTGAGTCGTGCGACAATATCGAACCAACCTCTAAAATTCACATACATATCCATGACTACATGTCGTACGACGCAAACCCCTTGGCTCCTCTGAAAACCAATGCGTTTGGGGGCAAACTGTAGTAGCCAAAATATGCATGGCCCAAAGACAAAGCCCATAGTTAAAAGAAGGGTACACTCTCATGTAGTACGACAAAGGCTTAGCGTGAAGACCAAGTCGTACGACATGGAGCATCCTCATGTAGACGTACTAGTTGGAAGACTATGTCGCACGATATGAAGCACTCGCGTAGTACGACGACGTACCAGTTGGAAGACTATGTCGCACGACATGAAGCACTCGCGTAATACGACAACGTACCAGTTTGAAGACCTTGTCGCACGACATGTACCCTCATGTAGTGCGACCGTGCTACATTACCCAATCATGGTCCAGATCGACAAGAAACCTACATGTCACACAAAATAGCATCCCCGTCGCTCCGAGGGAGACCAGATTGAAATCTACTTTGAAACGGGTCCTACAAAGTCATAATGACACTTGATGGCAGCCCAATCAAAAGAAGCACCCAGATGCTTTCTTGGTGGAAAACAGAGAAGAGAGAATGATGAGATCTCTCAAAAGGAAGAAGCATCAGTCTCCTATAAATAGAAGGATAATCTCTCATAAGAGGGGAGGGCCGAAAAACTAAGATCAAGAGATTACTAAGAAAAAGCCACACCCCCCGGCCATTTTTGAGTTTCTCCGATCACCCTCCGACCTTACACCTCCTTTGATCAGAAAAACCCCAACTGTGAAGATAGCAGGAAGTATTCCTCACTCATCCCCATTTACAAACATTACACTTTTATTAGCACTCACTAACTTGACCGTCGGAGCGACTTTGGCCGGCACCACCCCGGTGTCCCAGACGTCTTGCGGGTCACGTGCGTTTTGTTTTTGCAGGTTGTAGTGCCCCGTGTCCCCGAGCGATTTTTGAGGACTACAGTAGCTTAGCTCAAATGGAGAAGGCTTTAAATTAGATTGGTCCTGGATCTAATTTAAAAGCAAATCCACACCTTGAATCAAAGCTAAAGAAGTGGAAAAAGAATTACAGCACCAGTTATGATATGATGTACACTAGCGGATTTGCTTGGAATGATATCAAGAAATGTATTGAAGTAAATAGTAATGAAGCATAGGAGAGCTATGTGAAGGCACATCTCTATCAATTATGTCTATGCAAATGTTATATGATTGTGGTGGTGTTGTTTTTTATAATAGTGTTCTAGGATATGTGATTTATTTTATATACTCATGTAGTCAATATTTTTTTGGCAGCACCATAGCAGTGCTGCTGAATAGAGGAACAAACCATACCCTATATTTGATAGACTTGCTAATGTTTTTGGCAAAGACCATGCTAATAGGAAAGGAGCTGAGGTCCCAAGTGAGATGATGGAAGACATTGGCAATGATGAAGGTGATGATGTTAATGAGGATACTTCACCCATTTCAATCAACAAGGAGAGCAACTACTCTAAGTCAACTCAACGTAAAAGGAAAAGGAGATCCAGTGATAATGGTGCTCTTTTGTCTATTCTGAAGGAACTAGTTGAAGTTAGTGCAAAAAAGATGGAAATAGTTGCAGAAGCTTTTCGCAAAGGGAATAAAGATAGATCTGACATTGCCAAAGAACTGAAGGACATGGGACTTTCACCTGTTGAACAAATTAGGGTATTGAAGTTCATTTTAGAGAAGCCATAAAATATTTCCTTGTTCATGTCACTTGATGGTGAGATGAAACAGGTTTATGTCGACTCTCTCCTGAGTGGAAATATATAGAGTAATTGTCTCTATACCCGTATGTCTTTTGCATCCCACTTTTTGTAAACAACCACTTGTTATGGTTAAGCTTCCTTCTTATTAATTTGGAAGTTCTTCTACTACATTTTTAATGTGTCAAAACGGATGATATTAGTTATATATATAATTAATGTGTATTTTGAAAAAGATAAAGTAAATGATCACCAAACTTGTATCATTTGCTTTATTCCTGAATTATTTTGTAATTGTTTCTCTTATGCAGTCTTATTTTGTTTACTTATAGGAAAGAGAACGAGGTTAAAAATTGTTAAACTTGTTGTTTCTATCCTTAGAGACTTTAGAATTATCAGCATGTTATATTATTACTTGTTTAGTTTATATACTATTTGAATAATATGAACAAAGTAATATTTGAAAGTTAAGGAAAAAGTTACATAATTAAACAAAAAAAAATCTATCAATAATGTTTTATATTTACAATTTTATAAAATTTAAAAAATAATTTCTTCAAAAAATAAATAAATAAATAGTTTGAAAATTAGTTTGAAACAGCACCAAACACGAGTCTGGACTATTAAATCAGCTCTTAGTCCGATGCAGTACCAAATATAGCTCAGGACTTAGTCTCAGTCCAAGTCAAGCCAGTCTAGTCCAGTCTAATCCCAGAATTTAGTCCAGTTCAAACCAGTCTCATCTGCCAAACGAGCCCTCAAGGTTTGATCATTCGTGTTCGTGGTTCACAACACCTGGTTATCGCATGTGTTAGACCTTGCCTCTAACCTCGCATTACGTTGAGATCGGCTAACATGTCCGACAGGGCTGGCCCTGGGCCGGAGAGCAAAGGGTGACGGCCCAGGGCCCTGAAGCCAGGGGGCCCCATAAATTGTAATTTTGTTGTATGTATAAAAAAAAAAAAAATTATATTAGGCCCAATAGAAATTTTCTTTTTATTTTTATGTTCATCTCACCAGCCCAATGTATATTGGGTCATCATCAATTTTATTAAGCCCATGCAATTTTTTTAAAAAATATTGACCGGAGCCCATAATCAATATAATAATATATTTGTCCTGGTATCCAACAATTGTATGTTCAATTTTTACTTTTCACTATTTTATTCCATCGCCGGCCATTGCAATTTGACCTTTCATTATTTTATTCCTTCCCACTACAATTTTGCAACCGACGACGACGAAAGCAAACAAGGTTAAAAAAAAATTATTTGCAAACTAAACTAAACACCCACTGACCCACAACAAACACACACAGATATAGCTCTATGCCTCTAACAATGGCTATTAAATTGATTTTGCAACTGTCATTTTTTTTTTGTAACGGGGAGGGTGGAAGAATACCACTCCAATTGCATTACAAACTAAATCACACCATTAATTGTGTAAGTTAATTTTTTTATAGGTAAAATTAATATTTTTACTATTTTAGTATCCTAATTTACATTGTTTATAAAGTAAATAAGACTTTATTTTTTGTTTAGAAAATTATATTGTAAATTAATTTTATTAAATATTGTTTAGGTTTTTTACAAATTTTTTAACTTTATATTTTTACTTAACTTAAATTTATTATATTTTTTTCTGTTTAGTTTTTTAAAATTGTAATTCAAGTGTTGTTTACGTGCAATTTATGAATTTTATTTTTATTTGTTTTCAATAGATTATTTTATTTTATTTGAGTATATTGTTTTTTAAATTTGAATTGTATATGAAATTTTTGTTAATAATTAATGTTTAATTTTTGGAAGATGGAATATTACACTCTGCAGCTAGAAGATTTAGACCTTCTTTTATATGAGCATAAATCAGGTTATATCACTCTTGTTACATCTAGCTTTCTACTGGTTATATTTGATACTTTGATCCAGTAGCTATGTTTTGATTAGTTCATTGATTGTGCATACTGCGTATTACCTATACTTGAAAGTTAAAACATTAAGCATGTTTCCTAGAAAACAAGAATCGGGTTGTCAGAAAAGAAACAAAAGAAAAAAAATTGAACAAATGGTTCAATCTTAAAATGGAGCAATTGATAAGTTTTTGAAATCTAATTGTTTAACTCAAGTTCAGTGAATGAACTCGAGCAACCAGTTAATGAAGAAAAATCAAGAGAAAATGATATGATTGAATTAAATGAAGATATTGTTGATTTGATTGATAATGATAATGAAAATGATCTAGTTCAGACAAAGGTTGAAGTAAGACATAATAGACATGACTTGAATATCAATATCTATGATCCTAGAATTTGGAATAATCTTGATAACAAAATAAAAGATCTTGTGGTAGAAAAGGGCCCTGTAAGAGAATATAATTTGAAATTTCCTGAGGATGGGCTCTTTAGACATTTTTCATATTCTTATTATATAAGAAAATTAGCAAATGGAGAGAAACAAGAGAGAAAATGGCTTGTATACTCAAAGGAGGTGGACAAAATTTATTGTTTTTGTTGTAAGTTATTTAAATCAGCAGATCACAAAAGTATATTATTAGCTAATGAGGGGTTAAATGATTGGAAACATTTAAATGAAAGGCTTAGATATCATGAGAACAGTTTTAACCATCTTAGTAACATGAGGACTTTGATTGAATTGCAAATCAGATTGAAAAAAATATACAATTGCAAATTAGAAAAGAGAAAGAACATTGGAAACAGGTTTTAATGAGAATTATTTATGTTGTGAGGTGTCTTGCATCTCGTGGTTTGGCTTTTCGTGCAGAGAATGAGAAAATTTACCAAGATAAGATAAAAATGGTAACTATTTGGGTCTTAAGTTTTTGAAATCTAATTGTTTAACTCAAGTTCAGTGAATGAACTCGAGCAACCAGTTAATGAAGAAAAATCAAGAGAAAATGATATGATTGAATTAAATGAAGATATTGTTGATTTGATTGATAATGATAATGAAAATGATCTAGTTCAGACAAAGGTTGAAGTAAGACATAATAGACATGACTTGAATATCAATATCTATGATCCTAGAATTTGGAATAATCTTGATAACAAAATAAAAGATCTTGTGGTAGAAAAGGGCCCTGTAAGAGAATATAATTTGAAATTTCCTGAGGATGGGCTCTTTAGACATTTTTCATATTCTTATTATATAAGAAAATTAGCAAATGGAGAGAAACAAGAGAGAAAATGGCTTGTATACTCAAAGGAGGTGGACAAAATTTATTGTTTTTGTTGTAAGTTATTTAAATCAGCAGATCACAAAAGTATATTATTAGCTAATGAGGGGTTAAATGATTGGAAACATTTAAATGAAAAGCTTAGATATCATGAGAACAGTTTTAACCATCTTAGTAACATGAGGACTTTGATTGAATTGCAAATCAGATTGAAAAAAATATACAATTGCAAATTAGAAAAGAGAAAGAACATTGGAAACAGGTTTTAATGAGAATTATTTATGTTGTGAGGTGTCTTGCATCTCGTGGTTTGGCTTTTCGTGCAGAGAATGAGAAAATTTACCAAGATAAGATAAAAATGGTAACTATTTGGGTCTGCTTGAATTGATTGTTGAATTTGATTTGATCATGCATGAGAATTTTAAACGTATTCTTGACAAAGAGATTCATTATCACTATCTGAGTTATAAAATTCGGAATGAGTTGATTGCTTTGTTAGGTTCTAAGGTTAAGAGCTTTATAATTCAAAAAATTACAGATGCTAAATATTTTTTTGTGATGCTTAATTGTACCCCAGATGCAAGTCACGAAGAGCAAATAAGTCTAATAATTCGATGTGTAGATGTATCAAATAGTTCGGTGAAAGTTGAAGAGTATTTTTTAGAGTTTTTGAAAGTTGATGATACAACTGGTTTAGGGCTTTTTAATGAGTTATTAGCTGTATTGAAGTCCCTAAAGCTTGATGTTGATAATGTAAGAGGACAAGGCTATGATAATGGGTCTAATATGAAAGGGAAACACCAAGGTGTTCAAATGAGATTGATTGAAATTAATCCTAGAGCATTTTTTATGCCATGTGCTTGTCATTCTCTTAATTTAACAATTTGTGATATGACTAATTCTTGTATTAGAGCTAAGTCATTTTTTGGTGTGATACAACACATGTATACTTGTTTGTTAGCTCTACAAGGAGATAAAAAATTTTTCAGGATTTTGTGCATCACTTAACTTTAAAATCATTGTCAGCAAATAGATGGGAAAGTCATATTGATAGCATTACATCCATAATAACTTAAGCTAGTGATATAAAAGATGCTTTGTTTGAATTAGCAAGAGTTAGTGAAGATCTAAAAATAAGTAGTGAAGCTGAAAGTTTAGCAACACATAAACTTGAGAATTTTGAGTTTTTGTTGGCAATGACTGTATGGCATAATAGTTTAAGGAAGATTAAGGAAATTAGTAAAGTTTTGCAATCTGAAGATATGCAAATTGATGTTGCAATTATGAATTTGAAGTTATTAATTTCTTATTTTGAGAAGTATAGAGAACATGGATTTGTAGATGCTATGGAAAAGGCAAAAGAGATTGCATTTGATTTAAAAATTGATCCTATATTTCTTGAAAGACAGAAGCCTCGTAGAAAAAGACAATTTGATGAATCTGAACATGAAGACATCTCATTGTCAACTGAAGAATCATTCAGGGTTAATTATTTTCTGGTTGTTGTTGATGATGCTCTTTCTTCTTTGAAGAGCAGGTTTAAACAATTGAAAGCATTTGAAGGTATTTTTGGATTTTTATTTAATCCCAAAAAGTTGGTTATGATGGAGCATAACAGATTGTGAGATTGTTGTTCTAACCTTGAAGCTGCTTTAATACTTAACAACAAATCAAACATTATTGCAGATGAATTGTTTTCTGAGTTGCAGGTGTTTAGAATGTACTTACCTGAAGGAACAAAGACAGCCATGCAAGTTCTTGAGTTTGTGGAATCTTTAAAGTGTTTTCCAAACATTTCAATTGCTTATAGAATTTTGTTAACTATTTCTATTACTGTTGCATCCGCTAAAAGTAGTTTTTCTAAACTTAAATTGTTGAAATCTTATTTACGGTCAACTATGTCACAGAAGAGGTTGAATGGATTGACCATCTTATGCATCGAAAAGAATATATTAAATAAGTTGGATTTTTAAACTATTATCGATGATTTTGTATCTCAAAATGCTTCAAAATCCAAAGTTATAATTGTTTCTACTTATTATGTTCTTGATATCTAGGAGTTTCTAACTTGAATATGCAAAGGATGGAAGAGGAATGACAATGGTGCGGTCAAAAAAATTATAAAATATGTGAATTTGTCTATGCTTAGATGGAATATTATTAGTTAAAAAGTAGCAAAACACTTTTGTCATGTAATATATTTATTTTGTTAAGTTTTTGTAAGGCTTTTTTTATGACTTTATTTTTTTTTATTCAGTTTTTGTAATAATTACTTTTAATTTAATAAAATTAAAGGCGTAATGGCCTAACCTTCCCATTGGATTCCAGCCATCAAAAAAATATATCTAGTAAAAATTTTATATTTATTAGAATTTATCGAAGTATAACGTGTTAGGACCTCATTTTTAGTTGACAAAAAGTCAGTGCCGACCCTAATGTCCGAGTGCCAACATTAGGTGGAGGCAAATTTTGCAACTACCACTTTATTATACACGGACACCCTCTACCTTAGTCAAACATGATAAGTTAAAGGGTATATTAGTATTTTACAATATAAAAATTAAAAGAAAATGTTTTGGAAATATACCTCAAGAGCTGAGAGAAGACTCCAGAGTCATCTCTTGGTTGGAGGAGGAGGCTCGCATGAGCCTCCCCATCAGTTGTGACTTGGTGAGGTTTACACGAGCCTCCACTATGTTGGTGGTGGAGGCTCGCACAAACCTCTCTGTTGTAGAAGAAAGTAAAATCTCGTGCCAGCCTTTGTCATCTAGTAGTAAGGAGACTTGATCCTCCATGTGGCGATGGAGAATGAGACTTGCCTCCCACCCTGCTTTTGGTGGAGGACATCTCCTCTTTTTTGTTTTTTGTTTTTTCTTTTCATCTTAATATTTTAAAATATAATACAATAGTTTATTATTAAATATTAAAAGAAAGGGACATTTTAATCATTTCTCTAATCCACTCATAATGAGTCATAACATAGGTGCTATAATGTAATGTGAGATTATAGATGGTGTGTTAATATGTAATAAACCCATTAATGCATAGTAATCTCATTATAGTTGAATTCACACATTTTAAGTACAGATGATAAACATATTCACTTATAGTAAAGTGGTTAGTGTACCTTTTCATCTCAGTGGTGAGGGTTCGATTCCCACCATATGCATTATGTGGTAGTTTTCTCCCCTTATTGTAGAAGTAGTATTCTCCCGTTATGGGAGTAGATATCCGGGCCGCGCTTTTAGTGATTGATCTCGGCAGGTCCCGACAGTTATTAATATTGTAATTGTACCCTCTTCTAAATAAAAGTACAAATGATAAAATTATGTAATTAGCACATGAAAAATTAATCAATTTTATCTTTATTTAATAAGATATAATAACATCGATTTTTTTTCTTTACATGCTATGCGAGCTCATACATATATTGCATAATAATATTAGAAACTATTATATTACATGTGTGAATTCAACTGATTGAATACCTAAAATCTTCTAAACTATTGTCGTTATATTACCATTTGATTAATGTAAATTAAATGGATAAGAATATTATTTTTTTTTTTTTTGACAAATCAACAGATAAGATTATTAATTTATATGCATTATTTTATCAATTAATCATATTTACTTTAAATATAAAGTAAATTTATTTTTAATGTTATGCGAGAAAATATACATGGATCTTACCACTTTTATAATAAAAATATTGAATTATCAAAATAAATTGAGGAATTTTCATGTCATCAAGACGAAATAATTTGAAACATGCATTATGAATTCACCATTTTCAGTGAATTTTTAAAAGTTTCTAATTTGATGTCCACATTTTATAAGTTTGGAAGACAACTATTGTAATTACCAAATTAGTAACTTATTAAATTAAATAGGCCCTGAAGTTTAATGAGACTGAATAAATACTAAAACATGAAAAATACATTACATTTTTTTTCTAATGAGATCTTACCTTAATGTTGATTTTTTTTAAAAGATAAAAATATTTAAAATAATAATTATAATATATTTTCATTGTCTATGATAAAAATTCCTAAAATAAATATTTGCCTGGTTGCATGGTTGATCTTCTTGGCCGATCAGGACCCTAATCAAAAGGATGCCATCAGAGCCAGATTCAGGAGTCTGGGGAGCTTTATTGGGTGCCTGTGCAATAATACATAAGAATTTCAAATTAGGACAGCATGCATGTAGCGGATTTGCTTTTCGAAGTAGCTCCTAATATTGCTCTAAATCATGTGTTATTGTCTAATATGTATTCAGCTTCTGGGAGGTGGGATTGTGTTGATATACTGTGGCAAAAGATGAGATCAGCAAAGGGTACTACGAAAGTTGCTGCTTATAGCTCAGTTGAATGTAATGGTGAAGTCCATATTTTCCATAGAGGAGACAGGTCACATGCGCAATCAACTTCAATATATGAGAAATCGAATGATTTGCTAAAAGAGATGAAGAGGATGGGCTACGTGTAAACTCTATTCAATCCTGAATGCGGAATTAATCATAATAAGGATTGAAAACTGAAAAATATTCAGAATACTAACCTCCTGCCATTGATGCAAAAATGCAATATCTCTGTTTTCCTTGGTTCTTCCAAAACTCTGATAACTCAAAATTGATGGTATAATCCTTAGAAAATTGAATGAATTTTGAGTTTAGGGACCAAGGATATTTATAGTCAAGTTTGGCCAAGGTTCCCATCAAACTCTTGGCTAAGACTTGGTCACACAATGGTTGCCACTAACATATGTGAACCACTTTAGTGCTCCACTAGTTTAATGGAGACTCCATTCAATATTGTGGAGACTCCATTCAACATTCTCTCACTTGGTCCACACTTCTAACTTAATGTATTATTATATACCCATCGATAATCCATACTAAGGAATAAATACAAGAATCAATGTGGTAAGTCCTCCAAATAACGAGTATTATCTTCTATATATTAATATGTATTCATTTCTTAAATATTATACTTTATATGGCAACAAATTTCTTAATGAATAAACCTTATGTTTATTCTGGTCCAACATAGATGAATTTCTCAAAATTAAATTAAGGTGCACATAAATATGAAAATAAACATCATAATTATTAAGAGTTTCATTAAATAACATTGTTAATACAATAAAAAACTACATAATGGAACCAAGTCCCATATCAATTACATGATCCTTGAATTTCAACGGTGGCATGCCTTTAGTCAAACGATCAGCAATCATCAATTCAGTGCCTTATGTGCTCAATGGCCACTTTCTTTTATTTAACACGGTCCTTTATGGCAAAATATTTAATGTCAATATGTTTACTTCGATTCCCACTTTTATTGTTCTTAGCCATAAAAACAGCAGCTGAATTATTGCAATACATTTTCAATGGCCTAGAGATAGAATCCACAATTCTAAGCCCAGATATGAAACTCTTAAGCCATACACCATGCGAAGTAGCCTCAAAACATGAAACGAACTCGCCTTCCATAGTAGAAGTGGCAGTCAAGGACTGCTTGGCACTTCTCCACGATACAGCTCCACTAGCCATCATAAAAATGTAACCTGATGTTGATTTACGTGAATCAACACATCCAGCAAAGTCAGAATCCGAGTAGCCAATTACTTCCAGATTATCCGTTCGTCGATACATAAGCATATAGTCTTTGGTTCCTTGAAGATACCTCATAACTTTCTTTGCAGCTTTCCAGTGGTCTAAACCTGAATTACTCTGATATCGTCCCAACATTCCCACAATAAATGCAATGTCAGGTCTTGTGCAGACTTGAGCATACATTAGGCTTCCGACAGCAGAAGCATATGGAATGTCTTTCATTTGTTCCCTCTCAAGATCGTTCTTCGAGCATTGATTCAAATTAAATCTACCACCCTTCACAATGGGAGCAACACTTGGTGAACAATCTTTCATCCACAATCTCTCTAAAACTTTATTAATATAGGTTTCCTGAGATAGACCCAAGATACCTCGAAATCTATCTCTATGAATCTTAATGCCAATGACATGAGACGCTTCACCCATATCCTTCATATCAAAGTTTTCAGAGAGGAAGTGTTTCACCTCATATAACAAACCCTTATCATTGGTTGCTAGCAGAATAATGTCCACATATAAAACAAGAAAACATATTTTACTCCCACTGACCTTCTGGTATATACATTGATCCATAATGTTTTCTACAAAACCAAATGAAGAAATTACATTGTGGAATTTCAAATACCATTGGCGGGATGCTTGTTTTAAGCCGTATATGGATTTCTTGAGCTTGCAAACCAATTGCTCACCATCATTAGAGGGGAATCCTTCAGGTTGTTTCATGTAAACCTTCTCCTCTAAATCTCCATTAAGAAACGCCGTTTTCATATCCATTTGTTGCAGTTCAAAGTCAAAATGGGCTACTAATGCCAAAATAACTCTCAAAGAATCTTTGTTAGATACATGAGAGAATGTCTCCGTGTAATCGATTCCTTCCTTCTGAGTAAATCCCTTAGCAACTAGTCTTACCTTATATCTCTCAATGTTGCCCAATGAGTCTTTCTTTGACTTAAAGACCCATTTACAACTAATGGTTTTTGCACCATTAGGCAACTCAACAAAGTCCCAGACTCTATTACACTTCATGGAACTCATCTCATCAATCATAGCATTGTACCATAATTCTGATTCTTTACAACTCATGGCTTGTAAAAAGGACTCGGGATCATTCTCGGCTCCAACGTTATAGTCAGATTCTTACAGATACACAACATAATCACTGGGAATTGCTGACCTCTTAGTTCTAGTAGATCTTTTTAATGTCATACCAATATTTTCTTGGAAAATATATGATTCAACTTGTCGTTTAGAAGTCTCAGGAAACTCTTGAACAACCTGATATATTGGAATGTTGTCAACAGCTTGTGGAACTTCAACGATTGGTTGTTCAACACCAATTTGTACTTGAGGGGCGCTGTGAACAATAACCAATCTATCACCTAAAGTGGAAGGTTGAGATACTGAATGATCGATTTCAGAAACTATGTTCCTGATTTGATCGCTCCCACTGATCAGGTCATATTCAAGAAACTTGGCATTTCTTGATTTTACAATCCTAGTGCTATGAGATGGACAATAAAATCTATAACCTTTAGACCTTCCAGCATATCCAATGAAATACCCACTAATGGTCCATGGGTCCAGTTTCTTCTCTTGTGGATTGTAAATTCTCACTTCAGACGGGCATCCCCAAACTCACATATGTCGCAAACTCGGTTTCCAACTTTTCCATAATTCAAATGGATTTTTAGGAACAGCCTTGGTTGGAACCCGATTTAATATATACACTGCCGTCTTAAGTGCTTCAGTCCACAAGGATTTAGAAAGATTAGAGCTGCTAAGCATACTCCGCAACATATCCAATAATGTTCGGTTTCTTCTTTCTGCTACACCATTTTGGTCCGGTGAACCAGGCATAGTATATTGGGCAATAATCCCATACTCTTGAAGAAACCTTGCAAATGGTCCATGTGCTTGTCCACTCTCGGTGTATCTACCATAATACTCTCTACCTCTATATGATCTCACGATCTTAATTTGATTTTCGCATTGTTTCTCTACTTCAGTTTTAAAGATTTTAAAGGCATCTAATGCTCCGTTGTTGTTATGAAGCATGTAGAGATACATATATCGTGAATAATCATCGATAAAAGAGATGAAATATTTCTGACCATATGAGTCTATGTCTGGACAACATATATCAGTATGTATGATCTCTAATATGTCAGAACTCTTATTAGCACCTTTCTTTGACTTGTTGGTCTGCTTTCCCTTTATGCAGTCCACACAAGTCTCAAAATCAGTAAAATTCAGAGTACTAAGCACTCCATCATTTACTAATCTTTTAATTCTTTCTATGGAGATATGACCTAATCTCCAGTGCCATAATGTAGAGGAATCCTCATCAATAACACATCTTTTACTGCCAGTTTGAACATGCATTATATTACAAGCGGCATTGTTTTGTAAATTAATACATTAAAGGCCATCAGATAAAGTACCATTCCCAACACAATCAGATTTATAAAATAAACTGAAAGATGTTTCTGAAAAATTAAAGGAATATCCAAAAGGTACAAGTCTTGAAACTGAAATTAATTTTCTTGAAAAACTTGGAACATAAAAGGTTTTGTCCAATTCTAAAATAAAGTCAATACTCAAAGTTAAATAGCATGTTCTCATAGCCTCCACATATGAGCCCATCTTGTATCCTGATAAGATGCTTTGCTCACTTCCTACTGGTTTCCTTAGGTTTTATAAACCTTGCAAGGAATTCGAAATGTGGATTGTAGAACCAGAATCAATCCACCATGTGTTAATATTTATATTAACCATATTATATTCATAACAAACAAACGAGATTTGATTACCTTTGTCATCAAGCCATTTCTTAATTTGGCGCAATCCTTCTTCATGTGTCCCTTCTTTTTACAAAAGAAACACCTGGATTCTTTCTTAATATCAGCTTTGGGAGGTATTTTACCTTTCCCTTTCTGATTGGCTTGAATCTTACCCTTTCCTTATGTAGCCAACATCACACTATCACTTTGTTCCATTAGAAGCCTCCCTTCTTCTTAAACACACATGGTCATTAATTCATTGATTGACCATTTATCCTTATGTGTGTTGTACGAGATTTTAAATGGCTCGTACTATTGTGGAAGGGTGTTCAGGATATAGTGCACAAGAAAATATTCAAATATATTAACCTCGAGTTTCTTTAATTTAGCCGCAATATCCCTCATTTGCATGATGTGCTCGTGCACAGCTTTGACACTAGTGAGCCTTTGGGATGATAACTTCATGATTAGAGTGCTTGCTAATGCTTTTTCTGAAGTGACAAATTGCTCATCAATGCCTTTTAACAAGTCTCGGACATTGTCTAGCTGATCCATAGAACCATGAATACTATCAGAAATTTTGGTCTTAATGAACATCACGCCGAGGCGATTAGATCACTCCCATTTTTCATAAAGCGCGATGTCCGCTGCAGAGCTAGTATCCGTGATTGCAGGTGGTTCATTTTTCCTGATAGTATAGTCAATATCCATCCACCCTAAGTGAAGGAGAATTCTCTCCTTCCATACTTTATAGTTATCACCCTATAATTCGGAAATATCACATCGGATATCAGAAAAATTTGTAGGTTGTGATGTTGCATAAATTAAAGTTTATATACTTATGTTAAATTGAGAACTAAATAAAGTTCATGTTTTACCAATGTAAATTATGCTTAAAAATTGAATCTAAATGACATAAAAATTGCCTGTGGGCCAAATTTTTAATTTCAATAAGATTCATTATACTTTATAATTAATTAAATTATTTACTTAATTCATAATTCTAAAGGGTATATTATGATTATAATTTAATATTTTGAATAAACTTTATGATAAAAACTATCAAGTTACTTAATTCATAATTATTGTGAGTAAATTACGAATAACTTGATACTTTATCCTAATTAATTTTCTTAATATAATAAAAATTCATGTGGGATAAAATTTATTATATTAAAAATAATTAATTACAATTAATGTCTAAATTTTTCTTTATGTGATCCTAATTAATCGTAATATATAATTTTATTTAATTAAAGATGCTGTGACTAATCTCTAATTAACTAAAAATTATATAGATCACTTAGACATTATTTTATTTTATGCTCAAAATTTTTAAGTTTTATAAGAATATTTCTATATTGTATGGTTCAATCATAATTTACTGTATATTATGTTAATTTTATACATTTAACTATTCTATAATAAAACTTAATAATTACATAATTTAAACTTAATATTATGTAAAAAAATAATAATTCAAGTATAAAATAATAACGTAATATCATAAAAATAACTAAAACAAACATGTTATTATTATGCATAATTAATAAATTTATACAATTTAATTCATTCTAATATTGCATATATTATCATAAATATACATAAAATAACATATGCAAAATTTATAATAGGCATAACACAAAATTAAAGGCCCAAGAATTAAATTATGCAAAAAATGTTTATAAAAATCACATTTTGCAAAACTAAATGAAATAAGGGTATGTTCGCAAAATGGACAGAAGTGAAGGTATTATTTGTAAAACTGACAACACTGAAGGACCGTTTTGTAAAACTGCACAAGTAGTTTTATCGAAAGGACACAAAAGCCTGCGTTTTGATCATCTTCAACATTTAACCGGGTCATACAGAATTCATTGTTTTTAATCACAAAAGTTATAGAAAATCAATATACTAATGATTTGTAATGAGTTTTTGCATCAAAAAACAACTAAAACATAAAGTTCAATACTCTCAAAATTTTCGGCAAAAAAAAAAAAAAAAACAGAGTCAACCAGAGCATTTTCGAAAACATACCAAGGCAAGAATTTAACCTTGCTTTGATACCAAATGCAAACTCTATTTAATCCTAAATGCGGAATTAATCATAATAAGGATTGATAACTGAAAAATATTCAGAATACTAACCTCCTGCTATTGATGCAAAAATACAATATCTCTGTTTTCCTTGGTTCTTCCAAAACTCTGATAACTCAAAATTGATGGTGTAATCCTTAGAAAATTGAATGAGTTTCGAGTTTGGGGAACAAGGATATTTATAGCCAAGTTTGGCCAAGGTTCTCATCAAACTCTTGGCCAAGACTTGGTCACACAATGGTTGCCACTAACATGTGTGGACCACTTTAGTGCTCCACTAGTTTAATGGAGACTCCATTCAACACTACGTACATACCCAAAACCAATTTTTTATAACAAGATATGTCTTCTTGTTTATTCTCCAACGTGACAAGCGATTGGAGAGTAAATGCAAATGAGCTTATTATACATATTACGTAAAGTGCAAGGCTAGCTTAGGTCTTGAACTTCCACAAGGGGCATGCAAAGAGCACGCAAACGCTATGGTAAACTGGCCAATGGTTCGAAGAGGTTCCTGCAGTCATCCATCTCCATAATCAGTACACGGGCAGCTTAGCTCTGGTCTTGAACTACCATATGGGGAACTCATCAGCACTCCAACACCGTCGTAATTTGGCCAAACGATTTAAACAATGAGATTGCAGCAGTCATCTTAGATGTCTCGAGCTTTAAACTGTTGGGTGGATTTCAGCAGGATTTTATACCCTTGACTAGGACCTCAATTCCAATCCCCTCAACAAGACTAGAATTGCAAACATCAATCCCTGGGAGAAAATGACCCATCACTGGCCTCAAATTGACAAAGACAAAGATGTGAACTTGCATTGAAAGATTTCTGATATAAAGGCGCAGACTTTTGAAGATTTTTGTGCAGATATTGCAAGCTTTCTAGTTGCTTACATTATCCTGAAAAATTACCAATTTCATATTGTTTATCAAGTTCATCCCCTGCTGGGAAGAAAAGCAATACTTGGGACCCCTTAGATTCAAAAGGTTTTAACCTGGTTACCAAAAAGTCAGAGCCGGCCTTGAAGTTAGCAAACATTCTTGGATTGCACAGGTCAGTCTTTCTAGAACAAGTAGAACTCCATATATAGTGTTTTAGTCAGCTCCATATATTTGTCATGACTAACAATAAATTACTAAATAAGAGATGGGAGGTGTTATTTCATTTGTATTGGTACTTAAAATCCATCTCATTTACAATAATTTACATTTGTATTTAAACAAGTTGAAACATAAATCTATTAGTTGACCCACAATTTGACATTTTTTTTTTAACATTTGTAAAAGATTCTTTTAAAGGTAATGCTAGTTATATCCCTATCTACGAACCGTTGAGGTTCTAAAAACAATAATCACTACAAAAAAATATTATATTTGTTTTGACTTTTTTTACCATAGATGCTAATTGTAGTCAATATTAAAAATTTTAAATCTTTTGCCGCAGAAGATTTTAAGATTTTTATCAGCGAATGCTTCACGGCAAAAAAGTTTTTGTAACAGTTATCACCTACAGTAAAAATTTTTACCACGGCAGTATTTACAACACCTTTTACCACGGATTACAGTATATTTTTTCCGCAGTAAAAGTTTTTTTTTTTTTTTTTTTTTTTTTGCAGTGAATAAAAAAGAATCCCAATATATAACTGAAATGTTCTTCATCACCGGGCACCGTCTTAGGGCTACCCCAATTCTAAATCACTCAAAAGATATTAATTTGACTGATTAAAACAACAAGATTATAAATACGAAGATTGATTTCAACCAGCAACTTGTGGATCTAGAATCTAGATGGTACTGACATATATTTTGTCAATGTATATAATAATATAATATATGGATCACAAATCACAATCCTTCAAGTCAATGAAGGCTTGTTTAGTTTTTGTTCTCATGCATGTGCTTTGTGTTTCTATCTGCCTCCTCCTTCAGCTTTGCCCTTGGAAAATGAATAGTGTGAACAAAGAGTGTCATTTGAGAAAAGAGTATTGAGGTTGAGGAGAAACAAAAAAAAAAAATAATAATAATAATAATAATAAAATAATGAGAAAATATTGGTGAATTTTTTATGTTGTCCTATTAAAGCTATTAACATTCGAGGTGAAATTTTAGCTTCGAAATCTTGATTAATTAAATTTATCACATCAAGTGTTATTCGAGACGTGAAATTTCATATTAGTTTTTAATTTTTATTTTTTTTTTAAGATGGAAGAACCTGTTTTATTTTTAATTTGAAATAATGTCCATAAAGAGTAATACCAAAAAAATAATTTATAATTTTAAAGGAAGTAAAATAAAAAAAAAGATATTAAAAACATCTTAATTAATTTGGTCAACTATTTGAAGTCAATTCTCTAAAATTATAAAATAAAACATGTAAAATGCTTTACAACCTGACTTTTTGTTCACACATACTTATTGTGTAGTGCATTGGTCAATAATTTATGTAGTTTGAGCTTGACCTTGACTCATTATATATAATCATTGTCAAGTAGCCAGTAATAGTTTTGGAAATAAAATTTATTTTATTTTATTTTTTCCTTTTCTAATTGCTCACATTTTTATAAAATAATAAAAAAAAAATAGAGTAGCATTTTTTACACTGTTTAGAACCTGTTTTTGAAATTAAATTTATTTTTAAGAGTATATAAATATATAGTCTTGAATTGTGAAAGAAGAAATGAAAACCTATATAAAATGAAGCCTCAATAGGCATGGCACAATACATTATTGAGTGGCATGAATGTGACATACATTGATTAACATTAATACAAAAAAAATCTGGTAGTTGTTATTGTAATAAATTTATAGTCCTCCCCACCCAACTGACCCATTGTGGGACACTTTTGATATTGAACAGAGACTGGGTTCCATATATGTGATAAAAATGATGATATTTAACTCAAAAAGAATAAGATCTTGATGCTACCCAGAAGATGAAAAGTACTGCTAGCTGCAAAGCTACCCAGCAACAATCTGGGTGGTGGTTGAAAGCAATAAACAAGAATAATATTATTTCCATTTTTCATCTATTTCAAATTTGTTAATATATTTATACACATATCAAAGCGGTTTCTAACAAATTTTTTGGGATTTTTTTTTTATGAACTTCAAGAAAAATTCTAGTAATTTAGAAAATGTTTAGAACTATCATAGTTAATTAAGCTGATAACATCTTCTTTTTTTTTTTTTTTTGAAATCTAACATATTTGCGGGTAAGAGGACTATCGGGACCAACCGAGATTAAATCATATAAGCACGGTCCGGACAACTACTCCCAGCAACGAGAGGGGTCTACTCCCAACAAGGAGGAGAGGTCTACCCACACAATTACGTTTTTATAGGCAATGGTGGAGATATTTACATGTCTACACATGGATTTAAACCTTTGTGACTTAGAGGATTTTGAGACTTCCAACCACCAACGTAAGGGATTTTATCTATTATTTTTTTATAAAAGAGGTTTTACATTTAAATCTCACATATATTAAAGTTAATTCGATAGGAATTTAGTTATATTTCATGTAATAAAAGCATAGGAAAATATATATATATATATATATATATATATATTTCTCATGAACTTTCCACCATTTAGCTTAACTATATGATAGAGGAGGTCAAAATTTTCAATTCCAGATTAATTTTCAAAATAAGGATACAAATTATTATTATTTTTCAAAATTGATGGTATATTTATATATATAATTCGATGATAATCATATTTCTAAATATAGGTTAAAGTTATAGGTTGGAATTCCCTCTCTCTAAAGTGAAAAAAAGAAAATTGAGATACAATATTATTAAAAAGAGGAAGAAGGTATATATATATATATTTGAATTGTTTTCAAAATCTTATCTCAATATCTTTCTTTAAAATAATCCCACCAATTATTTTCATTATTTTTAAAAAAAATGGAGAGTTAGAGAGAGAGAGAGAAAGAGAGAGAGAGAGAGAGGAGAGAGAAGAGGTAGTTCAGTTTCATCATATCCTCATTTAACTCTCACATTAAAATGCTGCCTGTGTTGTAATGGGCTCCAAGCAAACATTCATTTCATGGGAAAATAGAAACATTAAATTTAATATTAAAATAATTAAAAGCCTCCAAAATCTCACACACTTTGCACAGAATCTTTTGAACTCATCAAACCCTAACACATTAATTATTAATTAATTAATTAAAAAATTTAAAGAGAGAAATATCTCCAGTCATTTCTAAGGTTGACAAAACGAATTCCAAGGGGAAGTTTCCAAAGTTTCTTTTTAAGATCTCACCTTGAGATCATCAACTTTTGTTTTCTTAATAGGTGACACTTAGACAACAATTAATTAATATATTAATTTTAAATATGAATTTTTTATTATCTTATTACAAAAATAAAGTTTTAATTGAAAAAAAAAAAGAACAAATAATAATAACTTGAATGATTGAGAAGGATCAATTATAAAAATAAGGGATTTAATTAGTGGCATTGCATGAGATTATAAAATTTGGTGAGCACCCAAATGACCTAAAAAGCATATTCTACACAAAAACTTGTAATAGTAATATTAATTAATATTTAAATTGCACTATATAAAATTAATTAGTGATCTAATTAATTAATTAAAAATAAATAAATGTATAGGGGGTGAAAGTCCCAAGTAGGGTTGAGAAAGCGTGTTGGTCCAGGCAGCCAGCAAGACAGGCATCCTCATTGAGAAACATGGATTGCATTTAAGTCAATAAAACCAGATTCAGACTTCTAGGAATAATCAATCAAAATTTATAACCAAACACTCCCTCCATTTAATGTCCTCTATACTCTCACCACCACCACCACTCACATCACATGCATCAATCTACACCTTCCGATCTTCTTCTTCATCATCACCAATCATCATCATCATCACCAATCACCATTTCAATTCCAATCACCATCTTCAATTCCATACATTTATTTTTCTAAACGTAGCTTAAGATAACACGATAACAAATAATATATAATATTCTACAACATTAACCAAAAATAAAATTGCAAAAATTCTCGATTTTTAGAAAGAAAATTTTATTAATACGTAACGTTATATTTTGGATTAATGTGTGATTTGTGGGGACCCAATAATTAATTTACATTCTCCACAACCAGGTGGCGATGTCCTGTGCCGTTGGATATCTTCACAAATCAATCATCAAGGCGGCCATGTTTTTATGCTGATCAGGTGGTCAGGATCTTTCCAACCTGACAGAAGTCATTATCTAGCTACAAAACCCTAAGCTAAAGGACCCTAACATATATAGTAACCTCTGTCTAGAAAATTGCCTCAATTTCACCGTGTTTCACTTCTTTTGTCTTCCTCTTTTGGGTGCTTAACGCTAATTACCAACATTGCCAATTAGAGTTCATTTTTTTATAAAAAAAAAAAAAAAATTTAAAAATGCTAAATATTATAGTTTAAATTAATTTATCAAAGTTCATATTTGTCAAAAAGACTTTTGATAAATTTTTATAAAATATATTTTATTAAATTTACAAAATTTTAAAAAAAATCGAAGAGACTTTTTGACGAATTCCATGCATGATGAGAATCCGTTTTCTGGGTTTTGTTATTATTAATTATGGGATTCAAATTCACATATCAATAATTAATATAATATATTATTATTTACAACAAAGGGAAAAACAAAGAAGAACATGAACAGAAAATTTGCAGGAGGAGAAGAAAAGTAGCTGAATAGGAGTAACTACAATTAAATTCAAAGACATTGAATATATAAAAGATTAACAGAAGAGTACAGAAGAACAATAAAAATAAAATAAAATAAAATAAAACACTGCAAAAGAAACAAGAGCATTAACACTAGCCTTCTCATGATCTTAATTTCTTTTCTAGTTATCTCTGATCAGTAACAGCAGCAGCTTCCTCCTATAAACCTCATTAAACATCACTGAAAAAGGCTAATGCCAATGCTCTTTCTTCATAGCTCATTCCATTCCACGCTCAAATATTGAAGAAGGGAAAAAAAAAATCAACAACAAAAAAGCTGCACCCTACAGATGAAATAAAAGATCTTACAGTAGTACTCTATTGTTTTTTTTTTTTTTTTTGGATTGTAATAACATTTAACTTACAAAACCTAGCTAGTTATGAAGAGGATTAGGACCTGTGTGAATTATTCTCTTATCATCTTCATATAAGCTGTTGTCTGGATTATTGCTGTTGGCTTCTCTCTCCAACAACTGGGCTGAGGTTGGAGGTGCATGGAAGGACTCATCACTGTGGAAAAACCTTGCTTTTCTGCTAGGTGGGGACTTAATGGTGGTCTGATGAGGAGAAGGAGCTTTACTACCTTCTTGATCATGATGAAGAAGAGCAAAAACCAGACTTAACTGAGAAAAAATCAAGATAACCCAGATCAAGAAGATAATAATTGCAGCTCTGCCTCCACCACATGATCTTCTCCTTCTTGTTCTTACAACTTCCAAAGAATCCATCATTTCAGGGCACAACAACAACAACCACAACCTGTTAACACGACACGAATACGAAGAAAAAAAGAATCACGAGAGAGAAGCAGCACCAAAATGAAAAAAGAAAAAAGAATGACTCAAATGGGATCACTCAGCTTGCAGTTTTTAGAGTGTAAATCTTGTATGAATTTCTCTGGGATATGATGATTTCAAGAGCTAGCTCTTCTTAGAGTCAAGGAAAAAAAAAAAAAAAGAAGTGAAAGAAAGAAAAAAACTTTTAAACTTTGGTGCAAGTCCCCTTATCTTAGGGTCTAATCACATGATCTTGACCCTTGATTCCTGGAACCTTCTATATATTTTCTTATTTTCTCTTCTGAATTTCTTTGGACTTTGCACCTTTTACTACTACTAGTATACTACTCAATCTCACTCTCCCATATATCTCACCTTCTTCCACTGCTTTTTTGATTTCTATTCTGTGCCTTTTGGCTTCTGTTTTTTTGTTTTTGTTTTTCTTGTTTTATACTAATTTTTTTTATTTTTTATTTTTTCCCTTTCTCTCATGTTGCTTGGAGAAGGTGTTGTGGGACTGTCCAGTATTAATAGCCGTTGTCTCCGGAGCATACATATATATAAATATATAAACAAACATATAAAACATATTTGAATGGTGTTTTTTTATATAAAAAATTAGAGAAATTTATTAATTAAGCATTGGTTAAACAGATGTTTGTACCATCTTTTTGATTATAGAAACCAAGTTGGGTGTTTTTTTTTGTAAGCTTTTTTTAACTTGGTTGTAAAATCCCTGGTTTCAGAGATTTGCTTGGCTCATCTCTGTGTTAAAAAATCTTCTCTTTTGGGATGACTTGGTTGCCCATTTCTTGTGCTTTTTATTTATTTATTTATTTTTTTCTTGGAGTCTTGGTCCATCCTTTTGAACTAGCTAGCTAGGGTTTGACTTGGATTTTGTTTTACAATAATGAGTAATAATCCCACAAGGGCATTTCCATTATATAATTTATAATATTATAATAGCTAGCTAGGGATACTTATATGTATAGCTTGGAGTAAAATGTTCTGCTCATTTTTGTCCTGACCTGAAATCGTTAAAAATAATACACTGTAATTAAAAATTGTAAAAGTAAAAAAAATAAAGGAAATTTATTTTAACTATTGGTTATGAGTGTTATTAGATTCTATCGAAGTCAGAATAAAAATTAAATCATAAGAGAATCTCAATCCAACTTATATATATTTTAACTACAGGAGGTACATTATAACTTAAATATTTTCCTTAAATTTAGACTTTAATATCTAATTAACTATTTATTTGTTTCAACTAAATGTAGAGATATTATCATGTCATTTTATACTTTGTGTCATATTTCTAATTCATGAGTTTCAAAGAAGAATATGACATTGTCAAAACTTTATAATTAGCAAATGAATATATATATATTTTTTTTAAATCAAGTTAATGGTGAGTATTTAAGTCTCAACCAGTAGATATGAGTAATTTTCTCTCTTTATTGAGAGAGCAGATATCTCCCGTTATAGGAGTAGCACGTTTAGTGATTGATCTCGGTAGATCCCGTCAATTTTTAACCTTGTAATTGTACTCTTCAAAAAAAATAGTTAGAGTATCCAAATCTAAATTTAAATTAATATACTCTACTTCTTAATTACTTTAGTGAAACAAAAATAATTAAAAATATATAAGAAACAAATAATTAACGAGACAAGACACAACCTAATACAATTCATCAATATATTTTAATATACATACATATATATATAATATAACCCTAAACAACCTAATAGGACTCAACACCAACATATGTGTCTCTGTCTACAACCGCTATTTTAAATTTTTAATACTAATATCGTATCAAATTGAATCTAAAACGTCATTTGTTATCGGATTAAGTAAAACCAATTACATTCTCATAACATGACTTGTTAATATGTATAGTAATTCTCAGATGCGGATCAAAACGAATAATGCATATCCATAATGCCATACACCAAAGATGTACAATATATATATATATATATATATATATATATATATATTGTGATGCCATAACATAACATGTCTTCTTCATAGTAGTTAATATAGGAACCGTGTGATGATCACTCACATTCAATACATACAGAAGTGATGAGATGTTGACTATGCAAGTAAGTAGCTTAGCTACCGTTGCAACTAGCTAGGGAATGACAGCTGCAGTAGATCACAGCCGTTCATCATGATGACCAATCCTCTGAAATTAATTAATGTAGTCAATGCTGATCACGTGAGATTGTCAACTTTAGATCAAGCTCCTCATTGGTCTGTTAATTCATTATAAATCACACTACCTTGCCAATAAACAAATTGAATAATTCGTGTGCTTTGTACTTTGATTATACAAGCAAAATCTTATGAAATTTAGACAGAAAAATAATGTTGTAAATAATGAATACTATTAACATCTTCTCTCTCGTTGTTTAAACGTAAACTTGTAACACATTGTATTTATATTCGTAGAACAACCTATTTATAAAAAATTCAAGTCCTCCGACTCGTAGATAAATACAGAAAAAAAAAAACAATCTTAGTCTAATGGATTTAATCAAGAGCTTGATGGATTTTTTTAAGTGATAAATTTTGGTAGAGTTCATGACAAATTTCATATGTTTCTTACAGATTTTGTCAGAATTCTGTAGAGTTTGTTAGATTTTTTCACAAATTTATATGGAATTAGATGGATTTTTAATGATTTGTCTTGAAAAAAATAATATTTTATTGATGATTATTTGAAATACATCAAATTCCATAGGGGTTGGATAAGAATTGATGAGACTTTTTATTTATATTTTTTATTTTAAAATTCATCAAAATCTATCAAATTCCATTACTTGAGCAATTTCTACAAAATGAATGACTTTTTAAATCCACTCAGATTTCGATAGAATCATTAAAATCATGGATTGAATACATCCATATTCCGATTGACTTATTAAAACTCTGGATTTAATACACCATACTTTTAAAATCTTTTAAATTCCAATCAATTCTGCACTGAATACAGCCCATAAGGAAAAACTAACTGTACTAATGTTATTTAATGATCACAATAATTATTTTTTTACATTAAAACTCCAAAACTCAAAAAACATTGAAATAATAAAGATACAAAATATTTAGGTAAATATCCACTTAGTTTCACCCAAGCTTCATCCTGGTCAGGTTACAATTTTGAGGATGCGGTACTTATTAGCGAACGTCTGATATATGGAGATATTTATACTTCCTTTCACATACGGAAATATGAAATTCAGTCTAAAATGAAGATATTTATTGGAATAAAAATTTCTCAGAACAATTAAAAACGAAAATTGGTTGACAGTTTATACAATAAAATATATCCATAAACTAATGTACTTGGCAAGAAAAAAATGATAATTTAATTTGTTTGTTAAATTATTATTATTATTATTATTTTTTATAGGTTACACAGGATTTATATTTTTGGCTAATTAAGTGACATTAACTAAAATTTGTTTCAACACTAAATTAATACTCATAAATTAAAGCCTCCTCAAATTTAGGTTGATATACTTGACCTCATATTTCAAAACATTCTAATAATAAAAACTTATTTTAATTCATCTAACTTGATTATCAATCAATAAATTTAGGAAATTGAAGTAACATGTCAATGAATTGGGTTGGTGATAGAATTGTAATCAACTTCCATGCATGTCCCACTTCAATCAATTAATATAGCATCTAATAGCTTGCAAGAAATATGTACATACCCTATGCAATGAATCTTATTAAATTCATCATAACTATAAGCTTGTCTCTCCATTACCTTCTTTCTTCTTCTTCTTCTAATTTTTTCCATGGTTCAAAATATTAATTTTACATATAAATTTTGTCCTCCAATAATTGGATTTTAGAATCAGGCTCATTTGAATCAGGCTCTGATACCAAAACTATCACACCACAACCGAAAGGTCAAGACATGATCTTTATAATCATGTATAAAAGAGTAATTTATTTGTAGGGCTATTGAGGAACATATGACATTTCATTACACACAAATTTATTGAAGAAATGTAGCACCATTAGCATCTATATATGTTTGTCCCATATGTTGCTACAAGGTACATAAATACATACATACATACATAAACACATATATTTCGTACATTACACACACATTCATATACATTCACATGATAAGTTTTAATATATATTTTAAAAAAAATCAGTTCATTCTTATGATCAAAATTATATTCATTATAATATTTACCTAACTTTTTTTTTACAAATAATTATGAGTAATTTAAAAGCTTAATAATAACAAAAGAATAAGCTTAAGGATAAACTAGCGCTACATTGGTTTCGGTCCTCATTATTTCACGAATTTATGAAAACTTTATGTACCTAAAAGTACATAGGGTGATTCTCTAGTACAGACGTTCTTAAAAAAAAAGAAAAAATTCATGATTAATTTTATAACGTTATAGCTAGATTTGTAATATTATAAAATATAAAACCAACTAATTAGGGAATTTATAGTTTTTATCTTCTCATAATGGAACTAACTTTTTAATGTCCGTTTCTTAATTGTGAACCATTTATTATGCAAAAACAAGTGCATCCAATGACGCGATTATTGGTCCTGGGCTCACATTAGTTTTTACAGGCTATTGATCTTCATATGGAGAGTTTACATACTTGGGCCTTGAAAAACAATTTCAGTGGAGCATCCAATATTGGGCCCCTTCCAGCCCATTTTTATAATAATATTATATTGATTTTTTTTATACTAGAAATATATCCATTTCAACCTTCTTGTCAATAAAAAAATAAATTTAAAAACCCATTTCAACCATACTCAATTTCCCCCCTTAATTTATCAGAATTAAATTTAAAAAAACCATCAAAAAATTATATAATTAAATAAAAATCAAATTTGCTAAACTCTAGCATGAATAGCGTTACCTCTCAAGCTATATTATATAATTTCAGGAGATTTTACCAACTAAGTTAGTTAGTAGGTTTTTATTTTAGATTGTTTAAAAAATTAAATATACAGTTGCCTCTTTCTAAAATGTGTGAAGACAAAAATAATAAAATAAACTATATGATAAACGAACTTTTTAACTATTTTAAAAAAGTTGGCAACAAAAGAGTATCAAAATAAAAAACAAACTCAAAAAGCATATCCCATTGGTACCTTCTTTTTTTTTTTTCTCTCTTTTTTTAAGAATATCCCATTGGTAGCCTAATTTGAATGAGTCTCCCATGTATTAATTTTGTGTTCAATCACAATTGAATTTGGAGGCATTGCTGATATGACTCTTATTCAAAGATTATTAAGTGGGGATACTCTCTCTCTCTATAAATATATATATATTTTACAACTTTTAAAATATATTCATAAGGAGGATCATATTAATTAATTAATCGAAACTGTGTGAGTAGACTTATTCTCTGGTTTAGGAGTAGATTCCTTATATTATTGGGAGTAGTTGTCCAGACTATTGGTCCCGGTAGTTCTCGTCTCCCATTATTAGGAATAGTTATTCGAATCGTGTTTGTATGATTTAATCTCGGTTGGTCATAGTAGTCCTCTAATCCGTAAGGTGTCAGATTTTACAAAAAGAAATCGAAATTTGTTTAATAAAAAACCAAATGACTTATTATAAAAAAATTTAATGCTAAAAGGTTTAAGTGATAGGAAGGCTACCCCAGTCCAGGGTCAGGGCATGCCACATGCCTCAGTGATGGCTTACAGTAGTACTTACAGATTACCCACCAAGAAGGACTGTCGACAAGACTCGAATCTTGGTTCTTGCCTGGGTGCTAGTGAGTACTCAATCAACCCTCATTAATAATGACTTATTATAAATTGAATGGTATTTTTTTTTTTTATTAAAATCATAATAATAAGTTACATATTTTAACTTTATATTCTAACTTATGTATTATATTTGAGGTCTCAATTTTTCTTAATTAAAGTAAGATTTGTCAAAAATTAATGTATATTTATCACAAATTAAAATACGAAGTTGATATGTGTAGGTATTGCCCCACAAAGTCAGATTCCATCATCACCAACCAAAAAAAAAAAAAGTGAAGCCAAATTTTCTATAACAAGAAATTAGAAATATACTAAAACTAATCACATTGAGAGTATATTTCAATGCAGAGAATGCACAGATTAGTGATACACCTTATTATTACTGAAAATATAATATGTAATACATGATTAGTATATATTATACTTACGTACAGAAGATTTACTCGGTCCAGCATTTCATGTCGACACTCCACAGTCCACACGCCACAGCAGTCTTTCAGTTTTGACAAAAATGTCCACACTAGCATTAAGTGGCGCATTTTGATTAGAAAAAAAGAATATGCGGATAGTCAAGCAAGAAGATTCGTGAATTCATGCGCATCTCTCTTACTTTATGCTTCACGCTCGCTATTTTTTTTTTTTTTTTAATTTTTTTTATTGTCTGAGAAACGGTTTTGTTTTTTAACTGAACTCAACTGCCTCTCCTCGCTCGCTCTCTCTCTCTCTCTCTCTCTCTATATATATATATGTAACCCCAGTCTCAGCTCCTCACCATCGCCAATTTTTCCAGGTATCTCTCTCTTTCTGTCTCTCTTTCGCTATTTAAACATTTGCAGGGGTCTTTTATTTTATTTTTTTTTATGTATTGTCTATGCGAAGTAAACGATATGGTGTTGGTTTTTTTTTTTTTTTTTCTGGGTTTGTATTTAGTGAAGCCTTTGGAGATTTAATTGTTGTTGTGGTGAAATTCACCTGAAAATTTGGTGTTCTAATCTGGGTTTGTGATAAAACCTTGGTCTGGTCCTGATTTGGACTTGTATGCTTGAAATTTGTTAATGCTGATTATTATTATTTTTTTCTTTTTTGACAAAATACTGCTTGATAATCTGAATCAATTCTCATTTTGTCAATGTTTTGAGATCAAGAAAAAAAAAAAGGAATTTTATCAGTAAATGTCTGGTTGTTTTTGTTGTGTCTGAGAATTAAACAAAAATATCTGAATTTTGATTCAAAATTTCTTTCACACTCTGCAGCCTTTTTGCCCGAAGTGCTAAATTATGTCACAGTTCAGATGCTTACTTATGTGAAACTGGGAATTTTCTTAATTTTGCTTAGACCATCTTCGTTTTGTTGGATTTATTATCTACTTGTGGTTTTGCTGTTCTTTTATTTGTTAAAATAGGCATTTAGGAGTATTTATAAGAGTAAGGGTTTTGTTTCTTAAAATCTTATTTTGCTTCGCTCGCATGTATGGACTAGACTTGTTACCATATAAAACTGCATACCAGTTTCATACTTTCTAGTCCGAGCACTTGTTCTAGTTTTTCTAGCTAGTGGGACCTTTTGTCTTTGTTTCTAAGATAGATGGAAATTTAAACTATTTTAAGAAATTGTTGTCGATTCTGCCGTTGTTCACTAGTAATTGTTTTTCAACTTAAAATGATGCAATGTTTTCAATAAAAATTTTACTTATATAAGATTTGGGGTCAACAACTTGCTCTTTCTGCATTTTTAGGAGCAGCTTTCTTCGCTAAATTCCTATAATATGTTTCATCATGATACCGTGTCTAACAGTTTCAGTTTGTTTTGCAGTAGTGTAGAAACTGAGCAGAACAAGTAATTGCTTCTGGCAAACTTGTTCCAATTGATGCCAGCAAGTTCTTGCTGGCATCTTGTAGCTGAATAGCTTATGTGTCCACAGAGAACATTGAACAGTAGTAAAGCCCTAGAGGGTGTCCATGGGGTGCATGTGGTGCCTCATTCACCGTTTGAGTTTAAAGAGATTGATCAAGATGGGGACTTATCGACGTCTGAAAGAACAGCTATTGGAGCTAATCAACTTCTATTAATGCAGTAAGTGCAAAACTGTGTCCTTGAAAGTATGCCTGATGAAAGTACTCTTTAGACCGTGTATCTGAGTAGTTGTTCTATTTAAATACTTGAGATTCATTCTCGTAGCTTTGGAGTTCAATTTTCTTCTATATTGGATTGTATATAGTCATATAAATCTAAAATCAGTATAAAATCCACAATAACGCACTGCTTACATGTTCTCCAGGCGAGCATGGCAGCAAAGACCAGCATGTTTGAGGCCAATTCAATGTAGTCTGCATGGTATTATTCTGATAAATTGTTTACCTTTTTCCCCTGCATGCATTCATATTTCTTCTACATGAATATATTTATGTTTGAACCGTTTTTGTCTCTTTTGTTAGGTGATCAGCATCTATTAGAAACAGCTGCCAATGTGCTAACCTCACTTCCTTTTATTGCTCTTGGACTCCAGGCACCAAGGTAATATTCCTGTGTAATTAACTTGATAAATGCATTAACAATCTTATATTCCGATTGTGTCTGATCGCTTACTCTACTTTGGGTACAGGAAGAATCTGAACACTAAGCTGTATGCTAATTCATTAATTGGTGTTGGAGTTGCGTCAAGTGTGTATCATTGTTCGAGAGGAAAATTGAGGAAGTATTTGAGATGGGCTGACTATACGATGATAGCCACAGCAACAGTGGTAAGTCAAAAAATGTTGAATAATCAAAGTTTTAACGAGAAGACGATATTTATCTATAACATCATTCATTTAGATTCAAGGCAGAAAATATAGCTAAAAAGAAAAACTCGAATACTACTATTTATTCAAAACATGTCTCATTACAAATTTCAAATTTTTTTCTAGTCACACATATAATAAGTTTTTCATGTGATATACAGTGAGTAGTCGAAACATATAAATTATATGGTTCATCCACCGTACACAAGTTTCTCTACGCATCTAATAAAATGACCCAAAGACAAAATTAACTTCCCCGTGTGAATTAGGTCATATCGAAACCACTTTGGCCATTTCTTAACTATAGATGCATATTAATTTGGTGTTTCTCATGATGTATTGTATACTGTAGTAATGGAAACAGAAGATTTAGCTCAAGGATTTTGGATCACTTGGAACCAATAACTATGTCTAGTGACAGAGATATTGCCTTGTCAATTCTTCCCTATTAATTAAGGGCATGTTCTCTCCTAGTTGTCCTGCATTTTTACTGTCATTGGATACTGAAAATGACTGCCAACGAGTAAAACTAATAACTCATGCCAGCTAATTTGCATAGCATATCATTAGTTCACCTCCTTGCCTTTTGCTTGAAGTCTTCACAGTTCTTCTCTAAAACATTAAAAATCTAAAACTGAAGAACCATTTTTTCCAGTGTATGTCAAGGGCCCTCAGAGATGAGAATCCAAAGTTGTTGATGGCAGCGTCTGCAATGTTTCTACCTATCCAGCCTCTGATGGTTTCAGCTGTTCATACAGGACTGATGGAGGTAACTAGCTGGTTCTTGACCCACTTTTGTAGTCTTTTATAAATAAGTCATCTTTTTTGTAAAATTGATTTACTAATCCATGTGCATGAAGGTCAGAAAATTGTGGAGGATCCATCACTGAATATTTAGAGGTTGTCGTAATTCTATCCTAATTTTCTTATATGTATACATTAACATATATTTAGGATGAAAAACTATTTATTCCTTTTTTGTAGCATAGGTTATAGAAATAACTGCACAGGTCATTGAATATCTAATTCGACACTGTTTAATTAGCTAAGGTTCATCACCACTGAATATATAACAAGCATGTATGTAAGACAGACTTTATCCTCTCAGAATTCAGCATTCTGAGTTTTTATTTGAAAAACATATACTATTGTAGAACTACATTCTTGTAGATTCTTCCTATTGCTTGATTTTGGTTTATAGGTCAATATCATTGGCTAGTAACTGTTTTAGGCTATGTATAACTCCATTAAATACTAGCCCTCAACTTCTTATTCCTTGATGAGGGCAGGATTCTGATCTTAGGGTCTCATGACAAGTTGTCATAAACTTCTAGTTTTAAATGGTTGATACTTTCTATTGGATTAAAATCTAAACCATACACATTTTTGTCCAACCAATTTCCTTCTTTTTGATTTCATATATCAGCAATCAATAATCAACTTCAATATGATTTCGCTAGTAACTTGTGCTAGAACAAGTGACTATATCAACTAAGCAACATGCAACATGATGATAAAGTAAACAGTGCAAAGTCAACATGTTTTATTTCAAAAACAGGTAGCATTTTTGCTGCAAACAGTGAAGCCTATTGATTGAGGACAAATTTTGCTTCCTACCAAACAGAAAAAATAGAAATAAGGAAACAAAAAAACCCACTATATTGGTTTACGAGTTTCTTATTATTTTACCTATCCATTTTACATACCATGACCTGCTGACTATTTGTTGTGTCTCTCGATGACATATTATGTTCTGAACTGCTGTTGGATATAATTGGAGTGACCTCTCATGAGTTAAAGCAGTCCTTTTTCTGCAATAATTTTCTGTGTCGTTTATTCATTCCAGGTAGCATTTGCAAAACGAGCAGTAAAAGATCCGAAACTGAGAATGGCGCACAACGTGCATAAGATGTCATCATTGATAGGAGGTGTTCTTTTCTTGGCCGATGATGTCTTTCCTCAAACTCCGTTCCTTCACGCTGCATGGCATCTTGCTGCAGCTGTTGGTGTAAGCACTTGTAACAAGCTTCTGGAGTAGAGTGTATATATATATCTCTCAGGCCAATTCCTTGTTAGTTATTATTATCCATTTGTGAAGAAAAGCCGCAGCTATTGCTGCGTTTTCCTACATTCCACCAGAATCACTTAAAAATGGGAGAAGGTACTGTTGTAATGGATCAGCACATTTTATCCAATGATTCAACCCCAATTGGGTTTTTCATGATCTTCTTCTCCTTCCAATGTAAAGACGAATTATTGTGCAGTTTTCTGTTCACTATTGTATCTATGCAACTTGAACTAAGAACATAATTATTAGATTAAATGATATGATGCCACGTGTATGGGATGAAAATAGTAGATTAATGAGCAAACATGAATAGCGCCAATCAGTCCATCCAATCTTATTGTCTTAGCTAGATGCAGACACTCAGTACAACATACATTGTTCAACAGAATGAAGAAATTCTTCTGCAAACAGATAACGACTGTGCAAAGGACGGTAACGACTAGATAAGATAACGACTATGCTGTTGCACATGAACGTGGATTTTCTTTATATATGAATATATATAAACTTATGATTCATAGTTAAAAAGATTTTGATACATTAACTGACACCGGATAAGTGAACACTTAAAGATAGGATACTCGTCACTCTGAGAAATCCACCAAAGACATAAGAGTTGGAAAGGTAGAAGAAAAAGTAGAAGAACAACTCCTCTCAAGCCAAAGGCTATTAGATTTATCAATTCTGATGTGAGTATTAAAATAGAGGTGAGGGATTTATATAGGTGATCGTGGAACATTCGACCATGAGTGAGATAAGTCCAAATTAATAAGATACATGCATGAGAAAAATAGATAATGCCTCATGTGCTTATTAGACTTAACCAAGTGTTTGAAAAAAAGAGTTTAGAGTTTTGATTAATGAATCTTCATTTAATTTCCGCTGCACGAGAACTCGTCTCTGAGTTCTCCTCAATATTTCCATGGTAACGGGAGAAATCCGGGACGTTGAAAGTTGTTGAAACACCATAATTTCCAGGAAGTTCAATTTTGTAAGCATTTTATCCAATTCCCTTGAGTACTTTAAAATGGCCATCAGCTCCTGGCTTCAACTTTCTATTATTGCGCCGAGGAAAACGCTCTTTGCGAAGAATGACCCAAACTAAATCACCTTCCTTGAAAGCAGTAGGCTTCTTATGCTTGTTTGCTTGAGCTTGATACTTTTGATTCTGCTTGATTGTACGATCGCAGACTTGTTCATGCAATTTCTTGATTTGTTTTGCTTGAGCTTCAGCATCTCCACTAAATTGATATGTTGTAGGAATGAGAGCTAAATCCAATGGCTAACTGGATTTCTTCCATAGACAACTTCAAATGGGCTGGTACCAGTTGTCTGGCTGGTAGAACGGTTGTAGGCAAATTCTGCTTGAGCCAGAATAAGGTCCCATTGACAAATGTCTTTACCAACCAAACTTCTCATTAGATTTCCAACACTTCGGCTGACAGTTTCAGTTTGCCTATCAATTTGCGAGTGATGAGATGAACTGAACTGTAGAGTAGTCCCTAATTTCCGCCAAAGAGTACGCCAGAAGTGACCAACGAACTTCGGATCTCGATCGGAAGTTATTGTTTTTAGAATACCATGAAGCTTGACAATTTTTTTGAAATAAAAATTAGCAACATGAGAAGCATCTAATGTTTTTGTACATGGCACAAAATGAGCCATCTTGGAGAATCGACGCACCACAACCATAATGGAATCTTTGCTTCATTGTGTGCGAGGCAGTTCCACCATAAAGTCAATGCTCAAATCTTTCTAGGATGCTTTAAGAACAGGTAGTGGCGTATATAAGCCGATGTTTTACCCATGACTTTTAGCGATGTGACAAGTTCGACAACGCTCCACAAGGTGAGTAACACCTCTTACCATTTTGAGCCAGTAAAAATGTTCCTATACAGGCCAAAAGTCTTGTCTCGATCAAAATATCCACCAAGTCCACTGCCATGAGCTTCTGCAAAAATGCCTCTCGTAGGGAGCATTCTGGTATGCACAAGCGAGTTCCCTTAAAAAGGAAACCTTCTTTTAACAAGAAATCACCATATATTCCATTGGAACATTCTTTCTAGATTTTCTTGAAGAATGGATCATCTTTATAGAGTTCTTTTAACACTTGGAATCCTGCACTTTGACCTCCATGGTGGTCAAACAAGAGTGCCTTCTACTCAATGTGTTTGCAACTTGGTTATGGTTAACTGACTTATGCTTGATATGGAAAGTGTATACTTGCATAAACTCCAACCATCGAGCATGTCTACTTTTCAGCTTGTATTGGCAATTAATAAATTGCAAGGCACTATGATCCCAATATAAGATAAATTCTTTGTATATGAGGTAATGGTACGAATGATCTAGAGCTCTTGTTGGGAAAATTAACCTCCCCAAAACCTCCCTAGAAATATGCTAAATATCAGAAATAACAGAGAAATAAAATAGAAAATAATAACAATCACCACAACACAATAATTTACGTGGAAAAGTCCAAAACCAGGAGAAAAACCACGGCCCTCAGAAAGAAATTCACTATGTGATAATTATTACAATCACACAGACTATTCTCTCAAGACTACCACACCAATACACTCACACTCTCTCAAAGCATAAAATAATTCACACCTCTCTACACTCTAAAATAAGAGAAACAAGAAAGGAATTTAATTAGAATTAAATACAATGCTTTAAGTGTATTTAATTGGTGCAATTAGAAACTAAAGACTTGATCTCCTTATATAGCCTTGAGAAGCCTTGACATATTCTTATTTTTCCAATGTGGGATTCATATCCCTTCATTGCCTTCTCATTTGCTCTCACAATTTTGCTAATTTTTTAACAAATCTCCACCTTGGCAAAATACAGGAAACCTCCGCCCTTCCGCCGCAACTTTCATGCAACCATTGTCTATACCGACAATCATAATTCTCAACCCAGAGAACTATCATACTCCGCCGCAACTTTCATGCCACCATTGTCTATACCGACAATCATAATTCTCAATTCAGAGAACTATCATACTCCACCATAAAAGTATACCACTTAGAATTAATCACCAATTCTAAGATTTCTACCTTGGCACATGTCGAACAAACTTGCTGAAATTTATGGTGCAACTCCCATGTTGGCTTTCCTGGAAGTTCTTCAGCCATCGACATAATTCTACCACACACCTTGCATCAATGCCGCCAACCAATGCCCGTGTGCAAACTTATGGACCCACTAGTAGTGTCACATCCTTTTTCATAGCACCTAGTGATATGCTATAAGGATGTACATATCCTTCTCAAAGGATAAATTCAGTGTCTTCACAAGACACACTATTAGTGTGATTGTTGGAGCTACCTGCCGAACCTGCTCCACCGTTTTGACAATTTTTCTTAACATGCCCAGATTGCCCACGCGCCCAGCAAAATATTTTCTTCCTGGACTTATTCTTCTTCCAATTGCTCCCATTGCTAGCTACCAATGCTGTGTCTTCTGATGAAGTACGACCTCCACCCTTCAGCCTTCTCTCCTCAGAAAGGAGTTTACCGGTAACTTCTGCAAAATTCAGAGTCTCCTTCCCATATACCAAAATAGGTTTCATATGTTCATAGGAAGATGGAAGAGACAATATAAGCCTTAATGCTTTATCTTCGTCTTCAATTTCAACTCCAATAGACTCCAGTTCAGAAACAATACCATTGAGAACACTCAGATGATCTGAGATTTTTGCACCTTCCTCCATACGCAGAGTATGAAACTGTTCTTTCAGGTACAACCGATTTGAGATGCCTTTTGCCTGATACAACCCTTCAAGTTTTTCCCAGAGTTCCTTGGCTGAATGTATTCCATGCACATTTGCAAGAACATTCTTGGCCAAACACAGACGAATCACACTTGCAGCTCTCAAATCCATTTCTTCCCAATCTTCATTGCTCATACTAGACTCACCTTTGCTGGAATCACCTTTGCCGGAATCTTTTAAAACAGAGCCTGATTTCTCCTTTAATACCTTGTGTAAACCGGATTGTATTAACACATCCTTGACTTGCACTTACCACAAGCCAAAATTAATCTTTCCATCAAATTTCTCTACATCAAACTTCAAAGAAGAAAATTTAGACATTCTAACCGTATACTGAAATAGTGCCCGTAGTTCGTGAACAGCACTCCAGGTAAGTTCCCAGGAAAGAGAGGTGGGTCACAATGGACACACTTAAATATCAAGTCTTTCCTAGCCAGAACCTTCCTTAGACAAGCACTTCCACAATACTACCACACTTAACTCCAGCAACCAAGAACAATTTAGACCAAGAACAATTCTTTTCTGATGTGGAAGATCAGACAATGCTGCAACCACAGAGCATACTAAGAATTTTCTAAAACCTCTGACACCTTAGCAACCAACCTAGGCTCTGATACCACTTGTTGGGAAAATTAACCTCCCCAAAACCTCCCTAGAAATATGCTAAATATCAGAAATAACAGATAAATAAAATAGAAAATAATAACAATCACCACAACACAATAATTTACGTGGAAAACTCCAAAACCAGGAGAAAAACCACGGCTCTCAGAAAGAAATTCACTATGTGATAATTATTACAATCACACAGACTATTCTCTCAAGACTACCACACCAATACACTCACACTCTCTCAAAGCATAAAATAATTCACACCTCTCTACACTCTAAAATAAGAGAAACAAGAAAGGAATTTAATTAGAATTAAATACAATGCTTTAATTGTATTTAATTGGTGCAATTAGAAACTAAAGACTTGATCTCCTTATATAGCCTTGAGAAGCCTTGACATATTCTTATTTTTCCAATGTGGGATTCATATCCCTTCATTACCTTCTCATTTGCTCTCACAATTTTGCCAATTTTTTAACAGCTCTAATAAAAGCAAAGAATTCCTTGGCATAGGTTGAATATCTTGCTCGAGGCTTGTTCAGCTTCTCACTCAAGTAAGCAATGAGCTTACCTTCTTGACTTAAAACAATACCAATCCCCACATTTAAAGAGTCACAATCTACTTCGAATACTTTGTCAAAATCTAGGAGAGCCAAAATCAGAGCTTTGCTCATCTTCATCTTTATAAGCTCAAAACTTTGTTGTGCTTCAGAATTCCATTTGAAACTCCCTCCTTTTAGACACTCGTTAACTGGAGCAATAAGGGTGCTGAATCCCTTGATGAAACGCCGGTAAAATGAGGCAAGGCCATGGAAGCTTCGAATGTTATCGAGTGAGGTTGGTGTGAACCAACCAAGGTTGTAGAAAGCGCTAGGCGCTAGTTGGGCGACGACCCACTGCCTAGCGCCTAGATTGCTTAAGCAGGGATTAAGCGTTCTGCCGTAAGTCGGCCGGCCGGAGACAGATAGGATAATATTTCAAGTAAATTTCCAACAAAATCCAACCAAAGTCAATCAAATTTCCAAAAAAAAATTCAAGTTCAAGTAAAATCCAACCAAGTCAATAAATTTCCAACAAAACTACCAAAGTCAATCAAATTCTAAGTTCAAACCAAATTCAATCACATCCAAATTTAAAATAAGGCAACAACACGAATAAAGTATTAAACAAATAAGTTCATAAAGTACGAAAATAAATTTCTAGCTCTATAAAGTAGTAAACAAATAAACTAATAAAGTTCATAAATTTCTAAGTGTCAAGGTAATCATATTCTTCTCCATATCTTTCCAACACTTATTCTTCATTGGATTCGAACTTAAAATTATTTTCCTCCGCCTATTCATCTTCGGATTCAAACTCTTATCCAAGATCTCTATTAACTCTAGCACTTGTTCGAGGTTGTGTCATTTCATCCGCACCGGTTGTTTCATCAACCAATTGCCAAGTAAGCCCCGTACTCGGCTCAACCTCTTCATCACCATCATTAACTATCCATCTTTGTGCATTACTAGAATTACCATCACTTGCTAATAGCACATCTATGTTGGCCTCCTTATCCATTAACCTTTTACACTTATTCATCAATTTGAAATTGAATTGGACGAATACTAGGTTGTTCAATCGATCAACATCTAGTCTATTGCTTTTATTCGTATATATCTATATAAAAGTGAAAATGTGAAATTAATTAAAAAATAAAAACTAGCATTTGCTAATGCCTAGTAAATAATAACGTAATAAACACTTACCTCTTCAAAAGTGTTCCAATTCCTTTCACACCTGGATGAACTTGTGGTTAATACGAGGATCCTTTCCGCCATCCTTTTCAAGTCAGGTGTTTGATGTCCAAACACAAACCACCATTGAGCTACATAATAAGAGAATTAGAGATTAATAGTTTAAATGTTAAACACAGACCACTATTAGTGAATACTTGTTAGTTGTTATTACCTGGATTATATGTGCTATTGTTGTTATCCCATGCTTGTTGAGTCATTACTCTTCCAAAATTACCCTCTTTGTTGGTATGCTTCGCCAAGTCGGTCATTAAGATCTTTGTTTGCTTGTCAAAGTCACCGGGAAAGAGCATCTCTACACAAGTACATAACGCATCTATTAGATCACAATCTTTTACAATATGAAGATCTTGATGGCAATAGAAGGGATTTAAAAGATATGTCGTCTTATGTAATAGAGTATCGAGCCGATCCTTGGATTTACTATCAATGATGTCAAGGATTGGCCGATAAGCATTTTCACTATTTTTCAAGGCCACCTTAATCTCTTCTTTTGCTTTCTTAAGCTTTCCATATAAAAAAAACCCATGAATGACTTTAGATCCCCATTAACTAGTCGAAGCACCTTCACTAAAGGAGCAAATACCTTCAAGCACAAATTGACCCAATTCCAAAAACTCAAGTTCAACACGGTAGAGTAGGCTGCCTTCCCCTTAACGGTTTTCGACCATTTGCAATCTTTCCATTTCGTGCTAGTAAACATTGCCCTTAAACTTTCCTTTTTCTCCACCAAACTTTGCAATGTTAGGAAAGCAGAGGCAAACCTAGTGACTCCTGACCTAATTATTTTTAAGTCCTCATCAACCATAAGGTTTTGTGATGTGGGTAAATAAATATCGTAAAGGCTTTGGCACTATCAAGAGTTTTTTTGAACTTTGGTATTTTTCCAATACCTTCAAGCATAAGGTTGATGGTGTGAGTAGCACATGAGGACCAAAATATGTGTGGCATCCGATCCTTCAACAATTTTGTCGCAGCCATTGTAACACCCCCGACCCGAATCCGCTAGGACCGAATCGGGGAGCGCTACCGGATACAGACATATACGGATACAGAAAATTGAAAACACTAGTGGAAGCACCTTCTTATACAGTTAGTGTAACACCCCTTGACCCGACCCGTCTGGATCAACCCAGGGAGCGTTACCGGGTTTTCAAATTTCTTTCTTCATTCTGTTTATAAGCTGAAAATCAAATAAGTTATAATTTAAAAATCATTTCTAGTGAGCCCATTAAAATCAGATTTCAAAAATTTTGGCAGAGTTTCCCCTGTTTTTCTGATTTCCAAAAACCTGTTTCAAATCAAACTCAATTCAAATATAATCCACAACACTTCAAATATCATTTCATTCAAATGTGCACTCTGCCGTTTAGTGCGACTTTCCAACAGTTTTTTTTTAAATAAAAAAAATAATTCGGAATTCAATAGTTACAAACCTTTTTAAAATAAAAACAAACAGAAATCATCTTTAACAACCTTTAAAAATGAAAAACAGTAATAATAAATTTAATTACAAAACACAAATATAAACCACAATTACAAATATTTGTATATGCATGCAATCTACACATATTATACAACAATATATTTATATATCTACCCAAATGTAGTGACTCTGGCTCTCTGTCAGCAACTCTCTCTTCAATCTTTGGCCTCTGTAGTAGCCAAAATATGTCTGGCCCAAAGTATGGCCCAAAGACAAAGCCCATAGCTAAAAGTGGGACTACACTCTCATGTAGTACGACGGTGGCTCAGCATGAAGATCAAGTCGCACGACATGAAGTACCATCATATAGACGTACTAGTTCGAAGATCTTGTCGTACGACATGAAGCACTCATGTAGTACGACGACGTACTAGTTCGAAGATCTTGTCGAACGACATGAAGCACTCATGTAGTACGACGACGTACTAGTCCGAAGACTATGTCGCATGACATGAAGCACTTATGTAGTACGACCGTGCTACATCACCCAATCGTGGTCCAGATTGACAAGAAACCTACATGTCGTACGACATAGCATCTCCGTCGCTCCGAGGGAGACCAGATTGTGATCTACTTTGAAACAGGTCCTACAAAGTCATAATGACACTTGATGGCGGCCAAATCAAAAGAAGCACCCAGATGCTTTCTTGGTGGAAGACAGAGAAGAGAGAATGATGAGATCCCTCAAAAAGAGGAAGCATCAGTCTCCTATAAAGAGGAAGATAATCCCTCATAAAAGGGGACGGCCGAAAAACTGAGATCCAGATATTACTGAGAAAGAACCACACCCTCCGGCCATTGCTCATCTTCTCCAATCACCCTCCGACCTTACATCTCCTTTGATCAAAGAAACCCCAACTGTGAAGATAGCAGGAAGTATTTCTCACTCATCTCCATTTACGAGCATTACACATTCATTAGCACTCGCTAACTTGACCGTCGGAGTGACTTTGGCCGGCACCATCCCAGTGTCCCAGACGTCCTGCGGGTCACGCGTGTTCTGTCTTTGCAGGTTGTAGTGCCCCGTGTCCCCGAGCGATTTTTGAGGACTACAATTTGGCGCCCACCGTGGGGCACGACAATCTCTAAGCAAGCAAAGGTAGAACGCGGCAACCCCGACTATGTCATCTGACGATTTTCATCACGATGCGATGGAGGTTAGGGTACAACTCCTCATATCCCAGATGCAAGAGAATACCCAAAGGCTCCAAGCACTCGAACAAGAGAATCAACGAGTGTTGGCAGAGAACCAAGAATTGCAGAATAGGATCAGTTCGCTCACTGCCGTACGACCGTTTGGAGACGCTTCGACGTCCCAACCCGTGCCATTTGAGCAAGCCGCTCACGCTACTTATTACGCGCCAGTCCGCCCGGACGAACATGGTACTACCGTTAGAGACCTCGATCCAACCCGCGTGGGCTCAGAGCCCAACATTCGAGTTACGAGTGGACCCCATATCGTCGCACGACATACGACAGAGAATATACCAAATAGGATGGGAGGACATCGATCAGACGACGTGGCAAGAGCAATACAAGGAGTGCCACCTATATCCACTCCCAATGGCAACGTCGGCTCAACCCAACCAACCATCCCGCTACAAGGAACGTCATCTGGCCCTTCGCATTCAGCGCCGTCAGACTCAAACCGAGTAAGCGCCGAGCCGACCTTGGCCAATCGAGACTTGGCACGAAGGTTCACAGAGATGGAAGCACTCATCCAACGCATTCCGGGAATGCCCACTCCTATAAAGAAAAGTGCGGCCAATAGTTTTGCCGACTCTCCCTTCGTCGACACAATAGCATTGGTAGAGATGCCAAGGAAGTTCAACTTTCCAGGTATGAAGCAGTACGACGGTACGACGGATCCCGACGACCACATTGCGCAGTATCGACAACGGATGTTCACAGCCGCCGTCCCGCGTGACCTTAGGGAAGCATGTATGTGCAAAGGTTTCGGTTCAAGCCTCGTAGGACCTGCCCTACAATGGTACACCAACCTTCCCAATGTTTCCATCAACTCTTTTGCTCAACTCACTGACACCTTCGTAGAGCAGTTCGCTAGTAGTCGGAAGTTAGAAAAACAATCCGACGACCTTTACACAGTCAGCCAAAGGAGGAATGAACGCCTACGTGACTTTGTTGGCCGTTTCAACCATGAAAAAGTGTCCATCCCTCATTGCAACCAGGCGACAGCCGTATCAGCCTTCCGCAAGGGTCTGCTCTATGATTCCGACCTATACAAGGAGCTCACCAAGTACCCTTGTAAAACCATGGAAGACGTCCTAGCCAAGGCATGGGCACAGATAAAATGGGAAGAAGACGAAGTAAACTGCAAACCTAATAGAGCGAACTACAAGGAAGATAAGTCGGAGAGGATGGTCGAACCACGAATCACCAACCGACGTAGCGGGCCATACCCAACAATACCCCGAAAGGACGGCCATATGAGGTACGAGCGACGATGCGACGACAGACCACCAAGGCCGTTCATCCGACCAAAGAATATAACGCCAGAATATAATTTGAACATCAGGCCGGCAGAGGTAGTCGCCATACTTAAAGGATTGGGTAGATCAGTTCGGTGGCCAGATAAGATGATGAGCCCGCCTGATCAAAGAGACAACTCGAAATGGTGCGAATTTCACGGCGACCACGGCCATCGAACTGAGTATTGTGTGGCACTACGATTGGAAGTGGCCGAACTACTCAAGAAGGGTCACCTTAAAGAATTCCTGACTGACAGGGGTAAGCAGACTTTGGTGAACAAAGATAGGTCGCGCGATATTATTTCAGTCCCTCCACCGGAGCCTCCCAAACATGAGAGAACCGTGAATGTCATCTCTGGCGGATCAGAAGTGAATGGAGTAACCTACTCGGAGGCAAAGCGCCACTCAAGGCAAGCCGGTCGTACGGACGTCCAACGAACTCATACGGTAGATCCTACGTATAACTATCCAATCAGTTTCAGCAGCGATGAGCATATGGACTTATTCAATCCCCACCACGACGCACTAGTCATCTCACTAACGGTGGCCAATTGTTTGATCAGACGGATTCTAGTGGATAATGGAAGCTCAACAAATGTACTCTTTCTCGACGCACTAAAAGAGATGCATATTGATGAGTGCAACATCGCACGTCGCTCCACAATCCTTGTGGGATTTAGTGGGGAACATAAGAACACTCTGGGAGAGATCACCCTTCCAGTCTACGCGGAAGGCGTCAACTTGAACACACATTTCCTCATCCTGGACTGTCCGTCGTCCTACAACATAATCATGGGTCGCCCGTGGATTCATGAGATGAGGGCAGTTCCCTCAACGTATCATCAGGTCATCTGTTTCCCTACTAGGTGGGGAGTTCACGAGATCCGAGGACAGCAAAAGACTTCGCGTGACTGCTACCAGAACACTCTTAAAAGCAGGTCGTCCGACTTATAGCAATTACAGAGTGAAAGCACCCCCACCAACAAAGACAAACCCGATATGGAAGAACTTGACGAAGTATCCATACATCCAGATTTTTCGGACCACAAAGTTAGTATCGGGTCCCGCCTTCCACAAAATATCCGAGCAAGACTACTCAGCTTCTTGACAGCGCGACACGACAGCTTCGCATGGTCGCACGCAGATATGATCGGAATTAGCCCAGAAGTCCTAGTACATAGGTTGCAAGTCGACCCGGATCATCCACCTGTGAAGCAAAAAAGAAGGAAGTTCGCGCCCGAGCGCAACAAGGTTATAAATGAAGAAATCCAAAAGCTAATTGACATTGGTTCGGTGAGAGAAGTAAATTACCCAGACTGGCTCGCAAACGTAGTGGTAGTGAAGAAAAAGAATGGAAAGTGGCGAGTTTGCATCGACTTCACAGACCTCAACAAGGCTTGTCCGAAAGATTCCTTCCCTCTCCCACACATCGACATGATGGTGGACGCTACGGCAGGCCACGAAATATTGAGCTTCATGGATGCATTCTCCGGTTACAACCAAATCCTTATGCATCCGGACGACCAAGAGAAGACTTCTTTCATCACGGAGCGCGGCATTTTCTGCTACAAGGTAATGCCATTCGGCCTCAAGAACGCTGGGGCAACCTACCAAAGATTAGTCAACAAAATGTTTGCAACCATGCTTGGACAGACTATGGAGGTCTATATAGACGACATGCTGGTAAAGTCATTAGTAGCAGACCAACACCTCGACCACCTCCGGCAATCGTTCGACATCATCGACAAGTATGGGATGAAGCTTAATCCGACCAAATGTTCCTTCGGAGTTTCATCAGGGAAGTTCCTTGGCTACTTAGTAACCAAGAGAGGTGTCGAGGCCAACCCGGATCAACTCCGATCCGTCATGGATCTAAGGTCCCCCAAAAGCATCAAAGACGTACAAAAGCTAACCGGACGACTCACGGCCCTCAACCGATTCATTTCGAAGTCGTCCGAAAAATGTAAACCTTTCTTCGATGCTCTAAGAAAGAACAGGTCGTTCGATTGGAATCAAACAAGCGAGGACGCCTTCCAAAATATAAAAAGGTATCTAGCGAACCCACCTCTCTTGTCCAAACCTAAGGAAGGAGAGACCCTCCTGCTCTACCTCGCTGTATCCGAGACGGCCGTTAGCGCGGTACTGATAAGGGAGGAGGATGGCAAACAACTCCCCGTATACTACATCAGCAAGACCCTACTTGACGCAGAGACAAGGTACACCCAACTTGAGAAATTAGCTCTCGCACTAGTCACAGCCGCAAGGAAATTACGGCCGTACTTCCAATGCCACACTATTAGTGTACTCACTGAATTCCCCTTGAAGAGTGTCCTACATAAACCTGAACTATCCGGCCGTCTAGTGAAATGGGCCGTAGAGCTGAGCGAATACGACATCAACTACCAACCTCGCACGGCGATCAAGTCGCAAGTGCTGGCGGATTTCATAGCAGACTTCACACCAGGGATTCTACAACGAGCGGAGGAAGAACTTTGCACTATGTCGTGCGACACGCCAAGGGAAGAGTGGAGTTTAGCAGTTGATGGATCAAGTAACGCTAGAGGCAGCGGGCTGGGAATAGTACTTACCTCCCCTACGGAGCACGTCATTGAGAGGTCCGTCAGATGTGGATTCAAGACCACCAACAACGAAGCCGAGTACGAAGCCCTCATAGCTGGGCTCACCTTGGCAAAAGACTTACACGTCGAGCGAATCAAGGTACGCAGTGACTCCCAATTAATTGTGAGACAATTGCAAGGGTCCTATCAAGCTCGGGACTCGAAGATGTCGGCCTACTTGACCTTGGTAAAAGAGTTACAAGCTTCATTCGAGTCATTCGACATCGAGCAAATACCCAGATCCGAAAACGCACATGCCGACGCACTCGCCAACCTTGGGTCCTCACTGGATACCACAATGGAGCGAACCATTCCCATGGTATTTGTCCAATGGCCAGCTGTGTGGAAACCAACAAAGCTCGAAGTCAATCCAATTTCAGACGAGCCAACTTGGGTCACCCCGATTTACGACTACTTGAGAGACGACGCCCTCCCACCTGACAAAGTAGAAGCACGAAGAATTAAGATCAAGGCCGCCCGATTTTCTATAATAGAGGGTCAACTGTACAAGCGATCCTACTCCGGGCCCTACCTCAAATGTCTCGACCCAGTCGAAGCTCAGCAAGTACTCAAGGACTTACACGAGGGGCAATGCGGGAATCACTCGGCCGGGAGAAGCCTGGCCAATAGAGCAATCACAGCCGGGTACTACTGGCCCACAATGCGATCCGAGTCGCACGACCTCGTCAAAAGGTGCGACCCATGCCAACGCTTCGCCCACATTTTACATCAACACCCGGAAAAACTCCACCCCATTTCAGCACCATGGCCCTTCATGAAGTGGGGTATGGACATAGTAGGGAAGTTGCCCATCGCTACAGGGGGCAAGGTCTACATGTTAGCCGTGACCGACTACTTTACAAAGTGGGTTGAAGCCGAGTCGTACGTGAGAATCAAAGACTCTGAGGTCAAAAGCTTCATTTGGAAGAATGTCATATGCCGTTACGGGGTTCCAAAGGAAATAGTCACCGACAATGGCTCACAATTCATTTCATATGATTTCCAAGACTTTTGCGACAAGTGGAGCATCAAACTAAGCTATTCAAGCCCAAGATACCCTCAAGCTAACGGACAAGCAGAATCCACTAACAAGACAATCATGTCCACCCTCAAGAAGCGACTCGACCAATGCAAAGGGAAGTGGGCCGATGAGCTACCGGGTGTGCTATGGTCTTACCGTACGACGGTCAGAACGTCAACAGGAGAAACACCATTCTCTCTATCTTACGGCTCAGAAGCCGTCATAGCAACAGAAGCTGACTACCCTTCTTATAGGATACGACACGCAACAGAAGAAGCAAACGACAGAGAATTGCTGAGTGAACTCGACACAATTGACGAACGCCGCGACAAGGCTGCAATCAGATTGGCCGTATACCAACAACGAGTCGCCCGCCATTATAACAGAAGTGTTCGTCTCAAGTCATTCCATATTGGAGATTGGGTTCTTCGCCGCATCTTCCAAAACACAAAGGAAAAAGGAGCGGGCAAATTCGGTCCTACGTGGGAAGGACCATATCAAATCACCAATGTATTTGGAAATGAAGCCTATAAACTACGATGTACAGATGGCATGGAGATCGGCAACAGCTGGAACGCGTGCCATCTAAAACAATATCAGTTTTAGAAAAATATATATATATATATCTATCTATATATTTCGAATTTTATCACTATACAATATTTTTTACGCAGGTCAGCATTGCACAGTCTATCATGAACTACATCACAAGTTGCAGTGTGCAACTGAGCAGTTACACACTCCAACTGGGGCAATTCAATATCACAAACAACAAAATCTACGACAAAACTCGACCATGACCCGCATTCAAGGTCATGGATTCTCCATCTCCACACGATCACATGACCCGCATTCAAGGTCATGGACTCTCCATCTCCACACGATCACATGACCCGCATTCAAGGTCGTGGACCATGACCCGCATTCAAGGTCATGGATTCTCCATCTCCACACGATCACATGACCCGCATTCAAGGTCATGGACTCTCCATCTCCACACGATCACATGACCCGCATTCAAGGTCATGGACTCTCCATCTCCACACGATCACATGACCCGCATTCAAGGTCATGGACTCTCCATCTCCACACGATCACATGACCCGCATTCAAGGTCATGGACTCTCCATCTCCACACGATCACATGACCCGCATTCAAGGTCATGGACTCTCCATCTGCAAAACGGTCACACGACCCGCATTCAAGGTCACGAACCATGACATACCCTCAAAAAGGTAACCATCTCCCATAGCCGTACGACCAACACTCAAGGACGTAGACGCAAAGGCAAAATATAGTCACACCACCATCATATAAAAGAATATAGTCATACACGAAGACAAATTCCAAAATTAAAATATATATTAAAACGATAGCGTTATGAGGCAAATTCCAAAATATATATAAAAATTAAAAGTACAAAAGTTACAACCCCTTATGGGGCAAAACCATCAGACTCTCCAGCAGGCTGAGCAGCCAAAGCCACGACTGCCAACCCTTCTGGAGGAGGAAGGACAGCTGTATCTCCCGCGTCTTTCGCGTCAGCTTCATCATCAGAACGCGTCAGCTCCTCGTGATCAGCGATCCAGTTCTCAACCTTCCACTCCGTCGCACGACCGTCTCGATACTCCCTCATCAGGTCTACACGGGTCTTGATGACAGCATTAAGAACATTATCCTCCGCCTTGTCGTACAAAGCGTCGTAGTCAGCTTCCTTGGCCTTCAGCTTGGCTTGTAGCGAGTCGACAGTCGACTTCAACTTATTCAGCTCAAGTGTGGCCTCAACTGCACGACCCGACGCCTCAAGAGCTGTCTTTTTTGCTTCCAAGTTTGAAGCTTTTAAGTTGTCATTCTCCTGCTTCAAACTTTGGTTGCTCAACTTCAGCTCTTTTACCTTCTTGAGGGCAGAGCCAAGTTCTTCTTTTAAGTGCACGTGCGACTGGAGAGCCTACAAAAAATAAGTAAAACAAGTTAGAACAAATCTAAAGAATGCAAAAATTAAAATACAAGAGGCATCAGTCGTACGACCATACCTGGAAGAGGTGGCCTAGGCCCCAGTCGGCAGCTTGGGAAAGACCCATCTCCCTGAGACGACTCTTATCCTCAGGTAGCAAAAGCCGTTCGACCAGTGGAAGGATCGACCCGACATCAGAATACGCAGAGGCATCCTGCGGGAAGACCAGGTCGACCGACGCATCGACAGCCGATGTCGAATCCTCCCTCCTCCTTTTCTTCCCAGCAGAAGAAGCATCTAGGGAGGCCTTGGCTCGACTAGATGGAGGAGGTGGAGGAGTGGAGGCCGCTTGGTCGCTCGACTCAGCCTTTTTCTTCCCCTTCCTCTTCTCCCTCAGTCTCCTCATGGCGTCGTCAGCAGCAGGCGCGGCAATCTCTCCAGCCATGATGTCAACTGCAAATCGTCGCTCGACGTATGAGATGGGAGTCAGAAATCGTGTGCCGTACAGTCGCTCGACACAATGCCTGACTCTGACAAACTCCACTAAATTTTTGAAGGCGGGGTAGGGGGTACCTGGCTCGTTTATTACGCTAAACTTCCAGAGGTGACTCGGCCGCAGATTTTCCTCCGCCAAAATACTCCTCCAACTCCTCTCCTTGACGTCGTACGACAGCACTTTCTCTGTACGCGTCACGCACGTCAACCCAACAACAGCTTGATGCGCTCCTGTGTTCACTACAAAGACAAATAAAAGGAGTTAATGAAAACAATAGTAAATACAGTCGCACGACGCTACTAAAATAAATACCCACCGGCCTTAGACCAGGTCGCACGAACGACGGTATCCCCGAGAGGCCAATCGACAAGCAGGCCCCTCGCAAAGAAATACCTATCCTTCCACAGCCTGTCATTCGTTGTCAGCTCCGTGATCAGGTGTGTTCTGTTGGGTCGCAGGTTCAAGTTGTAACGACCCTTTTCTGTGTCGTGCTCCCGCACGGTGTACGAGTAGAAAAGGTCAGGGAGCTCGAAGACTATCCCTTCCCTCGTACACAACAGATCCAGCGCCAGCAGGATCCTCCAGCTGTTGGGCATCAGCTGCCCTGGGGCAAGCTCGAAGTGATCGAGCACCTTCCTCAGTAGCCCAACTATGGGCAACCTGAATCCTACCCGCTGGAACGGAAACTCGTACAGGCAGGTCCATCCTGGGACGTCCCAATCTGGCCTTTCCTCCTTATACGGCGCCCTCAGTGCGACACCATCGGGTATGCCGTAGCTAAACCGAAGGCGCATAATGTCGTCCTCAGTTAGCACGCTCGCTGGGTTATTTAATAGCAAACCCAGTGGCCTACTAGGTCCCATTGGACATGGGCCAGCTGCGTCGCCCGGTAGTTCGACTAATGGAATCCCCATGGGAATGTCGTCCGCCACGCGTGATGTACCCACGAAGGAGACAGTCACAGTGTCGTACGACGCCAATGTCACCTCAGCACTCGCTGCCTCTGACTCTCCCCACGAGTCGTACGACAGATCTATGGGATCGTCGTATCCGCGCCCAGAGGTACTGGGAGGACTCTCGTCACCTCGACTCGACATCAAAACCTACAAGTCGAACGACAGTAGCCACGGTTAGTAATTATAACCTAAAACCAAAGACCTTGCACGACCTAATATCAGCTTCCAAGACTGTTAAGAAGGTCGTGCGACCTATACGTCTTGGCTACCGTCGTGCGACCTAGACTCTACAAACAGGTTGTATATTGACCTAAGTTCTATTTTTTGGATCTAAAACCATATTAAAAAAAAAAAAAAAAAAAAAAAAAAAAAAAAAAAACCTCTTCTCAAGAACTATTTGAAGAAACACGAAAAAATACCCAGAAAACGATAAACGCAAAAAAAGAGACATCAAATATTGCAAAAACAAGAAAAACTTACCAAATGGAGCAAAATAACCACTACTTCGCCGGAATACGCGTGAAAATGTCAAAAAAACGATCAAAAAAACACCGGAGGAGCTTGCACAGGCGACTGGTTCCTAGAGAGAGAAAGAAAATGAGAGAGAAAGCTAGAAAATTGAAAATGAAGAAGAAAAGGAAAGGGCGGCAATTAAAAGAAAGCATTGCTGACGTGTCAGCTTCTCATTGGACACATACTCCCATAACCTATCATGAGCCAGGCATGCACGCTGCCCATAAAGACTGCATTTATTTCGGCACGGATATCGAGGAATCATTTGAAGACCAACCGCTCCTTCTCTAAGTGACATTGTCGCACGACAAATGGCAAAACTTACACGTTGTCATCCACTCACCAACACTGATACACTCTCTCAGAAGGACAGAGTCGTGCGACAATGTCGAACCAGCCTTAGAATTCACACATACATATCCATGTCTACATGTCGTACGACACAAACCCCTTGGCTTTTTTAAATCCAATGCGTTTGGGGGCAAACTGTAGTAGCCAAAATATGTCTGGCCCAAAGTATGGCCCAAAGACAAAGCCCATAGCTAAAAGTGGGACTACACTCTCATGTAGTACGACGGTGGCTCAGCATGAAGATCAAGTCGCACGACATGAAGTACCATCATATAGACGTACTAGTTCGAAGATCTTGTCGTACGACATGAAGCACTCATGTAGTACGACGACGTACTAGTTCGAAGATCTTGTCGAACGACATGAAGCACTCATGTAGTACGACGACGTACTAGTCCGAAGACTATGTCGCACGACATGAAGCACTTATGTAGTACGACCGTGCTACATCACCCAATCGTGGTCCAGATTGACAAGAAACCTACATGTCGTACGACATAGCATCTCCGTCGCTCCGAGGGAGACCAGATTGTGATCTACTTTGAAACAGGTCCTACAAAGTCATAATGACACTTGATGGCGGCCAAATCAAAAGAAGCACCCAGATGCTTTCTTGGTGGAAGACAGAGAAGAGAGAATGATGAGATCCCTCAAAAAGAGGAAGCATCAGTCTCCTATAAAGAGGAAGATAATCCCTCATAAAAGGGGACGGCCGAAAAACTGAGATCCAGATATTACTGAGAAAGAACCACACCCTCCGGCCATTGCTCATCTTCTCCAATCACCCTCCGACCTTACATCTCCTTTGATCAAAGAAACCCCAACTGTGAAGATAGCAGGAAGTATTTCTCACTCATCTCCATTTACGAGCATTACACATTCATTAGCACTCGCTAACTTGACCGTCGGAGTGACTTTGGCCGGCACCATCCCGGTGTCCCAGACGTCCTGCGGGTCACGCGCGTTCTGTCTTTGCAGGTTGTAGTGCCCCGTGTCCCCGAGCGATTTTTGAGGACTACAGCCTCTTCAGTATCCCTGTGACCTACGCGCGATAAAAACCGACGCGCTAAGCATATAGCTTAGTGGGTGTACACTAAACTCATTTATAAAAATCATAATATAATTGGCATACTATAAATCTCAATGTACTTAAATAAAACAATATCATATTCAATTCAATTATAAATTTAAATCATATGAAATCAATTTAATAAAAACAACTAAATCAATTTAATAATTCATACTAAATAAAATTCTCACTTTCTTTTACAATTAATTTCACTTACTAAAATAAACGTATAAATAGAATCAATTTCTAACTTCACTTATAAACATATTATTCCATTCACTACAATTCTGGCCCTCTGGAATACTCAACATAAACCAGGACTGGAATATAGGTCGTTCGACCACAGTGGCTGTTTGTCGAACATAACTCCCATCCTAGGATGAATCCTAAGAGTGGTACGTATCTCCCTACCCTAGGACCGAGGGTTCGGACCCTAGAGAGGTACATATCTCCCTATCCTAGGAACAAATCCTTAGGAAGGTATGTGTCTCCATACCTCAGGACGAATCCGTGAGGAGGTACGTGTCTCCCTACCCCTGGACGAATCTATGAGGAGGTACATAATAAATCATCAATGGCAATATCAATATCAGTGCAGCACTGCTCACTGAACCCAGCTGGTATACCAACATCCGATATCCATTTCTATATCTACGTATCCTAGGGCCGTTTCAATACACTATTTTCATATACTAACTGAAATTCACAAATCGAATTTAAACGTAACTAAAATAAAAATTTCGATCAATATTCGGAAAACATATATACACAATATCATAAAAACAAGTCAACGATTCGGTCATTCGAACTTCTGAAACAATTGATTTTAACCTAATCAATAATTAAAAGACGATAAATACAATTAAATCGAAATTATTCAATAGAAAAACAATATAAACATATATATACTAAATTATCCAAAACTCAAATGTAAATCAAAACACATAAAAATGTCGTAAACAGGTGTACACCAACCTGAATACCGTTCCTACACTTTTTCCTTTTGGGTTTTTCCTTTTTCTTTTTCTTTTTTCTTTCATCTTCTCTTCCTTTCTCTTTCTTTCTTTTCCTTTTTCTTCTCTTCTCTTCTTCTTCTTCTTCTTCTCTTCTTCTTCTTCTTCTTCTTCTTCTTCTTCTTCTCCTCTTCTTCTTCTTCTTTTTCTCTCTTTTTCTTTCTTTCTTTTCTCTCTTTTTCTCTCTTCTCCCCCACTGTTCTTCTTTCTTCTTTCTGTTTTTGGCTTCCGCGAGAAGCTTTCTTTCTTTTATACAAATTCGGTCATCGCGATCTGTGGTCGTGCCACCTGGTCACGGTACTCACTGGAAGGCTTCCACTGCTTTTATGGCGATCACCCATCGCGGTACCATGGTCGCGCTGGTGGTCGTGTTGCTCACTGCCAGAATTTGACATTTTCACCGCGAGTTAGTCATCGCGATCTGTGGTCGCGGTGCTCACTGCCAGAAAATACCATTTTTCACCGCGAGCAGCTCATCGCAATCTGTGGTCGCGGTGAGGGTCGCGGTACACACTGCCACTTTTTCTTCACTTTATGCAATCTTTCTGGACCGCTCCATCTGGTACATTTAGTTACGTTTTACACCCCTCGAATCACAAAATTTATATATCCACATATTCAAAATTAATTATTCGAAATTAGGGATGTTACAGTTAGCATTAAAATTATACTATCGAAAACTTAAAATCATATACTTAAACATAAATCGAAATCAATAGTCTAAAATAGTTTCTGAAAATTTCGCTAGAGTTTCCCTCTGTTTTTCTGACTTTCTAAAACCTATTTTCACAATTCATAAAATTCACACTTCTATAATCTCAAATCACATTGCGCACCCTTTCATATCCGGTGCGACTTACCAAAACAAATTATATTAAAATATTTATAAATATTCAACTTCAAAAGCATTAAATTCCATGGGCCCAAATATTACAAATATTTACAAACATACATAAAAACTAAATATCGTTTCAAATATTTACAAAAACATTCTTGTCCATGCATGCCGATATAATACATATAAAACATCAAAGATATAGTGGGCTACCAAAAATGTGGGAGCGATGTGACTCAGGACTCAATCACTGCAGACTCAACTCTTTCCAGCCTTATCTTCTTCCTGAACTCTCTTACCTGCGTGTGAAAAACTTAACACGCTAAGCATAACGCTTAGTGGGTGTACTTAAAATCCAATTGTATAAACATAATATAATATCTCAATAACGCAAATAATATATAAAACCAACATATGGGGTACAATTAAATCAAATATTTCAAATATATATATATATATATATATATATATATATATATATATATATATATCCCTTGGAAAAACGATAACAAATATCCTATCAAAGCAATTATCAATAACATCTTCCGAAATCGGAATAAAATATCGTATCAAACTTATTAATACCAAATCAAATCATATAACAAATTATATTTCATTTATATTTCTATTTTAGGTTCCTGAAATACTAAACATACTTTTCGGACTGGATTATGGGCTATACAGAATAGAGATGGATACCAACGGAGGACCCGCTGCGTATCCCAGATCAGATTTCCCAACCCGCAAAGGGTGGTACCTCAATCATGACATATAGGCGTAGTGCTACTCAGAGAACCCAATTGACATTTCAATCTCCTATATCCATATCTATGTTTACATATATCAGAGCCAAATCACTTTTCGAAAACTATATAATTCATTCCGAATAGAATCGTCAATTTAAATTCTGAAATCATATCCAAATCAGTATACACATTTTCAGAATTCGAATCGCATCAATATACATATACAAGCAAATTACAAAATCGTTTCCGAAAATATTTCTGAATCCAGAAATTGCTTCAAATCACATTTAAAATCACATGCAATTATATATCATAAATCCATAGTAAATCCAAATGCCCTGAATCACTTTTCGAAACAGATCGCAAAACAATATATACGAAATTGCTTTTAATAATATTCTCCGTAATATTACTATAATCAAAACATATCGAAAATCAATTTAGAATATTTTTCGTAAACAATATTACGGATCCAAATTATATTTCAAATAAACATAATCCAAATCACTAACAATATATATATATATATATATATATATATATATATGTATATATTCAAAATCGATTTATTACAAACAATATATACCAAATCATCCCAAAATCAATTTCAAACAACATATCATAATCAATATAGCTCAAATAAACTAAAAACAATATAATATAACGATTCCGAAATATTCTGGAAAATATGAAAAATACGAAAACGGTATTACCAAACCTGAAATACTATTCTTTACACAAAACTCTTCTTGACCAACTTCACCTTCCTTCTCTTTCTTCTTCTTCTAGCACTTTCTCTCTCTAAAATCTCTCACTTTCTCTCTCTATTTCTTCTTTCACGCCAACCTTCTGGTTTTGATTTTACAAGTTTGTTTTAATTTGGTTTTTACAAGTTTGACTTGCATTGTATTTTGTTGTTTGAACAAGTGGAATATAGAATTCCACTTGTCATTCATTTTTTTTTTAAAATTTAAATGCTTCTTGTTTGACTTTAACTTAGTGGAATTTTCCACTATCACAATTATATATATGTAATATATAAATATATTCCTAATTTCAAATTGCTCCCTTGAGCTTCTACAAATCACAAAATGACAATCAATTTACAATTAATCACATTCCATCTCGATAATTATTCCAAAAATATTCCACACCTATCCAATTACCAAATTGACTTCACCAATATTCAATTGGACTCATTATCATCCAAACACACCATAAAAATAATATCTCTAATGGGATTTAACTTGGTTAAAATCACTATTCATTTTTCAACCATATACCGAATATATATACTTTCCACCAATATAAATCACATACTTGACTATTGCATGTTTAATAATTAATAATAATACTTCTTATAATTATGAAAAATTAGGGGAGTTACAATTCTTCCCCCCTTAAGAAATTTCATCCGCGAAATTTACCTCATTCAAATAGTTGTAGATGTTGTTGTCGCATCACTTCTTCGCTCTCTCATGTAGCTTCTTCCACATTATGGTTCCTCCAGAGTATCTTCACTAGCGGTATTTTCTTATTCCGGAGTTCTTTTATCTCTCTGTCCAAAATCTCCACTGGTTCTTCCTCATATGTCAGATCAGGTTGGATCTCAATGGCTTCAGTCTGAACTCTGTGCGACGGGTCAGATCTGTATTGTCTTAATATGGATACATGAAATACATCATGGATCTTTTACAGTTCCAAAGGTAAAGCCAGTCGATAAGCTACTGGTTCCACACGTTCAATGATCTCGTATGGACCAATAAACCTCGGACTCAGCTTCCCTTTCTTTCCAAATCTTAGTATCTTCTTCCATGGCGATACTTTCAAAAATACCCTGTCTCCGACTACATACCCAATGTCTCTTCGTTTCAAATCCGCATACGATTTCTGACGATCGGAAGCAACTTTTAATTTGTCTTTTATAATCTTAACTTTCTCTTACGTCTGTCTAATCACATCAGGTCCAACCAACTTGCATTCACCCAATTCTGTCCAGCATAAGGGTGTCCTGCATTTTCTGCCATACGGTGCCTCATACGGTGCCATACCTATACTCGTCTGAAAACTGTTGTTGTATGCAAATTCAATCAATGGAAGATGATCAACCTAACTCCCTTCAAAATTGATTATACAGCTCCTGAACATATCTTCAAGTACCTGAATGACTCACTCTGATTGTCCATCTGTCTGTGGATGGAAAGCTGTACTGAAGTTCAATCGTGTACCCAAAGCTTCCTGAAATTTCTTCTAGAATCTGGATGTAAACCTCGGATCTCTGTCAGAAATTATCGAAGCTGGTACATCATGTAATCAAACGATCTCTCTAATATACAGCTCTGCTAACCTGTCCAGAGAATAATCCGTTCTGACAGGTAGGAAGTGCACTGATTTTGTTAGTCGATCCACGATTACCCAAATCGAATCTTGCTTGCTTCGCGTAAGGGGTAATCTGGTAACGAAATTCATGGTAATGCGGTCCCATTTCCATTTAGATATAGATATTGGCTGTAGCAAACCTGATGGAACCTGGTGTTCCGCTTTTACCCACTGACATGTCATACATCTGTTTACAAATTCAATCACATCTCTTTTCAAACCTGGCCATCAATATTGAGTCCTTAGATCTCGATACATTTTCGTACTACCAGGGTGCATCGAATACGGATTACTGTGTGCCTCTGTCAGAATGGTCTTTCTCAACTCATCATCATTCGGAACACAAACCCTATCCTTGAAGTACAGAATACCATCATCCTTGATTACAAAGTCAGTCTGCTTCCCCTCTTGGACTTGACCACGGATGGCTAAAAGTTTATCATCCTGTTGTTGCTGATCCTGTATCTGCTGAATCAAATTTGGCTTGAGTTTTAACTCAGTCAGGATAGCATCATCTGATGTCAGTCTCAATTGAGCATTCATAGCTCTCAGTGCATACAGAGATTTCCTATTCAGAGCATCAGCGACAACATTCGCTTTCCCTGGATGGTAGTCAATCACACAATCATAATCTTTAATCAACTTCATCCATTGCCTCTGCCTCAAATTAAGTTCTTTCTAGGTAGACAAATACTTAAGACTCTTGTGATCAGTGTAAATATAGTATTTCTCTCCATACAGATAATGCTGCCATATTTTCAGAGCAGACAGTATGGCTGCAAGTTCCAGATCATGTGTCGGATAATTCTGTTCATGCGTTTTCAGCTGTCTAGAAGCATATGCAACTACCTTCCCATCCTGCATCAATACACATCCCAGGCCATTATGTGAAGTATCGCTATAAACCACAAAGTCTTTTCCTGATACTGGCTGTACAAGAATTGATGCTTCAACCAACATCGCTTTCAATTTCTCAAAAGCCGCCTGACATTTCTCATTCCATTCGACCTGACATTCATGTGCAGCAGTTTAGTCAGAGGAGTAGCTATGGATGAAAACCTCTTTACAAACCGTCTGTAGTATCCAGCCAAACTCAGAAAACTCCGGATCTCAGAAATATTTCTAGAAGGCTTTCACTCCATAACTGCTTCAATTTTCTTGGGATTTGCTTTAATACCATATGCCGATATTACATGTCCCAGAAAAGCAATTTCATTTCGCCAGAATTCACATTTGCTGAGCTTGGCATACAAATTCTTTTCTCTCAGAATCTGTAACACTACTCAGAGATGCCGATCATGTTCTGCTGTATATTAGAATATCATCGATGAATACTACAACACACAGATCCACATACGGACGGAAGATACGGTTCATCAGATCCATAAAGGCTGCTGGTGCATTAGTCAACCCAAATGGCATCACCACAAATTCATAGTGTCCGTATCGTGTTCGAAAAGCTGTTTTCTGAATATCATAATCTTTCACCCTCAACTGGTGATATCTTGATTTGAGATCAATCTTCGAGAAGACAGTGGTTCCTCTCAACTGATCAAACAAGTCATCGATCCTAGGCAACGAATATTTATTCTTGATTGTGAGCTTATTCAGTTACCTGTAATCGATACACAATCTCATCGACCCATCTTTCTTCTTCACAAACAGTACCGGTGCTCCCCACAGGGAAACACTAGGTCGAATGAATCCCTTATCTAACAACTCTTGCAACTGCAACTTCAGCTCTTTTAATTCTGCAGGTGCCATTCTGTACGGAGCAATTGATACTGGTGCAGTTCCCAGTATTACATTAATTACAAATTCCACCTCTCTCACCGGTGGTAGATAAGGAAGTTCTTCTGGAAATATGATCGGTCTATAATTTATGTATTTTTATATCCCTTAAACCGTATCTTTTAATTGTATTCTTGAGTATTTTTGGTGCTTTTGATGTGTTTTTCTTGAGTGTGCAGGTTTAGAGACTCAAGTGATGATTTTATATATTTTTGGGGAAAATGTGTAATTTCAGTAACTTGGTGGAAGGGCCTCGATGAAAGCATATTGAAGTTCTGGGGCCAAACTGTAAATTCAGAAAGTTGACCCCAGCCATTAGTGAAACGGTGCGTTTTGCACCTAAGGAAGCTGCCCTTTAGTGGAACGGCGCCGTTTTGGCACTAAAGAGCTGGTGCAAAACGGCGTCGTTTTGCTATTTTAAGAAAAGAAAAAAATAAAAAAAACCAGTGTGCATCGCCATGCACAGCGCGACCATTCCAGCTCACGTTCCTCCTCGCGATGAAGAAGACCAGCCCAGGCAGTGAGCATGGTGAGCTCGAGCGCGGCCACCCCTAGCTCGCGGTGCAGAAGAAGATTGGCGTCCAGTGAGCAGCGAGAGGAATCGAGCGCGGCCTGTGCTCGTGTGGCCAGCTCGCGGTCCAGAAACCATGCAATCTAGTGATAATGGCGAGCTCGAGCGCTGCCATCCCTCCTCGCTGTGCAGCTCGCGGTGTAGAACCTTCAAGCGGACCAGTGGGCACCACGATCATGACAGCGCGACCTCAGCTCGCGGTGGTGCTCGCGATGGCCAAAAATCAGCGCCCTAACTTGCTGCTATAAGAAGAAAAATGCAGCAGATCGTGAGGGGGAAAGAGAGCTCGTGCAGAGACAGTTCCAGCAGCTCCCAAGCTGCTCCAAGGGTGATCTTTCATCCTTCTTGCTCCTCCCAAACACAACCCAACATCACAAAACACCAAAACAATCTCTAGTTCGTGAGTGTTCATCGAAGAAGACGAAGATCGAAAGCGGAGAAGTTCAAGCCGGACTAAAGCGGGATTTTGACTCTTGAAAGCTTCGATGGGTTGTATCTCATCTCATTAATCTTCCTTTGATTGTTCATTTATGATTATGAGTTGTTAGACTTATTGTTAGGTGATTTTCGGAACTATGAACGGATTTGGATTTTATTGTTTGTGAATATATTATGTGATTTATTTCATGATATTATGTGCTTAATAATAATCAATATGTTTTCCATTTCCGTTATTGGAACCGTGTGACCACCTCGCATTATCCTCCATTTAATCCGTCTCGCTTTATTTTAATTGTTTTAGTTAATTTAATTTAGTTTAATTATTATAAACCATGATTATGAACTAAACTTGTAAGTTGGGGTTTTGATAGATCTTATTCTATAATGATTGAATGAATTGATTGTTTAATTTATTGTGGTTGATTATTGTGTTGTTGAGTGGTATTATTATGCTTAATGCTTTTGAATGTGAAGGCCTACATTTAGATGATAAATTGGTTGTGTGTTATGTATCGAGAGAAGACGCCCACCACGTGCTCGATGTAATGTCCACCACAAGTAGAATTAAATAGAGATATACTAATTTGCTTGTGTGATCACATAGGGTGTTTGTTGTGACTAATGCATTCTCATGCACTTGGATATACTATCGAGAGATAGGATATTAGTGTATGTGGAATAGGTCCGATTTACCTCGAGAGGGGACTTTGGATAATTTAGATGAACACGATCATCAACATGAATAATTAAACTACAACAATGTGCTTTCATGAAATTCAATTGGATGGATTAGGTGAATTCAAATACCCTAACTAATCTCTCATATTGGTTGTTTGCTTTATTTTTATGTCTTTATATTTTTTATCTTTTAATTCGTTCTTTTAAACCTTTCGATTATCCAAATAGAAATAGGCTTGGTTAATTTTAGTACTCAACGCCTAAATATCCCCGTGGAGATGATAATTTACTCATCAATTTATTAGTTGTGCCGACCCCGTATACTTGCGAGTACAAAAAGGCGTATCAAAATACATCTGAAAAATCACATATGGTAGGTATATTCTGTAGACTGAAATCAACCTTCCGTGAATCGACCACATGTGCTAAATAGGCTTCACACCCATTTCTGATCAATTTCATAGCAGTAATGGTCGAAATAACATTAGAGAGATAATCCCTTCTATCGCCCGACATTAATACCTCTACACCATTTGCTGTCCTAAGCGTCACTCGCTTTAGACTACAGTCAATTATAACCCGATGTCTGGATAACCAATCCATGCTCAAAATTACATCGAAGTCATGGAATGACAACTCCATCAAATCACCTGGAAATTCTTACTCCTGTATTCTGATAGGACAATCTCTAGAAACCCTATTCACGATCACACTGTGACCTAAGGGACTACTCACTATCACATCAAACTCAGTAGACTCAGTTTTTAGATATCTATCTTTAATCATGGCATCACAAATATACTAATGTGTAGATCCAGGGTCTATCAATGCAATTACAGAAAGGTCAAAAATAGAAACCATACCAGTAATCACATCTGGTGCATCCTTGTCCTCTTGAGCCCTAATAATATAGGCTCAAGCTGGTGCCCGACTCTCCTGACACCCTGAAGACTCTGTTGCCCCTCCGGGCCTACTGACCTCTGTCCCTGCCTGACTAGGTCTCCTACCCCTGGGAACGGTGGGAGCTGACCTCATTGATGGCATCTCAGACGTAGCCTGAGCCCTCGGACAGTCTCTTAGGAAATGGTCACGGGAACCGCATCAGAATCAGGCTCCGGTCACTCTCCTACACTCACCCGGATGACTCTTTCCACAATGATCATAGAGAGCCAAGGCTGGTCCCCTAGCTGTACTACCAGGAGCACTAGCCACAGATGCTATAGACTGACCTGGTCTGGCGAATGTTGGAGATCTTTGGGATTGCCTCGGGCCACTACTCTATGGTCCCCTGTACCTTTTACTGGGCGGCTAAGATGAACTGGACTATCCCTGACCTCTCCGCTGCTGACTCCAGCTCTTCCTGGCCTGTTCATCTGTTTGTACCCTTTCAACAATAAGAGCTGCAGATACAAGCCTAGTAAAATCAACTATCTCCAATGCAGCAACCTGAAGATGGATATAATTATTCATACCATCCTCAAATCTCCTGCACCTGCTCTCCTCTGTCAACACCCTGTCACTGGCGTACTTACTCAATCGGTTAAACTCTTGTTCGTACTCAGTAACGGACATCTGTCTCTGTTTCAGATTTATAAAATCTCTATGTAAATGCGACCCACATACTTTTTCCGGAACTCCCTCTGAAAAAACTCCCAAGTTCGTTCCGCTGGCCGCACTGTCCGGGTAATGGCTGTCCACCACTGATACGCATCCTCCTGCAATAAGGATACAACACACTCCAGACTCTCCTCTGGGGTACAGTGCATCTGCTGTAATATGCGCTCTGTCCGCTCAAACCAGTATTCAGCGGCTGTAGCATCATCATCACACATACCCCTGAAATTCGTAGGTCGGTATTTAGCCAACCTTTCAATCGCTGATCTCTGTGGCGGAGCTCTAGTCACAGTCCGCAGAATCTCAGTCATCTGCTGAACATTTACAGGCTGATTCTGAGCCTCTGGTCCAGGCACTCTTGGACCTGCTGACTCACCAGATGCTTCCCCAGCTACACTAGCAGGGCTACCAGATCTATCACGTCCTTCCATAATCCTATATAAGACAGAAGAGAAATACTGCAGACTAGAGTCACATTCTCCTATTTTCTTTTCTGAAATGCATGCATGTGCAAAACAGTTTACATTTACAAAACATTTCGCTCTGGTCTAGGAACGCCTAAACCATAGCTCTAATACCAGAAACTGTAACACCCCCCGACCCGAATCCGCTCGGACCGAATCGGGGAGCACTACCGGATACAGACATATACGGATACAGAAAATTGAAAACACTAGCGGAAGTACCTTCTTATACAGTTAGCATTAAAATTATACTATCGAAAACTTAAAATCATATACTTAAACATAAATCGAAATCAATAGTCCAAAATAGTTTCTGAACATTTCGCTAGAGTTTCCCTCTGTTTTTCTGACTTTTCAAAACCTGTTTTCACAATTCATAAAATCCACACTTCTATAATCTCAAGTCAAATTGCGGACCCTTCCATATCTGGTGCGACTAACCAAAACAAATTATATCAAAATACTTATAAATATTCAACTTCAAAAGCATTAAATTCCATGGGTCCAAATATTATAAATATTTACAAATATACATAAAAACTAAATACCGTTTCAAATATTTACAAAAACATTCTTGTCCACGCATGCCGATATAATACATATAAAACATCAAAGATATAGTGGGCTACCAAAAATGCTGCAGCGATGTGACTCAGGACTCAATTACTACAGACTCAACTCTTTCCAGCCTTATCTTCTTCCTGAACTCTCTTACCTGCATGTGAGAAACTCAACACGCTAAGCATAACGCTTAGTGGGTGTACCCAAAATCCAATTGTATAAACATAATATAATATCTCAATAACGCAAATAACATATAAAACCAACATATGGGGCACAATTAAATCAAATATTTCAAATATATATCCCTTGGAAAAACGATAACAAATATCCTATCAAAGCAATTATCAACAACATCTTCCGAAATCGGAATAAAATATCATATCAAACTTATTAATACCAAATCAAATCATATAACAAATTATATTTCATTTCTATTTCCATTTTAGGCTCCTGATTTACTAAACATACTTTTCGGACTGGATTACGGGCTATACAGAACAGAGATGGATACCAACGGAGGACCCGCTGCGTATCCCATATATATCAGAACAGAGTTGGATACCAACAGAGGACCTGCTGCGTATCCCAGATCAGATACCTTAATCATAACATATAGGCGTAGTACTACTCAGAGTCAATCTCCTATATCCATATCTATGTTTACATATATCAGAGCCAAATCACTTTTCGAAAATCATATAATTCATTCCGAACAGAATCGTCAATTTAAATTCTGAAATCATATCCAACTTAGTATACACATTTTCGGAATTCGCATCGCATCAATATACATATACAAGCAAATTACAAAATCGTTTCCGAAAATATTTCTGAATCCAGAAATCGCTTCAAATCACATTTAAAATCACATGCAATTATATATCATAAATCCATAGTAAATCCAAATGCCCCGCATCACTTTTCGAAACAAATCGTAAAACAATATATACGAAATTGCTTTTAATAATATTCTCCGTAATATTACTACAATCAAAACATATCGAAAATCAATTCAGAATATTTTTCGTAAACAATATTACGGATCCAAATTATATTTCAAATAAACGTAATCCAAATCACTAACAATATATATATTCAAAATCAATTTATTACAAATAATATATACCAAATCATCCCAAAATCAAATTCAAACAACATATCATAATCAATATAGCTCAAATAAACTAAAAACAATATAATATAACGGTTTCGAAATATTCTGGAAAATCTGAAAAATACGAAAACGGTATCACCAAACCTGAAATGCTATTCTTTACACAAAACTCTTCTTGACCAACTTCACATTCCTTCTCCTTCTTCTTCTACTAGCACTTTCTCTCTCTAAAATCTCTCACTTTCTCTCTCTATTTCTTCATTCACGCCAACCTTTTGGTTTTGATTTTGCAAGTTTGTTTTAATTTGGTTTTTGCAAGTTTGACTTGCATTGTATTTTGTTGTTTGAACAAGTAGAATGTAGAATTCCACTTGTCATTCATTTTTTTGTTTAATTTAAATGTTTTTTGTTTGACTTCAACTTAGTGGAATTTTCCACTATCACAATTATATATATAATATATATAAATATCTTCCTAATTTCAAATTGCTCCATTGAGCTTCTACAAATCACAAAATGGCAATCCAATTTACAATTCTCGATAATTATTCCAAAAATATTCCACACCTATCCAATTACCAAATTGACTTCACCAATATTCAATTTGACTTATTATCATCCAAACGCACCATAAAAATAATATCTCTAATGGGATTTAACTCGGTTAAAATTACTATTCATTTTTCAATCATATATCGAATATATATACTTTCCACCAATATAAATCACATACTTGACTATTGCATGCTTAATAATTAATAATAATACTTATCATAATTATGAAAAATTAGGGGTGTTACAGCCATATTGTTGGAGGCATTGTCGGTCACTACTTGAACAACATTCTCTGGCCCAACTTATTCAATACATTTGAACACATACTGAAAAATGTGTTCCCCGGTATGTGCCTCCTCGGAGTTTTCCTTAGAAGAAAGAAAAGTGGTACTGTGCATGCAATTTACACATATGTTCCTAATGCTCCTTCTTTTTCTATCGGTCCAAGCATCGATCATAATTGAACATTTACCCAATTTCTACTCTTATTCTTGTTGTTTGAAGGCCTCTTTGGTACTGTCAAACTCTTTCTTCAACAGCGGTCCACTCAATTGGAATGGAGTTGGTTGTTTATATCCCGGTCTAAATTGACCAATTGCCTTATCATTGCAGTGAAACTATTATTCTTAATAGTATTGAAAAGAATGCCAACTTCATACACCCACCTAACCACATATCGATGTACGGAATGTGTTCTCTCCTTGAAAAGTACATCAGTAATATGTTGCTGGCGAAGAGACTTATCGGTACTCATTGAAGCTTCAGGGTTGATATTCGATGAAAACTTATCCATAGGGCCAAGAATGTATGGTCTTTTCCTTGACCCTAACCCTTCAACTTCTTCTTTCTCCTCCCTAATCCCAATGAGATCAACTTCCATTCTAATCTCACTGTCTTCCTTATTTTAATTTTTCTTCTTAGTTTTAGCATCTTTGATGGCTTGTCTATATTTAACTTGATCCTTCTTTGTTGATCTCGGACACCTAAAAATATTTCCCAGTATGTGGCCAATATGTTGCTTCAACCGATATACTCCCCCAGAAAACACCTTTGAACAATAGTTACACCTAACTCTATCATAATTGTAATATCATCCGATTTCCATTTCAGAACAGATTCGTTCAAGTTAGAGGTACCTTTCGAACGAATATTCATGTTAACTCCGAAAGTCATTTCCTAAGTCCTAACAACAATGCATAACCACAATTCAATTTCAAAATAAAAAATAATGAATTCAAATTCAACCAATAATATATTCAACTTATATAAAATAAATATTCATGAAATCCAATATCCATATATCATAAATTTATAATATTTAGAATTAGATGTTAAACTAATTAATTAAAAAAATTCAATTTCAAAATAAAAATCCCCAAATTAAACTTCAAAACCCTAAATAAGAGAGAAAATAGTAAAATACCAAAAAAACACCTCACTACTGACAAGAAAGGAGGAGGTCACGGCGGACAGCGGACTGGTCGACGGGAAGAAGAAGAAGAAGAAAAAGAAGAAGAAGAAGAAGAAAAACTAAGAAGAATAACAAGAGAAGACACTGCCACTGCCAGAAACGAAGGAGAAGAAAGAAAAAAAGAATTAAAACATACCCTCCAAAATGACGCCGTTTTGAGGGTTAAATTAAAAAAAAAAAAAAAAAAAAGCTAAACCCCCAAAACGGCGGCTTTAAATTTTTTTTTTTCTCTTCTTCTTCCTCCACCGCGAGCAGCCTGGTTACGCCCTTTAACGCCAGCCAGCCGTCCCCTTCACTGCTTAAATCGCCGCTTTACTCCAAATCTCGGTAGTGAGGCGCTACTTAATGCCTCGCTGCAGATTAAGCAGCGATTTTTTCTCGCTTTCCGCATCCTTGGAGCCAACTAGTGATAACTTCAACCTTGCTAGGGTCTACCATAATGTTGTCACTTGAAACAACATAACCTAAAAACACAAGTTTATCAGATAGAAATTCACATTTCTTCAAGTGAGCATACAACTTTTGTTCCCTTAAAACATCGAATGACGAAGATGTTCCATATGCAGATCTTGATTCCGGCTGTATACAAGAATGTCATCAAAGTAAATACCACGACAAATTGACAAATGAAAGACTTGAACACATGATTCATAAGACGCATGAAAGTACTTGGAGCGTGGATAATCCAAAAGGCATTACCATCTATTCGTAGAGGTCATCTCTCATTTTGAAAGTGGTTTTCCATTCATCTTCAGGTTTCATGCGAATTTTGTGATAGACACTTCGTAGATCGATCTTAGAAAATATTGTGGCACTATAGAGCTGGTCCAAAAGATCATCAAGGCGAGGAATAGGGAAAACGGTACTTGATAGTTATCTTATTGACTGCTCGACTATAAACACACATGCGCTACAAACCATCTTTCTTTGGTACAAGTAGTATGAGAACGGTACAAGGACTCATACTTTCTATTATCAAAACCTTGTCCAGTAAATCGTCTACTTGCTTTTGAAGCTCCTCAAACTCCTTGGGATTCATATTGTAGACTGCTTTGTTTGGAATAGTGGCACCTGAAACAAAATCAATACAATGTTGTATGCCTCTCATTGGCGGTAGGTCAGAAGGAATGTCCTTTAGGACGACATCTTCAAATTCTTAAAGTAACGGTTGTATGAGTGGATGGATATCAGTCTTTTCTTCATTCCCTTCGAGTACCATAATGGCAAATGCTTGTTCAGAATCTTCTAAAGCATTAAGAAAAACAACTTTAGAAAACAAGTTATTGTCCGCTTATTTTGTAGGTGTCGAGCTTTTTTCTATCTTGGTTGTACCCAAGACAACTTTGATCCTGTCTTTCATAAAGGTATAGGTGTTTTTGAATCCATCATGAACAACCCTTCTATCATACTGCCATGGTCTACCAAGTAATAAATGACAAGCATCCATTGGGATAACATCACACCATACTTCATCTTTATATTTTTTTTCCAATAGAGAATTAAACAAGGCATCATTTATTTACCTTAACCTCATTAAAGGTGTGGATGCTCTTTAGTTCTAAGGTTCAATTTCTCTACCATTGTTGTAGCAACCATATTCTCACAACTACCTCCATCAATGATGACATTGCAAACTTTGCCATATGAGATGCACCTTCTATAGAAGATGTTGTTGGGAAGCCAATTGTCCTCCTCCACTAGTGCTATATTCAAGCTTCGTCGAATGGCTAGGCTTTCACCCTGATCACCATATGTGATGTCTTGTTCATTCGTTGGACTTTCATCATCAAATATGGGTGCATAATCTTCATCGTCATTAACTTCTTTTACTAGGGTCACTATCTTTCAATTAGCGCAATCAGAGACGATGTGACATAATTCTTGACATTTAAAGCGACAAATAGAAGTTGAACGAGTAGAACTTACTGGACTTTCATGCTTGGGAGTTTTTGACATCGTAGCCTTACCACATCAAGTTTTGACGCTTTCTCGAGTTTAAGGCTTTGAGCTCCCACTAAGAACGTTTTTGAGCTACTTCTCCGCCTTCTATGTAACTTCACCATGTCATTGTAAGTCCAGTAGGGTTGCAACTACTCAATGTTACAAATCTCCGTCCAAAGGCTTCCAAGGTATCAAGCGATTGTTTGCTCTTCCGGCTCGGTTAGATGCAGAGCATTCGGAGATTGTCAAACTTGGCTGTGTATTCCTCCACGGATAACTCCTTTTGCCTAAAATTATGAAACTTGAGAAAAGAGTATTGGCAAAATTTTTCGGCATGAACTTCCTTTTTAGCTTCTTCCTTATCTTTTCCCATGTCACAATGCAGCTCTTTCCTTCATTTGCACGATGTTTCTTCAGATGCTCCCACCAAATTGAAGCATGTTTCTTTAATTTGGTAGCGACCAATTTTACCTTGCGATCTTTAGGAATATCCTTGTAATCGAACACTCATTCCACTATATTGAGCCAATTTATGCATTCTTCAGGTTGCATCTTTCCTTCAAAGTCTGGAATATCAACTTTGATATCAACGTGTTGTTGGACATGGTTGTTCTGTCGATGACGCCTTCGGTTGTCCTCTTCTATACTCGGTGCTCGGTTGTCTTGACAACCAAAGGGATTGATCCTTTCGTCTTAATCGGATAGTTAATTCTCTGAGCATGAAATGACTCTTCATGTTCCAGAGATTCGAAAGCGCAAGGCATTCGTAGAGTTGTTGCACTTGCCTCCTTAGATGATCATCCACTTCAATGTCACGAAGACCTCACTTACGGAATGGTGGTTCTTCAACACACCAACCGTGACGATTACCCGCCATTGATTCAAGCCTTACCCTTCTGGGCTCTTCTACCAATTTGATACTAGACAAGTGGAGAACAAAAAGAAACTGCAAATGAACACTCAAAGATAAAGAACTCACCATTATAATCCACCAAAGAGATAAGAGTTGGAAAAGTAGAAGAATTCATTCTTCTCTCAAGCCAAAGTGTTAGGAAATTAGAACATAATTTCCCTATAACCAGATTTGTGAGAAAGCAAAATAAAAGTGGAAATAATACACAATTTGATAACGGAGTTCGGCCAATTGTGCCTACGTCTCCGGACCTACTGCAGATCGCTTTACTGAAGGGGAGAAAATATACAAAGTGTTTACAACTCTTACAAACAACTCACAAACCATAACCCACTCCCAATTTTACCCAAGAATTTTTCTCACAAAATTCTTTCACAAGCTTTTCTCTCAAACTCTCTTGTTCTCTAATTTTTTGGAATGATATGGAGTGAAAAACTCCCTTCTATTTATAGTTGAGGAGAATGGCAATCTTGTGATTTTATATCATCTTTTCACCTAACCCACCTACCAAATGAATGGTTGGGATTAAGTCTTTACCTACCACATCAATAGTTAGGATTAAGTCATCACCTACCACACCATAAGTCCTCACCTACCGCACCAATAGTTAGGATTAAGTCTCCACCTACCACACCAATGGTTAGGATTAAGTCTTCACCTACCACACCAATGGTTAGGATTAAATCCCCACCTACCAAGCCCATGGTTATGATTAAACCAATCCTTTGGGCCTTATTTGATTAAACCAATCTTTTGGGCCTTATCTTGTTTGTGTTTAGAAATCTCTTCACATTTCTAACATTCTCCCACTTGAAAACTGATTTCAATCTGTCTTCACACCTCGATCTATGCAGCAGCTCTTTCACGGTCTTGTTACTATTGCAGGCCAACTGAAGCTGAACACAGCTTCAGTTTATCAGTAGTCACCGTCTTTGTTAACATATCTGCTGGATTTTGAGCTCCACTAATCTTTTCAAGTTTTAAAATCCCATCTTCCAGAAGTGACCGGATAAAATGATACCGCAACTGTATGTGATTCGTTCTGGAATGAAAAGACGGATTCTTTGCTAGATGGATAGCACTCTGACTGTCACAATATAAGACATTGTCTTCTTGTTTCTTGCTCAGTTCCTCCAAGAAACTTTGTAGCCAAACCATTTCTTTGCTGGCTTCCGTGACAGCGACATATTCTGCTTCAGTTGTGTAGAGAGCACCTATCTTCTGCAGTTGAGAGACCCAACTCACTGCGGTACCTCCTAAAGTATAGACATACCCTGTAGTGCTCTTTCTGATGTCAACATTTCCAGCTAAGTCAGCATCCACATAGCCCGTTAGTGTCGTATCTCCACCTTTGAAACAAAGTGCCTTGTTTGTGGTACCCCGTTGATACCTGAGGATCCATTTGACTGCTTCCCAGTGTATCTTACCCGGATTATTCATGTACCTACTAACAGCTCCCACTGCTTGGGCAATATCTGGTCTAGTACAAACCATGGCATACATCAGACTTCCAATTGCTGAGGCGTACGAAACCTTTGCCATATATGTACGCTCTTCCTCTGTCTTCGGTGAATGTTCCTTAGAGAGTCTAAAATGAACACCCAAAGGTGTACTCACTGGTTTAGCATCTTGTATGTTGAACCTCAAGAGTACTTTCTTGATGTACTCAGCCTGTGATAACAACAAAGTTCTTGGCTTCGTGTCTCTTTTGATCCTCATTCCAAGAATCTGCTTTGCAGCACCCAAATCTTTCATCGCGAACTGCTTTGACAATTCCCGCTTCAAATTTATAATCTCTTGCATATCTGAACCTGCAACGAGCATATCATCAACGTACAACAATAAAATAATGAAGCTGTTCTCAAACTTTTTGATGTAGTAACAGTGATCTGCTTGGCATCTTGTGAAACCGTTGCTGCTCATAAAACTATCAAACTTCTTATACCACTGCCTGGGAGCTTGTTTTAAGCCATACAAGCTCTTCTTCAACCTGCATACTAGGTTTTCCTTGCCTGCTTTTATGAAACCTTCTGGTTGCCTCATGTAGATTTCTTCTCCAAGTCACCATGAAGGAAAGCTGTTTTTACATCTAACTGCTCAAGATGTAAATTTTCTGCAGCTACAATTTTCAATACCAGTCTGATTGTAGTCAGCTTCACGACTGGAGAGAAAATTTCATTGTAGTCAATACCTTCTTTTTGCTGATAGCCTTTGACAACCAATCTAGCTTTGTAGCGCTTGTTTCCATTGTGTTCTTCTTTAATCCTGAAGACCCATTTATTATGAAGAGCTTTCTTGCCTGGTGGTAATTCAGCTAATTCCCATGTTTGATTTGACATAAGTGAGTCCATCTCATCTTTCATGGCAGACTCCCACTTGACTGAATCCTCCACTTGCATTGCTTCATCATAGCATTCTGGTTCGCCACTATCAGTTAGCAACAAGTAGTGCAAAGAAGGTGAATAACGCTGGATTGGCTTAGGAACTCTGGAGGAGCGTCTCAGTTATGGTATGTCTGGTTCTTCTTGAACTATTTTAGGACTAATCTGAACATCATTTCTAGAATTCTCCTCAAACTCAGCAAATTCTTTTGTTTTAGCTTCGGTTGTGGAGCTACTTGATTCTGCAATTGATCTGTCTTTGTACATTAAATTCTCATTGAATATGACATCTCTGCTTCTAATGATCTTTCGATTTTCATAATCCCAAAACCGGTAACCAAACTCATCACCACCATAGCCAACAAAGACACATTTATTAGACTTGGCATCAAGTTTACTTCTTTCAGCAGAATCTATGTGTACGTAAGAGATACAATCAAACACTCTTAAATGCGAAAAGTTTACCTCTTTTCTGCTCCAAACTTCCTCTAGTATTCCACCATCCAAGGGAACTGAGGGCCCACGATTGATCAGGTAGGCTGCAGTGTTGACAACTTCAGCCCATAGCATTTTGGGCAAACTGGCATGTATCCTCATGCTTCTGGCACGTTCATTCAGAGTTCTGTTCATTCGCTCTGCTACGTCATTCTGCTGTGGTGTCATGGGAACTGTTTTCTCCATCTTGATCCCATTATTTGCGCAAAATTCTCTGAATCTACTATCTCTGTACTCTCCTCCATTGTCAGACCTCAACCGCTTGACTTTTAAATCAGTCTCATTTTCTACTGTGGCCTTCCATTTTCTGAAGGTATCAAAGACTTCTGATTTCTTCTTCAGAAAATAAACTCATACCTTCCTTGTAGAGTCATCGATGAAGGTGACATAATACAATGAGCCTGCAAGAGATGAAACTGGAGATGGTCCCCATACATCGGTATGAACCAACTCTAATTTTTCTGCCTTGGGTGTCTTGCCAATCTTTGCAAAACTGACTTTCTTCTGCTTGCCAAAGATGCAGTCCTCACATAGTCCGACATCTACTGTCTTTAGATCCAGAAGCTTCCCTTTTGACAGAAGTGTCTGCATCCCTTTCTCGTTCATATGGCCAAGCCTTTGGTGTCATAGGTTTGACTTTCCATCAGCATCTGCTACTGCAACGATATTCTCTAAGTTTGAGGTTACATAGAGAGTACTAGACTTCTTACCACGAGCAACGACGAGTGCTCCGTTGGTAATCTTCCACTCACAGCCTGAAAAGGTTGTATAATATCCTTCTCCATCAAGTTGTCCTATAGAAATAAGATTTCTTTTGAGGCCAGGAATATGTCTCACTCTTTGTAGCTTCCAGGTACTCCCGTTTGGCAACTTTAATCGAATGTCTCCTCTTCCGACAATCTTTAAGGTTTCATCATCAGTTAGATGAACCTTCCCGAAGTCACCACTAACATAGTTCTCCATGATTTCTCGGCATGGGGTGGCATGGAAAGATGCTCCTGAATCCAGAATCCATGATTCAATCGGGCTGTTGACGCTTAGAATCATAGCATCACCTGCCTCCTCGGTCACATTGGCGGATTCCTGTGTACCGGTATCTTTCTTCGGTGTCCGGCAATCCCTCTTAAAGTGACCCTTTTTGCCACAATTATAACAGCTAAATCTTTCTTTCCTAATCTGGATTTACCCCTTTTGGATTTCGATCTGCTACGATGTGAACTTCTTTCTGAAGTTCTCCCTTTGGACTCTGTGTGCAAGGCTGAGGAGCTTGATGCTTCACCCGATTCTCTCCGTCAAATTTCTTCACTCAATACCAGATCTCGAACATCGTCAAATTTCAATTTATTATTTCCTGACGAACTGCTAACTGCTGTAACAATAGCATTCCAACTGTCTGGTAGAGATGACAAGAGAATCAAGGCTCGAACTTCTTCATCAAATTCGATTTCCACGGAACTCAACTGGGTTGTGATTGTGTTGAGTTCATTCAGATGTTGAGCGACTGAAGCCCCTTCCGTCATCCGCAAGTTGAATAATCGCCTCATCAAGTGAACTTTGTTTGAGGCCGATGGCTTCTCATACATATTGGAGAGAGCCGTCATAAGACCCGCTGTGGTCTTTTCCTTTACTATATTGAAAGCAACATTTCGGGATAACGTTAATCAAATCACTCCGAGGGCTTGTCTATCAAGAAGATTCCAATCTTCTACCTTCATATCATCTGGCTTCTTTCCTAAGAGAGGTTGATACAGCTTTTTTTGGTACAGATAATCTTCAATCTGCATTTTCCAAAAGCCGAAGTCCGCACCATCAAACTTTTCAATTTTAATCTTCCCTTCGTCTACGGCCATCGCTCCCACTCGAATCTGGCTTCCTTTGGATCGTTTCTAACTATTTCTGCGGACCGTCGTGTATTAGAACACCTCCGTCGACACACCGGTACTGCCGACAAAACTCACAGAAACTGACAGAATCTACCACCAAAGCTCTGATACCAGTTGTTAGGAAATTAGAACGTAATTTTTCTATAACCAGATTTGTGAGAAAGCAAAATAAAAGCGGAAATAACACACAATTTGATAACGGAGTTCGGCCAATTGTGCCTACGTCTCCGAACCTGCTGCAGATCGCTTTACTGAAGGGGAGAAAATATACAAAGTGTTTACAACTCTTACAAACAACTCACAAACCACAATCCACTCCCAATTTTACCCAAGAATTTTTCTCACAAAATTCTTTCACAAGCTTTTCTCTCAAACTCTCTTATTCTCTAATTTTTTGGAATGATATGGAGTGAAAAACTCCCTTCTATTTATAGTTGAGGAGAATGAAAATCTTGTGATTTTATATCATCTTTTCACCTAACCCACCTACCAAATGAATGGTTAATTAAGTCTTTACCTACCACATCAATGGTTAGGATTAAGTCATCACCTACCACACCATAAGTCCTCACCTACCGCACCAATGGTTAGGATTAAGTCTCCACCTACCATACCAATGGTTAGGATTAAGTTTTCACCTACCACACCAATGGTTAGGATTAAATCCCCACCTACCAAGCCAGTGGTTAGGATTAAACCAATCCTTTGGGCCTTATTTGATTAAACGAATCTTTTGGGCCTTATCTTGTTTGTGCAATCCTTTGGGCCTTATCTTGTTTGTGTTTAGAAATCTCTTGGAAAAGTAGAAGAATTCATTCTTCTCTCAAGCCAAAGGCTATTAGATTTCTCAATTCTGAAGTGAGTATTATAATAGGGGTGAGGGGTTTATATAGGTGATCATGGAACATGCGACCATGAGTGAGATAACCCCTAATTAATAGGATACATGCATGAGAACCATGGAATTTACATGTATCTATTTATGGAGAACATAGAACTAAGAGAAAATTAAATAGATAAATGCGTCATGTGTTTATTAGACTTAACCAAGTGTTTGAGAAGAAGAGTCTAGAGTTTTGATTAATGAGTCTCCATTTAATTAGAGGGACTAGGTTCGGTGTCATTAACAATAATGACAGCGTATACGTATAACAAAATATTGTGAGAACTCATATTAGTCTAAGATTCTTTTCACATTTTTGATTAAAAGGTCAATAATGGTTTAAATTTATCGAGCAGTCCATGTAATGATAAATAGTGATATTTGGAGCATGCATTCTAATTTTGTCTAAGCTTGATATGGTATATTTGGGTAGCTTTGTTTCAAAGAAAGAGTGTGTGTGTGTGAACATTTGGGATGGACAGGAGTGAAAGTCACAAGACAATGTAAAGTTGAACAATAAATGGACAAGTATAGAATGAAAAAAATACAAAGTGTGTATATAGGACGAAGCCTAATAATTGATGCAAGAATTCTCTTGTCATCTATACACTACTATTTTTTTTTTTTTTTTATGTTATGTCTAGCTTTGTTTTTATGTAAACACTACGCCTCCCTATGCTATGTTTCCCAGAATTCCACGCTTGGTGTAGCTTCTCTCTCTCTCTCTCTGTATGTATGTGTACGTTTGTGTTTTGATTCTCATAATATAGCAGCAGCGTGGTCAACTTCTCTGCCATCTTTTGTTCCTTTTTCACTTTCTTGTGTCCGTTCGTTTTGATACCAATTATAGCCATAATTTCTTTTCTTCACTTTTTTCTTCCCTCCATTTTCTAAGGAAAAAAGAGATAGAAGAAAGAGAGTGAATGAAACTCGACATTATTATATACCAATATACATATTAGAATTCCCTACTATATATAGATAGATGCGTTTTAAGTTTATGCATGTGAGGATGTGGTTTCATATATGAGAAGCCATGCATGAATATATATGATCCAAAATGAATTTGGTCATGAGTACTGTAATAGACAATTAGGTGTGAAGTGGGCCATGAGAGCTTTTTAAACTCTCTCCTACTATTTAGTCCCTTCATTTTTCTAGCAGGAGCAAACTCAAGTGACCTAGCTCTCACACTCAAGCTAGGCTGCTACTTTTATAGTTCAAAAATGGGCTGTTCTCATCTCAATGTGCTTAATATGTCTTCTTCTTCTTCATCATCATCGCCATCAACTACTGCTACAGCTATTAGGCCGAGGTTGATTCCAAGTCCTAACACTTCACTTCCCCAAACCACAACTCTCTTAGCATTGTCATTGTGTAACCATCAAGGTATATAAGCTTTAATTTTTATTTTTATTTTTTTTGTTTTTTTTTTTGTTTACTTTGATCACTTGTTTTTCCGTTTGAACATTATTGTAACTGTTCTTAGAGAATTCAGATACCATAATGCTTCTTTGTTGTGTTGTTTTTTGTATTTTGGATTCGTGCAGCTAATGGAACTGAGCAAAGTAGGACAGATTTCATGGGGACTTCACGGTGGAATCCAACACCAGAGCAGTTGCTTTCCTTGGAAGAAATGTACCGAAGAGGATTACGTACACCAAGTGCTGAGCAAATCCAACGCATCGCCGCGCAGCTTCGTAGGTTTGGCAAGATTGAAGGAAAGAATGTGTTCTACTGGTTCCAAAACCACAAAGCCAGAGAACGCCAAAAACGCCGCCGCGAAATGGAGACGACGTTGATGATGATGAATCCTGAAGAAGAAAAACAACATATTGACCATGGAAATAGCTCTTCAGAATATAAGAAAGAATCAGCTGGTATTTTCAAAATGCTCTTTCAATTCTTAATGCAACCCATGTTTATATAAACACTAAAAAAAGAGCCATTATAGTGATTAATTTATGTGTTTGTAAAAGAGAAAAGTTCTTTTTTTTTTTTTTTTTGCTCTATTTTGATTGGTTTTTTCTAACAGGGTTGAAAAAGACAGGTTATGATGTTGAACAGGGAAAGAACTGGGTACCTTCTTCAAACTGCAGTAAACATACAGAGGTCTGTACAAGAAATTTTGTCTATTTATTTATTTATTTTAATTTTTTTTAATGATTTAACATTATATATGACTAATCAGAGATACCCAAAAGAAGATTAGAAGTCGTAATAAGATATCATAGTTTGATCAAAAGGTCAAAAGAAAAGTCAATACAAAAGCAGTGAAAAGCATCAGGGAACAAGCTTGAGCTTTTGTATGTTATGTTGGAAAAAGAAATTGTTCAAAAGCTGCTTTCTTTTACTATCTGTTGGGGCTGTTGTTGTGAAAAGCTTTTCATAAATTTATTAATTATTTCAAAAATATGAATTTAATTACTGCTTTTGTGCTTTTTATTTTTAGGAATCTACTTCAATGCATAGAGGAGGAGTAGCAGCAGAAAGTGCTATCGGACCACATGGGTGGTCACCATTTGATGAGAAGAAATTATTACATCAGAGAAAGAGCTCACTCATGATCAGCACAATAGATCAGATGAATTCCACGTGGCAAATACCCTCCTCCTCCAAGCTCATGGACATGACCATAACCACAACTTCACTAGAAGCCAAGTCCCCACTGAAACCCTACCCCCTAGAAAAGAATTTCAACAATGTTGTTGCGGACTATGATGATGAAAACAGATCATCAGAAACTCAAAGAACACTTGAGCTCTTCCCACTTTGCAGAGATGAAGATGGAAACAATAATGCTAAAGCTACTACCAACAAGAACAATGACACAGAAACATTGCACATCAAACCCATAAATGCTGCCCACTTCACTACTCCAGCCCATTTCATTGAGTTTCTTCCTTTGAAGAACTGAAGCCGAACAAAAAACAAAAACAAAAAAAATACATGCAGAGAAAGAGCCATGTGGTCATAAATATTACAAGAAGTTGTTACTTGCCTGAGATGGTTTGAAATGAATTTTTAGTTTGTCATTTTGTTGGAAATTGGGACTGTCTTTTCCCTGATTGTATCATGCGCATGAACCCAACAGTAGGATATATATAAAGACACATAGTCATATTTAAAAGGATGTTTTGCCTTAATATGCATTTGGACCATGTTGATATTTTATATATATATATATATAATTATAAACCAAGCTCTAGGTAGAGTTGGTTTCATTATTGTCTTCTGTAAAGAATGTGATGCAGCCTCATCTGTTTTTCACAGGGTTGTCCATTTTCTTGACCTTATTGGAGCAAATGAGAGAGAGAGAGAGAGAGAGAGAGAGAGAGAGAGAGAGAGATGGTGATGGAGACATATTGGAATTCGAGACGAGGATGTGAAAAGAGTTTGATGTTGAAGTAACCTACTATATGGGCTGCGAATGTGTAGGGTTTCTTGAGGTATATATGTATTGAAATATGCTAATCTTGCGTATGTTCAAATGAAATATTTATTGCCTCTGAGCTTATTAATTAACTCTAAAACGTCAACATGTTATTTTGTTCTTTTCATTTTTGAGGAAAGAAGAAAAGTAAATATCACATCATAGATTGCTAGAGTTTATTTTGTAAATTAAATGTAAAATATAATTTCATCTTAGCATATCTACTTGCATGGAAGAGGTCAAAGTAGGGATGATCGTGGTTCCAGAACCAGAAATTCCGATTCTCCTAGGAGGACAACCGGAATCGGATAGCAATTGCCGGTTCCCGTTCTAGGAACCGGAACCAACCTCCTATTTTTTTTAAAATTAATATAGAACCGAAATTGGCGGGACCGCCAGTTCCGATTCCCATCGGTTCTTGAACCGACGGTTTCGATTCTATTTTTCTACTAAGCGGAACGGGGACCGTAGGTACCAGTTCGGTTCTCCGATTCTACACCTGGACCTCTGGTCGCGGTTCAAAACCGCCGGTTCGGTTCGAACCGAACCGAGGCCAACCCTAGGTCAAAGTGTCACGAATCCAATGCGTGCGACCATACGCTTCTTTATAAATTGTATTTAACTCTATTTGATATGGGATTATAGATTGTAACAATACTTATATGCTGACATATAGAGCATGTTGAAATCCATCATTTAGGAAAATTTCTATATTTTTAGGATTTATTTTCTTTCAATTTTATGGGATTGTTTCATATTTCATTTAGAACTTGTTTTAGATTGTATTTCTCTTTATAGAAATAGTCGTATTCATTAGGATTAACTAATGAATAGACTTTCAAATTATTGTAGCATCTTTCATATTATCAATCAATAAAATTTATCACGTATTTTGAATCAATTTCTCATTGTGGATTGGACATATTCAAGAACAACGAATCTAGTACTTACCTGGAATCAATTTGTCGCGTCAAGTTTTTCTTAAGATTGTCTCATAGAATCAAACATATTAATGGTTTTCACAACTCACAAGTGATTTCAAGTCTTCTTTTCCTTTCCGTGATACAAATTTTACAATGTAGATTCTAAGTTCAACATTCAAATATATAATTAGTCAAAAATGTGTCTTTATCTACAACTTGTTCTATGTTACACAAGACCTCATGAGGTATCAAGAGATTGGAACACAGCTTGACTAACATAAACCAGACAAAATAAGCCATGTAAGCCCTACTTCTGTATCTGTAACCTTTTTGTTTTCTGCCAAAAACCCATTTTGAAGATTGACTCATCTTAACTCTTTGTCGTTTTACTTCTCTCAAACTACCTACCTATAACCACACAATCTCACAGTCACTACCAAACATACATACATACATTTACTTCATATTATTTGAATTCATCATAAGACAAAATACATATAATGTAAGCATCTAAAACAGATAACAGTAGTATACCGACTCTTCATAAAATCCAAGCAACCAAGAGAGAGAGAGAGAGAGAGAGAGATGGCAACATATATAATATAATGTATATGTAAGCACTGAAACTTGTGCAGAGTTGCATCGCTGGCTGGCGCTGCAATCTCTCTCTTTCTGTCGTTGAAATTTTTGTGATCAGAGGGACTGAAAAGGAGAAAAGAACAGTAGTATAAGTAATACGTATATTACCTACAGGCTACAACAACAATACAACAAACAACACACGTATTGCCGAGGCAACCAAAATCCCACCATTCCCTCATCTTTTCAAAATCCAACTCCATATCCATTTTCCTTAAAACTTGGGAATGCCTGGTCTTCATTTTTCTTATTAGTCCTTACATGTCTACTCGTATTACAGTCTCTTTATTGTTTTTGTTTGGTAAAATAAGTCTTAACTATCAATTGAACTCTTACCAATTTGGCTGGTCTCAATTGGATCAGTTCGGTCTCAAAAAGTATGAATTTTTATTTTTTTTGTATTTTAGATCGGACTGGATTGGATTCCAAAATTTTTTAAATAACTTATTCCGGACTGGATTGGATTCCAAAATTTTTAAATAACTTATTCCAATTGAATCGCAATAATTTGACTTCGGGTGGTGGTGATTAGTGGCAGTAGGTGGCAAGGTTGCTTTGTTACCGATTCCATTAAAAAGTTGCTTTGTTACCTATTCCGTTAGAAATCGCATATTTTTGATACATTACATTCATGCATTTACGATTCAGAACCAGATGTGGATACAACTCATTGTTCTTTGTTAGGGGTATTTTCTGTAAAGGCAAGGCCATGTCATCACAAAACCAATACGTCGTCGTTCTGCTGGTCTCAAAGTAGCCTTGTAAATTAAGGACCACTTCGAAGTCGTTCTCCCATAAGTCGCCGAGCACATGGTCGGCTATAGACATGAGTATCCGAGCACATTTATGCTCTCGCATGTCATTAATTACCTGTCAGCATAACCTCGATGACAGGTAGTAAGACCCCGCTCGGATAAAAAGCTGTTTACATTTAATGCATTTGACAACATTTATAGTAAGTCTGACCAAGCCCTGTGTCTTGTCATCAAGAGGGTTAGACGCATTAATTGCCCAAACATTGCAGGTTACCGTTCAACCACTCTTCATGTCCCATCCCTAGACAAGCGCTCCAAGAAGACAATTGTTCCATGTTTAAGGTAATATGTGGTTGACCAGATTTGCACACAACCTGAACATTCCTCAAATAGAAGAGAACAAGAAGAATGTCTAGTTGACTATAAATAGGGTCATTGAAAAAAGAAGTAAGGTACGCTAATTAATATAACTCATTAACCCTAAAACTCTCTCAATTAGTTCATTTATTTCTCTATTATATCTTAACTGACTTGATCGTCGGAGCTTAATTGTCGGCATAAGTTCGACACTTCTTACCGATCTTTCTGTGTTTTTAGATATCTATTTGGCGGCTTGCAATTGTTAGTTCTCACTGTCACCGAGAATCTTCTCATAGACCCCAAAGATCAAAATAGGAAGTTATCAGCTCAACTAACCACCAAATCACCTTACGTGGCATAGTTTATCATTGTTGAGCACCTGATATATTTTTTACTATCAACAACTTGGCGCTAGAAAGAGGGCTTGTTCTATTCCTCTGAAGAAACCTTGAAACCATAATTCGAACAATCCAAACAAAAAACGTAGCTCACAGCAAACTACCCCAATAGGGATTCATTTATCTCTAATCAGGCAAACCCCCCTGGGTTTCACAATACCTGATAGCGTGCTAACTGCATTACCGCAGCCTCCTCCAATTACTCCATAAATAGAAATGTCCACCCAAGATGTGAACCGAGCTGGATATCATTTTCAGAAACTCATGGAAATCATGGGTGGTAGAATCATTACCCCTACGGGAGGAGAACGTGGGGGAGTCCAAGTCCTAGTAAAAAAGCTCTTTTTCACAAGAGATGTGCCAACAAAAGGAAGGAAGCACAGCTGCTTCCCAAAGCCTTTTTTGAGCAAATCCTCTTTTCAAACTACTGGTAGCTCGCAAACCAAAATGAGCCTAACTCGTAACAAACTAAAGCACCGTCGATGAGGTAGCCGAAAGTCTAGCTCTGCAACAAAACGGAGAACAACCAAACAGACACAACACTGGTACGCAAGTGACAACAGTACCAGCTAAGAACAAAAAGGGTCTGAAGAAAGTCAGCAGCTGAGTCACAGCGAAAGCTCGGCCAACGATAAAGACTTTGTGCGTGGAGAAATTCGACGGTTAAAAGAAGGGCTAGAACAGATCCAGTGCAGGAATCAACCCACCAACGATCTCACACAATGCTAAGGCGCAACGACGAGCAAGTTCACGGATAGGGTGTTAGCAAAGAGATTCTCGAGGAATTTCACACAATGCCGTCAGTCAAATAAGGAAAGGGGAGAACCTATCAGGACATACCTCCCACGCTTCAACAAAGAGGCAGTCCAGGTAGAAGACTTTAACGACACAGCCGCTATCAATATATTCATAAATGGTTTCCAGAGCGGAGCATTCTCTTTTCAACTAAGGAAACAATGACAAAAATCATACCCGTAAATAGTAGAAGTTACTGCTGACTATGCTCATGCAGAGGACGAGGAGATAGCCCAAGGAAGGAACCTCATGCATGGGATACGCCCAAATGAGTCGGACCGCCATAGAGGTCCCCCCGGTAGAGGAGACAACGATAGATGCAAAGGGTAGGGTCCTCGCGATGATCATCAAGAAGTAAAAAAATTGATTAAGGGAGCCCAAGCGGGCTAAGAATCTATTCGATCGATATACACCTTTAACGCGAGGACGTGAGGAGATATTGTTAGTCGCGCAAAACAAAGGAATCGTGACGTGGCCGGGGAAGATGACATCTGCACCCCAAAAACACGATAAGGATAAGTATTGTCGTTTTCACTGGGACCACGGCCACGATACTTCAAAAAATCCAACTGAAGGACCATATAGAAAACCTTATATGGAACGGGCATCTGAATGAGTTCATATAGAGGAAGGAAGGTGGCGACAACCCCCGCCAAGCTGGGAGACCACCAGAAAGGAGGTCAGAGCGACCTATAGGACCCGCAAGACCGGCTCACCCCCGAAGTACCAAAAAACCCAATGAACGGCCGAACAGCCCAAAGGCAAGTCCCATCAACACTATCCACGGAGGCCCTGGAACGGGTATCAGCAACAAAGAAAAAAATATAGAAATCTTAGAAGTATCTAATCACAGGCGAACCTCGGATGTGAACTTGATACACGGAAATAACAAAAGGCAAAAAGAAGGTTAGGATCCAATATCGTTCACGGCAGAAGATAGGATGGGGATCGATGCAAAACCAAACGATGCGATCATTTTAGAACTCCAAATCGCACATAGAAATGTGTGTCACATAATGATTGACAATGGCAGCTCCGCCGACATCTTATACATTTTGGTATTCAATCAGCTGGGATTTTAACCAAAAGATTTGGAGTCGTTTAATGCTCCCCTCCGAGCATTTGAGGGTTCATAAATAAAACCGTGGGGTTCTATCATAAGTCGCCGAGCACATGGTCGGCTATAGACATGAGTATCCAAGCACATTTATATTCTCACAGGGCATTAATTAGCTGTCAGCATAACCTCGATGATAGGTAGTACGGCTCTGCTCGAATAAAAAGCTGTTTACATTTAATGCATCTAACAACATTTATAGTAAGTCTAATGAAGCCCTGTGTCTTGTCATCAAGAGGGTTAGACGCATTAATTGCCCAGACATTACAGGTTACCGTTCAACCACTCATTCTGTCTCATCCCTAGATATGCGTTCCGAGAAGACAGTTATTTCACGTTTAAGGTAATATGTGGCTGATCAGATTTGCAGACAATCTGAACATTCCTCAAATAGAAGAGAACAAGAGGAATGTCTAGTTGACTATAAATAGGGTCATTGAAGAAGAAGTAAGGTAGACTAATTAATGTAACTCACCAACCCTAAAACTCTCTCAATTAGTTCATTTATTTCTCTATTATATCTAAAATGACTTGATCATCGGAGTTTAATCGCCGGCACAAATTCGGCACTCCTTACCGATCTTTTTTGTGTTTTCAAATATCTATTTGATGGCTTCCAATGGTTAGGTTTTCACAACAGCTGAGAACCTTCTCACAGAGCCCAAAAATCGAAATAGAAAGTTATCAACTCAACTAACTACCAAATCACCTTATGTGACATAGTTGACCATTGTTGACCACCTGATACATTTTTTATTGTCAACATTCTTAATACTTTGTAAATTAGTTTATAGGATGAAGTATAAAATTGTAAAAGTAATCTCGTCTGCCTTAATTAACTAATTAGAACACAAGATTTTAATTTAAACTATTTGAAAATATGTTTTCGACAACATGAAAACATTTTCAAAGACATTAGTTACTCCTTATAAGGCTTAAAATCCTGTTTTGTGACCATCCTTTTTGCTGGACATATATTGCACAGAAAATTTGCTTGACAAAACATTTCAACAGCTGAAGTTTCTGAATACTGACATTTAAATGCAGACCTTCTAAATTATTTACAATTAAAAGGCGAAAAACTCAAATCAGTTTTCAAATGACTACAGACATGGAACTATAAGATTGGTACAACCATATAATTCTTTCTTTTATTTTGCGTCAAGCTTGAATCATGCGATACACATACACAACGTAATTAAGCAGCAACCAAACATTAATAACATATTTTTGGGATGCAAATCACAACTGTTGTACACAACAGATAATCGATCAGCCATCAGGCAGGATCAAGATGCATAGAGCGGCTCTGCTTCCACTTTTCTTCTGATCCTGAAAGAATCCAGGGAAACAAAAGAGTCAAAACTAACCAGGATAAAGCAGTAAGCAGTAGAAGGTAACAGAGCAAAGAAACCCCTGATAATTTGGAATCCATATGAAAGCGAGACTACAGATCTTCTCGTGAAGGTTACCGGTTATAACTTGATTTAGTTGCCATTACAGACGTATAATGTTAGCTCAAAAAATATGGTGAAACTCAGCATATCTGTAATGATATCTGGTGCTTAACAATGAGTAGTAAAAACCCTTTGAATATCAAACAACATCTAATAGACTAGTACTACTGAATCATGGTTCTCCCTTAACACCAGGCCAAGAAGATGGATAAAATAAACAGACAGGCTAGATAATAATAACTTGCAATGAACAGCATTACTTCAAGCAAAGAACACAAAATCTAACATGAAAGCAATCAAGAATAACCAAGTATAGCTCATCATGCACTTAAGTACATGTCACCTTATACTTGATGCACTATATAAAGTATCTTGCCAGATCCCCATAGAACATGTCACTATAGCAGATAAAGTACAAGTCAATCAAATATAGATGCTCCAGATCACTGAGTTCACGACATGTAAAAAGGATTTTAAAGTAATATAACTAGTTGGTAAGTTTATAATTCTACCAATCAAAGAAAAAATAAGGTTGATAGATGAAAACAGACTGTGTACTCACCAATTTTCTGGAGCCCATTTACAACCATCAGTATCTACCACATGCAAGCTGTAGGCATGCCTTGAGTTTGCGGACTGATTTTCAAAACTGTGACAAAGCATAGAAAATTAAACAAGGAGAATTTTTCCGTCTACTAATCTAAAAGTTTTCAATCTCACCTCTGATGAATGAGATCACCATGAATGAGAACCACAGACCCAGCTTTCACTTCGATGGGCACAAAGTCCTTTTGGTCATAGGCTGGTGAAGGTCGATCAAAGTAAACCCCTTTTTCACCCCTAAGGAACCTTCTAACGAGGCCATCTGGGACAACATAAAAGAACTAGAACATTAGAAAAAACTAAAGATTGGCAAAGCTTCTTAAGCTCTTGTATAAATAAAAAAGACAAATAGAAAGAAAATATACTTTTATGAGATCCAGGAATCGCCCAAAGGCAACCATTTGTTATAGTTGCATCTTCCAAAGCCATCCACAGCCCCGTGCAAGTTGTTGGTTCAGTATAAATAAAGGAGTTATCCTGGTGAGGCACTACTTCACCTCCAATACCTGGTTGCTGTCAATTTGATTCTCACATATTACTACATTGGAGAATACTATGCAAACATGATCAGGCTGAATATGTTCAAAACGGCCAAAGTTGATTAAAAATTGAACATTGTATCTTTACTAAAAATTGAATGATGTAGATATAGGAGCTACATGAAGACCGAAATTCACTTGCAAATGTATCTTATTTTATAAGATTTGGGTACTGAACTTTATCATAGTCTTAAAAAAGTTACTCAGTTGTTTTGTGATGGACTGCTTGTCCACTTTTTGTAAATTTTTCTTTTTCATGAATAAAATTTCTCAGTTTTCTATCATTAAAAAAAAATCAATAAGCTAGTCAGTTGATAAGAGCCTGTTCCTTCAAGACAAGAAAGCTAACAAAATGATACCACTCATTACATTAACTTATATAATAAAGTACTACAGTTTACTTCTCCCATCTAACTTCCTTACCCACTTGACATGTGCTGAAATTATTAAACACAAGTTCTATAATAGACAATTACGTCACAGAGCAGTTTCGACAACATAGGTCTTAAATACCCAGATTAGGAGCAAAATGATTAAAAAAACAAAAGAAAATATTAAGAAAAAGAAACTTCAATTCTTTAATCCAGAAAATGGAATACCTTAAATATGTACATTGACTGAATGATCACGGGCCTTTTGTAACCCAAAGAGTGCATCAAATTTGATAATTTCTCAGAGCAAGAAAATTTTTTGAAAACTGGATCAAGCTCATGTAATGCTGCACCAATTTTCCCAGGAATAGCAAGGTTAGTTTCCTTGATACGCACAGTAATAGTTACTATTTACATCCCATAAACAAAAGCATCTTATAATATGGAAGTAATGCAGGATACAAAAGCTACGACAATGTACCGTGCCCAACTTTGTTAATGGAAAGTTCTTTTGGTTGCTTTAAGTTTCCATCATCCCCAAATGCTTTTTCTGCAAACAATCATAATGAATCAAATTTCGATGAAACAAATCCAGCACTGACCCCAAATGAAGCTAAGACATCCAAAAGCGATAAAATAGTCTAAAAACTTCTAAGTCCTAAAAGTGCCCTGCCCTGAATCTAAATATAGCTGTAGAGCAACAAGCATCCAACTGCACAATCTTCTTTGATATAAACTAGGATCATATCCCTGATCACTCTAATTCAGCAATCATCCCGTCTACTACATGGGTCCCAGGTGACGTCCCACCTAAGACATGAATCTATGTATATATACAGTTTAAATCTACGCAACGGATATGATCCGATATAAATTCTTTTAGCAATGGAATTTGATTCAACAATATAATTGATATCAGTAACATAGCAGCCCTCTTATTACATAATCTGCTACACCATGGGCACAATCAAAACTCAATAGGGATCTACTATCTACAAAATAGTGAAATGCTATATACATACATATATATTAAAAAAATTATCAGTACCATCAATATTTCACCAAGAACTTAATTAGCTATAGTGGGGGTGTGTGGGTTTTGAAAGTGCTTTCATTACTTTCAAAAGTAAATTTTATATGGCTTTACTCAAAAGCAAAATCAAAAAACAAAAAAAAAGTGAAGAAAAAGTAGCAAGAGTCACAAACCACAGTATACCTTCAAAGAAAAACGAAATCTTCTCAGCGCTTTCATAGAAGTAATCATCGGTCACCTTTTGCTATAAAATAAAGAAAAAGAAAAGAAAACATAAACCAAACAAACCCAAATAAAAAATTAAAAAAAAATCCGGGTTCAATCATGAAAGAAAGAACAAAAATAAAATGATTATGATTTTGAAGAAACCTGGTTCTTGGTAGAGAAAACGGAGGCGGTGGAGCAGTCGAAGCCTTCAAGCAATTGGACCATTCGGTTTCGCATAGCTTCAATCTCTTCATGGTCAGCAAATGATTCTATCACCAGATAGCCTGTTAAAAAAATCACTTATTAGACAAAAAAACATCTAACAAAACAGAGTAGATATGTGTGTTTCTGGAAAACATAAAAAAGCAAAAAACAACCTTGAGAGTTGAAGGAGTTGAGGCTGTCTGAACTCAGATTTCCGAGGAGTCCCATTGTTATACTGTTGTTGTTGTTGTTGCTGTTGTCTGTCTGTCTTGTCAATTGGAGGACTTCACGTTAACTATTTATTCGCTTCTCCTTTGTGAACATAGAACGAGCATCCCCTCCCGGTGTCCGCAAATTATTTTTTTTTAATAAATAAAATAAAATTTTAAAATAAAAAATAAATAAAATATTTTATTTTATTTCCAATTTTGATTATTATTTTGTTTTGTTTATCTTAATTTATAATTTTTCTACCTTGGAAGTTGGAAATCGGAATTAGCTTAAGTCGGTGACATGGGTTCTTTCTCATTATTATTATTATTATTTTTAAAATCTGGCGTTTTTTGAGTCAGAAATCTATCGGGACTAACCGAGATTAAATCATACAAGTACGGTTCGGACTACTACTCCTAATAATGAGAGAGGAAAACTACCAGAACCAACGACTCGAACAACTACTCTCTATAATATGAGAAGTCTACCCACATAATTGTATTTTTATAGATAATAGTATGAATATATATTTACAACACTAGGTGTTGAACCTTAATAGTTTGGAGGAGTTTGGACCTCCAACCACCAAGATAAGGATTCTTTCTCATTATTATTATTATTTATTATGATATCTTTGGAGACGTGATAAGATCATATAAATATGATTTAAAAATAATTTTTACCATACAGAAGGAATTTCCTTATACTTTGTAAATTTACCAAAAAAGTACGAGACTCAAACTTATGACGTGAATTCATTTTAATATATTGACTTTCTCTCTTATTCTTTTTTAATTTATTTTATTTACCATTGATTTTTATTCAGTTACTTTTTTACAATTATAGAATGATTAGTTTAAAATTTTAAGATTTTTGTTGCCTCAGATTTATTAATCTCTAATTTAAAATGTTATTTGCAAAGTAAATGTATTTATGGGTGTAATATATATACATATATAAAGTAAAATTTTGAAATTCATTTCATGTAATTACATTTATAATTCAAGGATTAATTTTGAGTCATTGGTTATACAAAAGTAAATATATTTAATGGTTCACAATTTAAAGAATTAATTTTAAAAAAGTCAGTTTCATCGCCTGGAGATAAAAGAAAAAATGACATTTGGCTACTTCAAGAGCAATTACAATAATATATGGATTATCAGCCTATACATCCTAAATGATGTAAAACGACCAGGGCCGCCCTTAGACACAAGGGACGGCCGCCCAGTTCCAATTTTTTTTTTTTCTTTTTTTTTATATTAAATTATAAAATTCCTCACGCTTCTTCAAACATCAAGCACATATGAATTTTAATTTTTATATAATTAGTAGGACCTCATTTTAAGTTAAACGACCACCAAAAAGTTAAGATCAACCTTGAAACTGGCTTATTGTTATAATATCATCCCCAATATCAATTATAATTCAATTTTTATTATTTTTATTTTTTAAATTTGACATTAATTAAATTAAAAATCTATTGAATCTGAAATGACAACTATTAAATATAAACTCAATCCGAAAATACAACTTTCATTAAAGGAGAGAAATTTCTTTACACTTTATGATTTAATAGATAACGATAAAAGTGGAATATCTATTACAAAATTGAAGGAGAAGTGCCCAACCATTTTAGATAATGTACCATTATAATTTGATTGAGTAGCTAATCATTGGAATGCATTAATGATAATGTTTTTTTTTAATTATTTAATATAAAGTGGGATGATTTGACAATTCAAAGAGCAAAAGAATATAAAAGATGCAGCACATTTAATTGATGCATAGACAATAATATAGTAAGAGATTACTTTTTGGAGTACCTTTATTTGGGATTAGATTATTTATATTAATACCACCTTTTATGTTTATTTCTTATTTTTTTAAGTCAAAAACACAGATAATACAATACTATCTACACTTAATTAATAGATAGTGCAACCAACTACATTGACCTTAAAAATGTTGAATTCAATAATAGAATATATAAATTTTTCAAGTTGTAAATCAAAAATTGGAGGGCTAGTATTTTAGTTCACATTGCTAACCATTAGAAAAATCAGCAGCACCAAAGACCTCAGCAAATTCAATCTGTTTCAAAAGAAAGTTAGGTTTATTAAATAAAAAATGATCATATGTGAATCTATTATTCTCTATTATCAAGAAAATAAATAATGACAATGTCGACAAATGATTATTAATCTCGTAAAATGAAATGAGGATTTTGCTAATATACAGGATCGGTATTGTTGCAAGAAGTCACCTTACCCGTGCTACGCGAGTCTTCCTAACAAAATACCGCTAAAAACAATAGCACCAAACCATTTGTTGGACACAAATCTGGAACCAAGAAACGAAGAAATGGAAGGAGTCAGCTAATCGACAATGTTTGAAGTTGAATAGAGTTGAAAGTAAACATTTGCTTACGTTAAACTTAAGCCGAAACCTGTAATATTTAGTTAGATAAATAAAGCCTAAATTTCATTACGGAAGAAATTAACTCAACAATGGCGACAGCGGAAATCCAAGGGAGAAGGAATGAATAGTGACCTATTTCATACATGTAAGCATGGTTAAGTTCATTATTAAAGGCCGCAGCCTTTTATCATGTTTCCATTAAAAGATCAAAGTTGAAGAAAAATGGTTCTCAAGGGCAACAAGGATGCCACTTAAAAATTTTGTTCCCATTATATCTATACTAACATGCTGGTGTTATATGAGTACTTTCTCAAGGATGAAACCACAGAAACGAAGGAGGGATTCATGTTGGAAGCATAGGAACATACAAACTCTACAGTAATCAAGTATGCGGCGGATTCTCTTAAAATACTCACTTTCTGTTGCAATCAGCACGGCTTGATAGGTTAATTGTCCATATTTGCCAACCTAATTGTCCAGATGCAGCCGTCAAAAACGCATAATATGGCCACCCTGTCCCACAATGATTTTAAAAAAAATTAATTAGAAAGAAAAGAAGTTTGTAGAAGCATGAAGAACAAAAAGCAAGTAAATACCGATATCAGCATTGTAACCACAAAGGCCAAGACTGCTAATGCATGCAATTCCAAACCCACTGATCCACTCCTTAGTTGAATCCCCAAATCTCAAAGCAGTTGATTTAACACCAACTTTCAAATCATCTTCTTTATCCTGCATGCAAAGCCATCAATACCATTCATTATATAGCAAAGTGAAGGGTCATCACAGATTTTTTTTATCCACTCATTGGATCTTGAAATTGTGAAACCTTTGAACAATAATAGAAGGTATCTCTAATTACTTAAATAAATGAATATTCCAACACTTAAAAACAAAACAAAAAATTACATTGGTCATTGTTATAAGCTTAAAATGCATATACCCTGTCAATAATTTGGGTCTCCAAACTGGAATCCAAGACATGAAGTTTTAAAAAGAGAACGTTCCATTCTACAAATTTGTTAAGAACAAGACATCTTATAATCCAGAAACCTTCAGTAACCAAAACTGTCTTGCAAGTACATTGTTCAATTCCATAAATGAGCTCAAAAACAAGGGCACAACATAAGATAATTACATTTTTCAGTGGATACATTGTTGTACCTGATGTGCGTATATTGTATCATACACAAGAGTCCAAAATACTCCAGAAATGTACAATGGTAGCACAACAGCTGGATCTAAATTTCCCCTGACAGCAGCCCATCCTAATAATGCTCCCCAATTAAATGTCAAGCCTAGATATGCTTGCGGCTGAAACAGAATAGTTCCAATTTATATACACATCAGTCAAATCCTGTGAAACTTCTCATCATAGGCCAATGAAGAGACAACAGCTTCCAGTAAATGGCAAGAAAACAGAGACATAAAAATCATTACCCAAAAGGTGAACCTCTTCATGAGGGGATAGGAGAAGACTAACAACAAAGATGAAGCCCCCAAAATGCGGCTGTTAAAAGAATGCAATATCAGTTCCAGCAATCGCATAAGCTTCATATGCATGCACTTGACGTTGACATAACTAGATTAGCAAACTAAAAGAGAGAAAGTCAAAGTCAAAGTATGCAGCAGAAATCTTATGTCTGCAACTATGCTCTATCAAAACGTACTATGGTTTAATATGGTTAAGGTAATTACAGATAACACTACTGTATGAACCGCCTTGGGTAGATTAACTTCATTTAACTGATTGTAACTCTTGAATGCAAGAAGAATAAAAAAAATGACAGATCTGATGTTTATGAGTTAAGATTAATCAACATATCTCGTTCATTGTTTAGGAAAGCTTGTTGACAAAATTACTTGATAACAGTCAATTTAGAGAATAAGAGCAAGATTGCAGATGTTTTGATCATAAAAGCACCAAAATAGTAGGCAGGTGAAAACAAAACTAACCTATAATTATTCAATTGAAGGAGAATCCCGAGACCCAAAAGCAATTGAAATCCAAGAAAACAAAGCCCTTGAAATGGTGTCAATAGACCACTGGCAACTGGTCTCAATTTTGTACGCTCCACCTGCACTCAGAATGTTCAGAAACAATCATCCAAGAGTAGAAAGGAAAAACATTGTGCACAAACTATCGCAAATCATCCAGAAAAATACTGACAAAGATAAAATTATCTGTTTTGGAGATTAAAAAGTTACCATTGGGAAAAGTTACCATTGTATCAATATCCCGATCAAGGAGATCATTTACGGTACATCCAGCACCCCTTAAAAGCAGAGCTCCACAGCCAAACAGAGTCAACATCTTCAAATCAGGAAGGTGTCCAGGGCATGCCGCCAATGTAATTGACCACATACAAGGCCAAGCCAATAGCCAAGTCCCAATGGGCTTATCTAGGCGAGCAAGCTTCGCATAAGGCCTGGCTTGTCTGGGCAGATACAAATCTATCCACGAACTCCCAATATTGTGTCTATTGCTATTATTACGCTCTTTCTCCTCATTCTTCGCTATGCCTTCAGGTGATATACAAAATCTTGCAACTGAGATGAACCTGAACTTTTCTTTGAAATCTGGAGACCATTGGTGCAATTGAGTGCATGTGTTTAAATGACGATGGTTAGGGGTTACAATGGGATGCAACTGAGGGATGAAGATTGTCGGTTCGTTGTTCCCAATCAAGGACAGACAGGACAGAGAAGGTTTTAGATATCTGCTGCGTGTGGTGCGAGAGAGCCAAAACAATGCCATTCTGCCAACTGTGGACTGTTTCTTACAGAGGGATTTTTGCAGTCTTTGTCATGCATGTATGAGTCTGGTTTCTTGCCCAGTTGATCCAAACCTAAGGATATCAAAAACATCATTTTGAAAATGTTCCACAAACAAAGAGAACAAGGGTGTGTTTATCACATGGGATGGGATTGAAATGTTATCAGGGATTGAATTAATTAAGTATTGTCATTTATTTTGTGCAGCATAATCCTATGTTTGGTAAAATCTGGAACTGAGTTACAATTAAATTAAATAATATTTAATATCTCAACTTTAAATAATGTTTAAATATAGTAAATTATTTTAAATCATGATTCGAATAAATTATTAAATAAATCATATTTGGAGCAAAATAAAATTACTTTATTTATTATTCATAACATGCATATAGATTAGTTCACCATAAGATGCGTATATTCATAAAAGACAAAGAAAAGTAAGTTACCATAAGTAAAATTCCTCAAGTAAGAGTTTTACATTTGAAAATATCCAATATAGCTTACCTGTTTTTAACTTCAAAGCTATGCATCAGAAGATGGTAATTTAGGTCTTATTGCTGCTTGTGGGGGCATCCATTTCTTGTATTTTCTGCATGTGATCAACATAAAAACGACATTAGCAAACTAAGCATTAAAGGTTGTGGACAGAAAATCAGATATTTTTTCTCCTATCATAGTTTCCCACTCTTCGTTTCTTTCTACAACCTAGTTTACTTGATGAATCAGCCATCAAATATAATTTACACCCCAGAGCTTTACAATCTCTACTAGAAAAGTAGGGAAAAAGACAGCGAAAAAGGTAACCGATCCCCTGCTATGACAGCAGAAAACAATCAGTTCGCGTCAAAATGTATATCCAATCAAAAAAACCAAGGAAAAGAAAACGAATAAAGCAAATTCAACCAATGTATCTATAGCTCAAACATGTCTTGCCCTCGAAAACATGAAAAAAAAAAAAGTTTATAACAGGAGAAATAATAGGCATTTGATAATCAAGCATTGGACTATCTCCTAGTTACTCAAATTAAATAAGAACGCATGTTTTAATACGAAAATTATACATTACACACTCACTTCAACTAAAAAAAGTTACCAAATTGTTGAGCATTTCGCATGGAAACTCACTCGAAATATTCAGACAACCCAGCTTGTTCAAACGTTTTTACCATAACATCTCTCTTAAGCATTTTATCAAACACTTTCTTCCGCCAATGTAAAGTCAAGTCACCCACTTTTTATCAGACAATTCGAATACCACCCAACATCTAAAACGAGGATCCTAAAAAGAATAACCCAATCTAATATAGATTCCGCCCTGTAACAATATTCTAAACAAAACAAAAAATATATAATCTTTTGAATGTGTGCATGTGCGAGATAGAAACGGAGACATTTGCAAAAAAATAAAATAATAAAAATGCAGCAGGCGAGTGGGATCACGGTCGTGCTTTGTTATTGTTGTTGTTGTTGGGTGCGAGAATAGCAGGTAGATGGCCGGGTGGTCGGAGAACACCGGAGGAGTGGAGTGGAACGAGAGAGAGAGAGGTGCCAAAGTTGTGTTGTCGTACCAACCTGAAAACAGTTTTGTTTTTTCTTTTTATTTAAAGGAAAATGAGCGAATAAAAGTTAGACCCTAAGGTTTGCTCATCTGGAATCTATTAGCAAATGCCTTCTATTATTAGTTAAATTCTATCTAATTTAACGATTAACCATATTTAACTGTTAAAAAGTTTAAATGTCCTCAAATAATATATAAAATTATTAATATTTATTAAATAAAAAAATTATAAAAAAAAGTTAAAATCTCCACCGTCCATAAAAATTTATAAAAAAAATAATGAGATGAACGGTGGAGATTTTAACCCTTTTTTTAGTTTTTTTATTTAATAAATATTAATAATTATATATATATATATATATATTATTTGAGGATATTTTAGTCTTTTTAACAGTCAAACATAATCAACAGTTAAATTGAATAAAGTTTAACTAACGGCAGAGAAAGTCTATCTGAATAAACTTAAATGTTAATTACACTTATAGATTAGCAAACCTTAGTAGATCTAGGTGTTATTTACTCTAATTTTGTTTAAGTGACAACTGTAGGTTAGGGGTCTGTATCTGACGAGATCAAACACGTTCAGAAAGCAACTTCACAAAGGGCGCGGTGTCTCCCCACACTTTATTTGTTTATTGATAAAGGTGAAACTCGAACTTATACCACTTATAGGAAGTCCACTAACCATTTTTTAATGGAAAACAAATTTTCTCTAGGTTCTTTTTTTTTTTTCGAAACATTTTTCTTTAGGTTCTAATTTAAATTAGATATATTCTTATTTTTTCCCCTAGCGTTTCGGTCAACGATCCTTTACCCCCTCACGTTTCAAAAATCGCCATTTTCTCCCCTGGGTTAACATTTCATCCAAAAAGTTACTTGATGACAAAAACAGTATGTTAAAAGACTTAAAAACCCTTAAGGCATTAAATGAAATACTTAAAAAGATAAATTTGCCCTTCAAAAGTAAAAGGAATAGTAAAAATACGAATTTAACCTCCAAAAGTAACCTTTTGGCTGTATTTGTTTGTTTCTTCCTTTTGCATGTTCCATTTAACTACCCAAAACAGATTAATTGCTTCAATTTCATTCTTCCTTTTTGCATGTTCCATTATCACCTAAAATAAATTTTTTAATTCTTCCTTTTACAACACTAAAACCACCCAAAAATAAGGACTAATGACTTGTGTGTATGAGAATATGGATAGTCATCTAAAACTCACCTAAAACATATATTGAACAAAAAATATGCCTTTGTATATCGGAATTTAGCAAAATTACCCAAAAAATAACTTAAAATTGCAAATATACCCATCCTCCACTAACTTTTGCATCATATACCCAAAATATTTTTTTGGACAAAATACCCTCACAATATATTTTTTCACTATCTTCTTCTTCTTCACACGGGTTCTTCTTCTTCACTTGTTCTTTTTTTTACTTCTTCACATTTTTTTTTCTCTCTTCTCTTTTTCATAGATCTCTTATAAACTAAGCCAAGAAAATTTATATTTCTCATCTCCCTAAACTCTCACATTTGCAAAATCATTCAAATCATCTCACAAACTCCCACCATTAGAAAATTTCAAGATTAGTGGAGAAGAAGAAGAAGAGTAAAATAGAAAAGAGGAGAAGAAGAAGAAGAACAGTTTGCGACGGAAGAAGAAGACCGGCGCAAGGAGGAAGAAGAAGCGTGAAGGAAGAAGATGAAAAAAAAAAAAATCATCGGGCAGGGCCGGCCCAATGAAAGATTTTTTTCATCGGGTCGGCCCTGCCCGATGATTTTTTCATCGAGTCGGCCCTGCCCGATGAAATTTTTCATCTGGCAGGAGCGACCCGATGAAAAAATCATCGGGCAGGGTCGACCCGATGAAAAATTTCATCGTGCCGGCCTTGCCCCATGAAATTTTTCATCGGGTCGGCCCTGCCCGATGATTGTTTTTCATCGGGCCGGCCCTGCCCGATGATTTTTTTCATCGGGCCGGCACTACCCGATGAATTTTTTCACCGGGTTGGCTATACCCGATAATTGATAGTATCAGGCCGAAACAGTAATAAAGAGTTGGTTCGAGCCATGTTTGTAATGTGTTCAATTAATGATGTTGAAGTAGCTTCGAGACCTATACCAATTTTGATTACAAATGAGCAAGATTTTGATACTATCGGATTAATACTTTTTTTCATCGTGCTGGCCCGAATATTCTTTCATTTTCCGTTTTGTTGTATCTAATTATATATTTCTTTTAATCATTGCTGGAGACGGAATTTAGTCTCTTTGATACATTGTTGACATTTATGTAGTTTTTCGATTCACTTTTCAGCGGATAATGTTTTGCAATTTTATCAATTTTAGATCGTTTAACAATAACCTTTACAATTTCTCAGATTTGAACTTAATGTCAATGTTATGTTTCATCAATATTATGTACAATAATATTTAGAGTCGATATTATAGAAAAGATTTATTCACATAAAGAATAATTTGGGAAAAGGTACATGTCATTATTATGTTTCATTGTCGTCTAATAGTGTAGAGTTTGCAAATATTTCAATAGATATTTTCCTCCTAAGAACTTTCATTTGCTTTGCTTTGAAATCGAACTTCTGTTTGTGTGCATTGATGTATTCAGCAAACATAAGCACAAATGCACTACATTGACCACTGCAATAAAATCAATATAACACCACCGTCAATTGCTTCAATAGCTCATATATAGAACTACATAACATAAACATTAATAGTTACACATCAATAATCTCCTCTAAAATCCATCCAAGTAGTTATAGAAACTGAAGCAGATCAATTATGTAAGTAATTTCAATTTCATCAGGTTACTGTGGATGATTTAATTTCATCGGGCCACTGTGGCCCGATGATTTCATTTCATCGGGTCGCAGTGGCCCGATGAAATTTTATCGGGCTACAGTGGCCCGACGGTTTAATTTCATCGGGCCACTACGGCCCGATGATTTAATTTCATCGGGTCATATAGTGACCCGATGACCCGATGAAATTAAATCATCGGACCACAGTGACCCGATGAAATACAAATTTTCATCCAAATTCAATCCCATGATAATTTAACAAATCTTAATGAATTCAACATTCAAATTGGAAAACCCAAAACACTAATTTCAAAACTAAATGTTTGTTCTTAAACACTAACTAAAATCGGTTGGTTTTGTAGCAAATCTTACTTGGTTTTGTAACAAGAAAAATTGTTTGTTAATGGCATTTCAGATCTAGTAAGGAAGAATAGAAAATTGTGGAGTGTAGACTTGCTGAAAGAAGTACAAAAAAATATATATATTTGTATAAGTAAATCAACAATATATAGCTGTGGCGCTGTTGCACCCAAAATGATTTCATCGGGCCGGCCCTGCCCGATGATTTTTTTTTTTTCATCTTCTTCCTCCACACTTCTTGTTCCTTCTTGCGCTGGTCTTCTTCTTCCGCTGCAAACTGTTCGTCTTCTTTTTCTTCTTCTTCTTCTTCTCCTCTTTTCTATTTCACTCTTCTTCTTCTTCTCCACTAACCTTGAAATTTTCTAATGGTGGGAGTTTGTGAGATGATTTGAATGATTTTGCAAATGTGAGAGTTTAGGGAGATGAGAAATAGAAATTTTCTTGGCTTAGTTTATAAGAGATCTATGAAAAAGAGAAGAGAGAAAAAAAAAATGTGAAGAAGCAAAAAAAAGAACAAGTGAAGAAGAAGAACCCGTGTGAAGAAGAAGAAGATAGTGAAAAAATATATTGTGAGGGTATTTTTGTCCAAAAAAATATTTTGGGTATATGATGCAAAAGTTAGTGGAGGATGGGTATATTTGCAATTTCAAGTTATTTTTTGAGTAATTTTGCTAAATTCCCGTATATATTGCCCTAATGCAGACAATAACCAAAACAAATATATATATAAACCCACTGAAAACAGATCTAAAATCACCTAAAACTCACCTAAAAGAATATTGAATAAAAAATAAAACCACCCAAACAGCCCCAATGTAGACAGTTACTAAAACAAAAAAATATATAACCAAAACAAATATTGAACAAAAAATATACCAATCTAAACCATACATAACCAACACAAAAAAAAACAACAAAAATATCAATGCATCTTAAGCATTCAACATCAATGCATATCCAAATATCCAACCAAAAAAACATTCAACAAAAATAATTCAACAAAAACGTAAAAAATACATAACAATGCAGCATGAATTCTTAATAGCATTTTAATGCTTTCATTCATTCATTAAGATGAAAGCATTTAAATGCTACACCAAAAAAAAATACATCATAACCAACATGTTGTTGAAGGGTTGCTACCTTCTTGATAGCATTTTCATGCTTTAATTCATTAATATGAAAGCATTTAAATGCTACACAAAAAATAAGTTAAGTTACCAATATATTCAACTAACAAAAACAGTAAAGTGGATTGCCTACTATGGCACCATTTAACCCTTATCATTAACTCAAAAATAAACTAATCTAATACTCAACCATTGAATGAGCTATCCAATTGAGAGCCATTGAATGAGCTATCCAATTGATGCTGTCAGACTTGATGTAGATTTTGACGCACTGCACCTTGCTAAAACAAATAAAAGAATCAAATATCACTAGTTGAAAGATAAAGAAACACTGTTAACACTCCCAGCTCACAAATTCAGTCGTCTCATTTTAAGAAAAATAATTTCTTTTGAGGATATCTCTATATTATTCTTTTATGATCATTGTTTAGGTGAAACCTGAACTTAGCAAAGTTTAGATGGAAATTTTTTAACAGAAAAAATTGAGAGGTTTTGAAGAACCAGCAGATCATGCAACCAGGGAAAAGCAAGCCTCATGCAGACATGATTACAACATGAAATGCCTATAAGAAAAAAAAAATATGAATCTAACAGTGCAATTTGTTAGAAAAGCAGAGGAAGCAAAGAATCACTTAAAAGAGTAATGCATGCAAGAGTCAGTTGTTGTGTTAGGTGTACGAACCATAAACGGATTTTGTGAGTGATTGATTATGAATATATATTGCTATATATGTCATGATATAATGTGCTTAATAATAATCAATATGTTTCCATATCCGTGATTGGGACCGTGTGACCACCTAGCATTATCTTCCATTTAATCCGTCTCGCTTTATATCATTGTTTTAGTTGTAAATATTTGATTATGAACTAAATTTGTAAGTTAGGGTTTTGATGGATCTTTTTCTATGAAACTTGAATGAATTGATTGTTTAATTTGTTGTGGTTGATTATTATGTTGTTGAGTGGTATTATTATGGTTAATGCTTTTAAATGTGAAGACCTACATTTAGGTGATAAATTGGTTGTGGGTTATGTACTAAGAGGAGACGCCCACAACGTGCTCGATGTAGTGTCCACCACAAGTAGAATTAGATAGAGATATACTAATTTGCTTGTGTGATCACATAGGGTGTTTATTGTGACTAATGCATTTTCATGCACTTGGATATACCATCGAGAGATAGGATATTAGTGTATGTGGGATAGGTCCGATTTACCTCGAGAGGGGACTTTGGATAATTTAGATAAATACGATCATCAACATGAATAATTAAATTAGAACAATGTGCTTTCATGAAACTCAATTGGATGGATTAGGTGAATTCAAATACCCTAGCTCATCTCTCATATTGGTTATTTGCTTTATTTTTATGTTTTTATATTTCTATCTTTTATTTGCCTCTTCCAAACTTTCCGATTATCCAAATAGAGGTAGGCTTGATTAATTTTATTATTCAACGCCTAAATATCCCTGTGAAGACGATAATTTACTCATCATTGTATTACTTGTGCCGACCCCGTATACTTGCGGGTACAAAAAGGAGTAACAGGACTAGATAGAAAACAAATTGAAGAAACATCGGAGGGGATGGGATTGAAGCCCATTAAAAACTAGTTACCCTCGGTGGCTACCCAACCTATCTAACTAGAGATCTCGGAAAGTAGGTTCAATGTGGAAACGAGCCGATTGAGTAACTTATATGAGCACTAATTTTAATTATATTAAATTTCTCCCTATAGTGTTGTGCTTATAGGCTGTTTGTATTAGCAAGAGATATATTCTCTTAATGAATTCAAGGACTACGTATCAGGGTATTGCCTACAGTATACCTTTGGAGAATTCACCTATGCGAGTATGGTAGTGGGGCCACTATCTATGGAATAAGTGTAACACCCCCTGGCCTGACCCGACTGAATCGACCCAGGAAGTATTACCGGGTTTTCAAAACTTTCTAAATTCTCGTTAGGAATTTAAACCATTTAAATCATATCACTTAAAATTTAAAAATGTTTGTCTAGTGAGCCCATTGAAAATACAATTTTTAAAATTTCGGCAGAGTTTCCTCTATTTTTCTGATTTCCCAAAACCTATTTTCAATAAAACAAATATAATACAATATAAATCCAACACTTCTATATCCAAATTTTCAAATCAATGTGCACTCTACCGTTTAGTGCGACTTCCAAACAATTTCAAATAAAATATATATAATTAATATTTACAAACATGTGAACAGAATATAAATCATAAAGCACTTCTTACAAAACATATATAAATGTCAACTTACAAATTTCTGTATATGCATGCTTAACTAAATACAATATACAAGTAAAATTCAATTATAACTACTCAAAAGAAACTGTGACTCTGGACTTTCAATCTGCTGTTACTTCTTCTCTATTCTTTATTTCCCCCTGTATCTCTGATACCTGCGCGTGATAAAATCGACGCGCTAAGCAATAATGCCTAGTGGGTGTACACTAAACTCAAGTATCAACATCAATAATCATTTCATAATAAAAATATTCCAATACGATCATATAAAAACATTTCAATTTCAACTTTCTCACTGAACGAAATCTAAAAACAGTTTAATAAAAGCATCTAAATTCAATCAATAAAACATACAAACATTTATTTTTCAGTTCTTTTCTAATCATTTTATTAGTTCTATAACATTTTATTCATACACACATTTTGTTCACTTTCATTCTCCATTCTAACCGTACACTCATCATACAATTCGATATCTGTAACATCGACGTAACGTTCACCTCCGGGATTCGCTTAAACTGGACTATACCAGGTTTGCCCCGCGAGATGTAACTGTCAGGAATATCAATACAATATCTATCTCCGAGATTCGCCTAAACTGGACTATACCAGGTTTGCCCCGCGAGATACAATAGTCATCAATCTCAGTGCAATATCTATCTCCGGAATTCGCCTAAACTGGACTATACCAGGTTTGCCCCGCGAGATGTAGTAATCATCACTTATATTCGTTTTCCAATTAATCAACAGTTATTCACGAATCAAATGTTCAAAAATCAACAATTCTCATATCAATATATTCTCAAATTATTTTCAAATAGTATTTATGAAACAATAATTATATACGATTTTTCCAAAATCGTTTCCAAACATTACTCGCAAAACAATTTATGTGAAACCATAGAAATTCCATTATGATATCATATCCCCTAATTATTTTCAAACAGTTTCTAACAATTGTCGTAAACAAAACATAATTATACAAAATCCATAAATAAATTTAATGCTCAATTTAACGAAATGTGGAAAATTCAAATGAACATATATAACGAAAATTATAACAAATGCAGAGATTAGTGTACATCAACCTGGATTTGGTTTTTACGCCTTTTTTCTTCTGAATTTTCCTTTTTCTTTCCCTTTTTCTCTTTCTTCTTCTCTTCTCTTTTCTTCTTCTTTCTCTTTTCTTTTTCTCTTCCTCTTCTTCTTCTTCTTCTTCTTCTTCTTCTTCTTCTTCTTCTTCTTCTCTCTCTTCTTCTTCTTCTATTCTTCTTCTTCTTCTATTCTTCTTCTTCTTCTTTTCTTTTCTTTCTCGGTCTTTCTCAGTCTCTCTCTGTTTTCTCCTTTTCTGTTTTCTGGAGACTTCACGTCTCTTATTTTTTTTTATAAAATTTTGGTCGTCGCACCACCAGGTCGCGTTGCTCTCTGGAGCAACTCCACCGCCTTCATCGCGATCACCCATCGCGGTGCCCTGGTCGCGCTGGTGGTCGCGATGCTCACTGCCAGGATTTTCACTTTTTCATCGCGAGCCAGCCATCGCGGTCTGTGGTCGCGGTGACCAAGTCGCGTTGCTCACTGCCCGAAAATGCCATTTTTCTCGCCGCGAGCAGCTCATCGCGACATGTGGTCGCGGTGAGGGGTCGCGATACATACTGCCCCACTTTTTCACTCATTTTTCGTCAGGCATCATTTCTGGACCGTTCCATCTGGTCCACCTGGAAACCATAAAAATAAACATACTTTTAATTACATTTTACACCCCTCAACTCACAAAAATTTTCTCCACATATTCAAAATTAATTATTCGAAATTTGGGATGTTACAATAAGGGCTTAATTCCTAGAGTACTCGTGAAAACAGGATAATGCGCATGACTGAAAGAGCAAACCCGTTTAGAACTTATTTGCAATAGCTCGTACAATACGTGAATTTAATCAATTGTTGCATATTAAGGGTTCAGGTTCAAGACATAGTTCACCTCGAACCTATGTAGACAATAATTATATTCACTAGGTAAAGGTTCAAGTCCGCAAGACACCTTCTACTGAAAACGTTGTATAAAATTGGTTTGAGAGATCTAATGTTTTAAGTTTTCATTATAAACTTTTTTTTTAAAGTGGGGGATTGTGATAAATATTTATTTGTCTATTTAATAAAAAAGTTTATTTCAAATTAATATATTTATATTTAATTAATTATTATTTGAATTTTAAATATTTTATTAATAGATGTCTTAAAGAAGCACAATTGTTGAGTGTTTTTCTTATAAAAGAACACTTTGTTTATCAAAGAAAAAACACAGAAGTTTTGAACGTTCTTTTTTTCTTCATTCTCTCTGAAAACAAAACAAAAACAATATCTCAAATCATCAGTAGATTTCTCAATCAATTGAAAGAGTGAAAAAGTTGTTCGAAGGCTGATCTTCCTACAATAGAAGAAAAGCCTAGTGGTCGTCGTATCTTGGAAGGAAATCGTCAAACATTCTGTGCAGATGGGCGAATTTTCTTTACAGAAAGCGCTATCTAACGTACTTCGACCGAGTACAATTTTCTTAATCCCTACTTATTATTTATTTTATATTTGTTTATATCTTATTATTGAAAATCTAAATTTGATTGATTACTGTATTTGACAAAAGTGAATCTTTTGAGTCTTTTATTGGTTAAATATATATACTGTTTTACTAACAAAATTAGCATCCTCTGCTTGATAAAATTGTGAGACTTCTGTCTTTTAAATTTTAAAAAAAAAATGTTCTTGTTTTTGTTAATTTGTATTAGCTTATATTGTTTGTTGTTCACTGAAAACTAGTTTTATGATTTTAATTTTATAATGTTTCTTAATGTACACTAAAAATGAGGGATCTGTCTGAATCCCTAATCTGAGATTTTGTTTTTTCTATGGAAACTTCAAACATGTATTTTGATTTGCGGGCTTGTTATGTTCTTTTGTTTTCGGGGGAGGACATATCTTTGGGATTCTGTGTTTGTGGCCCTCTTTTTGTCTGAAAAATAAATATCTAGTTTGACTCTGTCAAGATTGAATTTGAATATATCCGTATCTTGTCCTATGAAAGCTCGTTTGGTAGATAGCACTGGTTTGAACGGGACTAAATTTTAGGATTAGACTGGACTGTACTAACTTAAATTGGACTGAAACTAAGTCCTGACCTATGTTTGGTATGCATTGGACTAAGAGCCGGACTATTAAAATAGTCCAGACATGTGTTTGGTGTTGTTTCGGACTAATTTTCAGACTATTTATTTTTTTTATTTTGAAGAAACTATTTTATTAATTTTATAAAATTGTAAATATAAAACATTATTAATAGATTTTTTTTATTTGAATATGTATGGTACAGTATGGTTTGAACTAAAACTAGTACTATCTCTTGTTTGGTATTAAATGAGATTGGAAAAAATGATAATTGTATTTTATATTTAAGAGTATCTCCAATGCAAATATGTATTTTTGAATATCTAAATAGTGTCACATCAGCATTTCTAAATAATATGGATCTACTTTGTCAAAAAAATTATAAAAATACATATTCACTTCTCCAGTGCAAATATCTAAATAGTAATTTTGAAATAATCACCACAAGGCATTCGTCACACCCTCTCTCCAATTTAATATAACAATTAAATGTAATGAAAAAATATTAAAATTATTTTGGTAGGAAAAGTTAGAAATCCTAGTCAGCATATCAAGGAGAATATCTACCATTAGAAACTCTACTTGATATTCTCTAACTTTTTTTTTTCATATTATATTAATATTGAAGTTAGATAATTGCATTGGAGAGAGTTTTTTCAACTTTTTTAATATAGATTTTATGTGGCACTCAATTTTCTATAAATGCATAACAGCATTGGAGATGCTCTAATACAGTATAAGATTTATCAAACTAACATATCATTTAAAATCAATTATAAAAAAAATATAATTATTTAAATATTTTAAATTAAAATAAAATTGATTAAAAATTAAATTTATATTAAATTAAATTAAAATGGTTAAAATTTTAAATTAAATATTTTAAATTATTATATACAGTATGAAAATATTTAATTTTTTAATAAAATAAAAAAATTAAATTATATATTAAATTAAATAAAACTATTTAACTTAAATCTTAAATACAATAATAATATGTTTTAATTTATATTAAAAATATTAAAATATTTTTAATAAAAATATATTTAACTAACTTGTAGAATACTTTAACTTTATATATAAAAGTATTTTAATAAAATATAAAGAATTTGTTTGAATTATTCAAAAAAAAAAAAAAAAGAGGAGATGGAAAGGACAATGGAGAGGATTGACAGAGAGGGGACTAAATGAGACCTAAGATTTGGAGGGATTAAGATAGTGGGGAATATAGTCATCTTTTTTGTGGATCCGGGATAATTAGTCTCACTTAGTCCAGTCCAGTGACGCACCAAACATGGAACTAAATTTTAGTTCAATCCAGTACAGTCCAGTCCCATATACCAAACGTGACCTGAGAGTGATATTCACAACTCAATTTGGTTTCAACTCCACATCCATCATCAGGTTCATTTCTTTTTTTAGATGGAAAGCTTCCATCAACAAACCAGATGCCTCCATCTCGGTATTTTTACATTTTTCTTTCTCATTCTCAAAGCAAGCATCTTTGTCCACTTGTCGGCCTTCTTCGTAGAATGGGAAGAAAATGAGCAGCAATCCATAACCAGGGCCATTCGAATTGTCCCCAGATCAACATTACTGGAGAAGCTAAAAGGATAAAATAAATATATAAATTTTAATGAATTTCAAGCTTTTCTTTTTCTTTTTCTAAATGATTTTAATTTCTTCTTTTTTATTAAGTGAGATTAAAAACTTAAAAGGGTAAAAATGGCATTGCCCCTTATCAATAAAAAATTAACGGAAATCAACTGTTAGTCAACAACAGGTTAAGGGAATGTCAATTCTATTATTGTATTTTTGCTACTTTATGTGTAATTACACCTATAACCACGGAGGGTTAGTGCAATTTGCCCATTGTAATATTTCAATATATTTGATTTTGTATCCCGGCTACTAACTTAACAACCCAAATCTACTAGATTTTTTTATTATTTTGTTTTGCAATTTTTCAGCCTCACCATTCTTCTCTATCATTTCTGGGTTGCTAACCCAGATTTGGTAGATTTTTTTATTATTATTATTGTTTTCAAATTTTCGACCTCCCTGTCTATTAGATCTGGGTTTCCAAACCAGATTTGGAAGAAATTTTTATTTTTATTTTTTATTTTTTTTTTCCAATTTTTATTATATTATTATTATTTTTAAAATTATTTTAACATTTATTTAGTAACATTTTGGTATTTTTTTTTCCATTATAATAATAAGGGTATTTTCATCTTATTGATGGTCAAATTAAGTCAACCATTAATTTTAACGGTTAACACTAACCGTATAAAAGATTAATGTCAATTTTTACAAAAGTTGTTTCCCCGTATGCAAAGCCAAACCTCATGTAAGTGCTATGTAATTTGCTCATTTGATAATCTTATTGTTGGTATTAGGGAGGTTTCTTTCTAATTCCAATCACAAACAATCCCAAATATAGGACTCAAATCCACTTAACAAAAAAATTATAAAATTGCTATAAAATAATATATAAAAGTAAAATTCAATTATATTTAGTCTCTCTTTTTTTCACAATATAAGGAGAAAACTACCTACAAATATTTATATTTATGTTGATAAATATATATAATCAAAACGTGAACCCACCGTTAAGGTAGATAGGGAGGTGCACTTATATATATTTTACCCTTTTTAATTACTTTTTTTTTTTAATCATGTCTTAACATAGGTCTTAAGAACTCATTAGTCTTTACAACATAAGTTAAGAACAAGTACTACCATAAAAATAGAAAAACAAATTTACATAACTTCCTATGGTCGTTTAAAGAAGGGTTAAATGTAAAAAAAATCCCTCAACTTTTTTCAACTATTATTGGATATATAAATCAAAACCGTTTTATTTTAAAAACCTCCCCTTAAAACTAATGACATTTAGAGTTCTGTTAGTTTGACTTTCGTTTGACCATGGAAAAGACTGCTATACTCTTAAATAATTATTAAAAAGTTTGTAATACCTAAAAAATTTATTAGGGGATTTTTTTTTATTATTGTTTTTGAAAAATGGAACAAATTTAAGAAAAAAAACAAAATAGAGACCGTTGATCTACGAATTTCCATTACATGATGGAGATTATACGAATCTCCTAATTCAAATGGATCTCCACCACTGCAATGATCCCCATCAAGCACTAAAGATCGTGTGATGGAGATGCAAGCGATCTCTGTCACTTGATGAAGATCCACGGATCTCCACCATGCAATGGAGATCTCTCCAAGCGCCTAGAGATCCAAGCAATCGATCTATAGATCTCCAAGCACTTAGAGATCCGGGGATCTCTACATCGTACGATCTCCAAGCGTTTGGAGATCCAACCAATCTTCATTGCTCAATGGAGATCCACAGATCTCAACCATACGATGACATCACGTGGATCTCCAAGTGTCTGGAGATCAATGAATCTACACTACCACACGATCTCCATAAAGCGAATGAGAGCTTACGGTTATTTGAGTGATCTCTATTACGCGAAAGAGAACTATGGATCTCTACCGTTGTCAACAATCACCATCGCCGACATCCACTACAAATAGAAGGGAGGGGGGAGGGGAAAAGGAAGAAAGGGGGAGGAGAGAGAGAGAGAGAGAGAGAGAGAGAGAGAGAGAGAGAGAGAGAAGGGAGAAAAAGGGGGAAAGAGAAATAAAAAAGCTTTTTATTTCTTTTAAGAGCTAATTGCATCGACCTCCTTTGAGATTTTTCCAACTACAAACGAAATTAACTTTATCGTTTATTAACAAACACCTCCCTTACCCTTAGTTAAATTCAGTCAAATGTAATAGTTGATCGGGGGAGGTCTTTGTCAAAAAACCCAAAAGTTAACTAATGGGAGGGGAGGTCTTTGTCAATAAATATAAAAGTTAACTCCGCCTGTTATTGAACAAACCTCAGGAGAGTTAAGCGTTATTTACTCTTCTTTTCATTATTTATAAGGATTTACAATTTTACCCTTATCACCCTAACAACAATCTAATGACGTTAATTGCTAGGGGAGGTTTTTGAATAAAACGATTTTGATTGATGCATCCAATAATAATTAAAAGTTAGGAGAAAATTTTTTCATTTAACCCTTTAAAAAAATAGATTATTTATTGAAATATTTTATGTTATAAAATGTTTTTGTTTTACCCCATTTAACATAGAGTGAATTGCACTAAGGTACTATGAGTTTATCCATAATTACATGTATAATGTCAGTTTATCATTTATTACACTTAAGTACCCTTAATTGTGTTGACTACTGTTAAATTAACGATAATTTTGATAGCTAAAGGGTAAATTAGTCTTTTACCCATATTTTTTAAGAAAAATTGCCTGATCAATCAAGACGTGTCACATTGTCCATTTTTTTAATAAAAAATTTAAAAAAAAAAAAAGGAATATATATGTTAAAAAGTAAAAAGCACTTAGATTTTTTTTTTCTTCTCATTCTTCTCTCTTCACTGCAAATCTCTCTCTCTCTCTCTCTCTCTCTCTCTCTCTCTCTCTCTCTCTCTCTCTCTCTCTCTCTCTCTTGTTTTTCTTCCTTTTTTTGTTGTTTTTTTTTTCTCAGATTCGTCATTCTTCTACATCTTACACTCATCTCTCCATTTTTTTTTTCGATCTCCCAACTCTCTCTTTATCTCCCTGTTATTCTTCTTCTTCTTTTTTTTTTAAAAAAAAATTGTACAAAAAATAAAATAAAAAATATATGGACTTCTCCATCATCACACAGATGAAACAAGGAGCAGATCCAAATTGTGGGAGACGGATTGATGGTAATGATGGACTTTTCTATGCCAAATTTTTTTTATTTTTATAAAAAACAGATGGACTTCTCTATCCCAATTTTTTTTATCTTATTTTTTATTTTTAAGTTATGAATGGTTGATGGATTGATTGTGGGAGATAGATTGATGGTGATAATGGACATGGAGGTATTTGTTTTTAGGTTGTTAATGGTTTAAATGAGGGAGATGGTGAATAGTGATGATTTGGGTTAAATTTGTGAATTTTTTTTTTTTTTGTTGAATCTATATTTCTTTATTTTATTTTTTTGTTTTTTTATTATTATTATTTTAATTTTTAATGTTATTTTTTTCTTGGGTAACTATGTCATTTCACGTAAAAGATTCGGTCAAACTGTTAGTTTAAATTTAGGCAACTAGTAGTAGGGTACTTAAGTATAATAAATAATAAAACGACATTATACGTGTAATTATGAATAAATTCAGGGTACTTTAGTGCAATTTACCCTTTAACATAATGTCTCCCCAGCACCTACGATACTATTTACAGTAAATTGAGATGGGATATCCTAACATTTTGTTATATTGCAATAAAAGTGAATTTTGACTTAAACTACAACTAGTACTTTGAATAATTATCAATTTAAGTCCCTAACTTATTTTAAAATATCATTTTTTGACCTATTTTTACTTTTCTAACTCTTATGGTCCCTAACTTTTTCAAAATACATCAATTTTAATCTCTATGACCAAAATTTTGACGTTTAAACCTGACATAAAATATAAATTGACCATTTTATCATTTTTCATTAAATTATTAAATTAGAAAGACGTTTTACATTTTAATAATTTTACGTATTTGGATAGTCTAATAACAAATTTATGTGTTCTAAAAACTTAAATTTTTCTAAAAAAAAAGCATTTAAAAATAATTAATTAAAAAATAAATATTGATAAAATTCATTAAAAATTTTAAAAAAAAATAAAATTTATTAAAAATAAAAATAAAATTTAAGATTGAATACTTATATAACTCAAAATTTAGTTAAAATATTATATCTATATATATATATATATACATATTTTAGAGTATATTATATAATATATATATTATAAAAATGAATTATAATAATAAAATTACAATATATATTTATTATTATATTATAAAAATAAAAATATAATAATAAAACTGCAATATATATAATTTATATATATATATATGTATTAAATTACTAAATTTTGAGTTTTATAAGTATTCAATCTTAAATTTTATTTTATTTTTAATAAATAATATTACTTTTAATATTTTAATTTTAATTTTTTATTTTTAATAAATTTTATCATATTTATTTTATTATTTAATCATTTTTAGGTGTTTTTAAGAAAAATTAATTTTTTATAATATATATATCAATTTTTTATTAAACTATCCGAATAGGTAAAATTATTAAAAAGTTAAAGTGTAAAAGTATCATTATAATTTAATAAAAAGTAAAATAGTAAATTTATACTTTATATCAGATTTGAGCATTAAAATTTTAGTCGTAGGAACTAAATTGATATATTTTTAAAAAAAGGTAATGACCATAAGAGTTAAGAAAGTAAAAACAAGTTAGAGACCAAATTAATACTTATCCGAGACACTTAATTGTAGTTTAAATAAAAATACAATTTTATTATTATAATATGACCAAATGATAGGGTATTCCATTACGATTACCCTACTATTTAACATTTCTACCTTCCTCATTTAAGTCATTATCAAGAGGTGAACAAGATCCAAGATAACTTGAGATGTATCATTTGATCCATAATTATAATGCAAGTTTGGCGTAAAATTGATACATTTGATTTGCAAACTACAAATCAGTAAAAATAAATATCTAACAAAGGGCATCCTCAAAATGGAACTGTGAATAAATGATCAAAAAAGAAATTGAAAACCAAATGGTACAAAAGAATCAATACCTCTGATTTCTAATAAAAATATATACCCACTTTATCCTCTTCCTAAATTCCTAAAAATTGCAGACCCAGGTCCAAGTAATGTACAAACAATGGCAAAACCAGAGGTGTGAAAGAATCTTGTGTGTCATTCACAGCTTGTTAGATACAGCAGCTGCAATGCCAATTATGGAAAAAATGCTCAGTCAAATCACCCGGGTAGCTCTGGCAATGAATCGCTTCTTGTTTTACTGTTCTCCTCTGGCATCATGTACAAAACGATGCTTACTTGTCACTCCGATCCCCCCGAGAAATAATCAGATCAATGTGACCTCCAACAAATGCGCAAAGCTTCCCAAAACTGAGGTGTATGCCCTCTAGCCAAATGGTTAAGAGTAAAAAAAAAAAAAATGAAAGAATACAACACCAAAAGGGGGTCAGCAGCAGGATATGCTCACAAAATTACAGGTAGAAAAATCATCCATCAAAATCTCTCTCGGAAAATCACGGAGCAGATGATGATCTTGAATCATCTGATACGTTTGCACGAGCACGACACATGCAATCTGGGCAGGGAAATGTATATGTTGAGTCATTTGGTCTTTTCAGTTCATATCCTTTGGAATCACTATGAGACCGCATATTCAGCATTTGCCTTTTGAAACTTTTCCATCTGGGAATAGAAGGCAGAAGAAAAAAGAGGATGAATGAAGCAATATTAGTTACATATGCCATGTTCGTGTCAAAACAAATAACTCAACAGTGATGCTAATTTTCCGCTATCAGCCCTATTTTTTCTTTTATTTTTCAAGAAGAAACTTTTAAATCTTCATCATATAGCAAGGTTCAGCACCAACTGGTGTTAGCATCACTATCTAAATAACGAAAATCAACAAACAACAAAATCCAGCCTAATCATCTTCAAAAGTTAGTATAGTCTTGTTTGGTGTCCTGACTACTGCTGGAACACGGAAAAAAAAAAGGACTTGACTTAAGCCATGGTTCATAGCAGTATTAATTTTGTATATTTCCATCACATTTTGGCCACTGGAGCGAAGGAAAAATTTAATTCTAGCATAAAAATTTAAATGAATTTCTCTGTTCCACATTTCAAACCTGACCTGGTGAAAGGCGATAGGCACTAGTCCTTTGAACGAAAGAAATCATGATGGCAAATGAATACATACCCAATCTTGGGATTATCAAAGAGTATAGCTAACTTTCTCTTGTCCGGCCTGATTGTCTTAGAGTGTCCACCATACAAGTATCTTCTGTGGCCTATCAGAATTTGAGGGAAGTTTCCACCCTGAGTTGTCACAAATACCTCACTATGGAGACAAACAGTGTAATCTATCGCAGCCATCCTGGTAGAATAGTTCTGAAAGTAACACAAGTCAAAGTAATGAAAGTAAATCAGACATCAAAGATAGTAAAAAAAAAAAAAAAAGAAATAGGGAGAAAAGGAAGAATAAAAAAGAAAAACACAAACCATTCAGACCTTAAAAGGGGCAAGTTCCTCCTCTGATGCCAGCATCTCTTTTGTTAGCAAATTGGGAAACATTTCCAATAGTGGGGCCATGTATTTCTCCGCTTTGTATATCTTTCCAGATGCCAGAAAGATATACGTGTTTTTGTCGAAGCCCATTCCCCTAAGCATCAAGCCAACCTGATGAGATGCACAAACATGTGAAATGAAAAATGAACTCATAATAACACAATCACACAAACAAAAACACATATCACATACAAGTCAACGAAAAACCAATAAGACCCCCCATAAAGTGATAGATCAATTTTGGTAAAATATGAAAAGACTGACAGGTGAACCTCAAGGGGTTGGCCTAGAGGTACAAACCCTTGGGCCACCTACATAGGATATTAGGAAATCCTATGAGTTTCTAGGCTACCAAGGTTGTAGGGTTCAGCAGCCCCAATGTAGAACCCGGGGAACAAGGAAAAGGTCTGGAGAGTTTTAGGCATAATAAATAAAATAAAATAAAGAAAAAGAAAAAGGAATACAGATGAATTCATAGTTGGAACCTTCACACCCAGCAACCATAACTATATATATAATTCATGGAAGTTATTCTCAGTAACTGGCATGTCAAGCTCAAGTCAACAGGAAGCCCAAAACAAAAAAAAAAAAAAAAGAGCTATATAATTTATCCAAATAAGACGCATTTTACTCCTAGAATTATCAGATAAAGCAAAATAGAAAATGCAAAATCAACAACGTCAACAAATAGTCATCCAGTCCAGACTGAATTCTGAAAGGGCTATGGGAAAAGCTGAAGCATGCAAAGGAGCTGTTACAAGATTAGACAAATCATGTTAATTCAACACTTCATATAGCTAAGGAAACAGAGTAAATCTTGAAAGTTTCCCCTTGACACAAACTCAGCACAAAACGACACCAAAAGGAACAAAGCAGATCCAATACTATCTAAAAAAAAAGTTAGTAAATTGATTAATTAAATTCATACATGCATGTCCTGCTATCTATCAAGGTCGCACACTAAGCTACTCAATACATAAATTGTGTAAAGGAAGAAATTAGCAGAGTACCTTAACCTAAGAAACTATTGTTGTGAAAATATCTGATGTCAACTAAATCATACTACAAAAAAAATTACCTTTTAAATAAAAAACTAAATTTAGAAGCAAAGAAAACAAAATTAGAAAAGGAATACAATGTACGCATTAGTTTAGCCAACATAACATTTTGAAGCATGAGCAAGTTTGCTTAGGCAACAAAATTTGTGTAGAAGTTTCATCACTTTTGCACTGCAATGGAACAAATACAAAAGCAGTTGATAATTGACATTACCTCTAAAGGAGTTAGAGGACATTTCCCATTTATCCTGATTGCCCCAGGACGTATAACTCGACCAGGTTTTGTAAATTTTCCTCTCCAACCTTTTTCCCTTGCTGCATCCATCTCTAGTTTTTCTTCCTCTCCCCCATCATATACACAGCACGAGAAAGCAACCATGTCCTGTTCATGTGAAAAAATATACTTGCAATTAAGATAGAGACGATAATCCCATTGTTCTTGATAACACAATAAAAGCAGTTAGGCTTATAACACTCATTGTATAATGAAAACTAACTTCCTCAAAGCGAAGATGCACAGAAACATATTTTCCACCATAATTCACACTTCGTTCTTTCATTCTTGCTACCAATGTTTCTCCCATAGTAAATATAGGACTTGAAAACCTTAGAGCTTCATAATTTGCCAAGCATCTAAGCCGCTGAACCACTGAAGGAGCATCAAATGACAATCGATTTGCAAAAGGAGAAATCCTTATAACCCTATGCCATTCATTCAGATAAAGAGGAACTATCGATCAGCACCAATGATAGCATCATATTTACCCATGAATCACAAATAATAAACATAGTGGGTCAAGACACTGTAAATATAAAAAGTCAATGACACTAGCATGCCTCCACACTTCAACCTCAACAAAAATGTAATAAAATAAAAGGCTAAAATATTGTAGACAACAAAATACTAAAATGTAAATATTGAAGGGTGAATTTCATTGACTTCCCCTGACCTTATACTAAAATATAGAGAACTCCGGTGGTTTCAAACTGCTTCAATAAATTTCCCCAAATTCTAAATTTGTTAAAACCTCCCTTGAAATTCATTGGATACCTCCCTAAGAATCTATTGAACTATATAGGGAAAAGAAAAACCCTACCGTGTGGGGGAGGTCATCGGCAAAAAAATAAACTAGCCGGATCCCCCACTTATTAGCCAAGCCTTAAGGGAGGTCCTAGAAATTTACCCAGTCATAAACTAACTCACAAAGCTTCCGCAAAATTTTATAATAATGATAATGCTTGATTTTGAAACAAACAATAATTATAATACAACAAAAGCAGTAGTGACAGAAGGGCGTCAACCATGGCTCCTGGAGAAAGGGCTAGGGCTTCAAAACTCACTAATTGACCAGAATAACAATGACTCAACTTTCAAAGGAAATCTTTAACTTGCCTGGCCCTGGGCAGCTAGCCCTACCTAAGACATATGGTCAAGAGTCAAGACTTGATTGAACTAAGTATAACATGAATCTCACTATTAATTTATCACAAATTAGAAGAATAAGAAGACAACAAAACCATTGCTTAGTTCCAAAACATAAAATTAAAGTTAGTTGTCAATTAATAAAGTTGACTCAGCACTTGCTGTGTGAACTACTACCTAAGACTGCCAAAAAGGCATATATTATAAAATGAAATTTTACAGGTTGCCACCAAAAATTATTTAAGAAAGCATATATATTTTCTTCACACAAAGGTAACTTATCTAGTCAGAAAGTTTCCTTTCTTGGCATTAAGATTTACACTGACTATAAACAAAAGAAAATAAGCAATTTAAAACTGGGAAAAGACATCAATCATTATATTAACTCACTTTTCTTCGAGTAACTTTGGGAGAACTTCATCCCTATAAAACTTAACAGTTGACCAAGCTTTTACTCTGAAGTTGTAAACATTGCTCATGTTGTGGTCAAAACGTTCCATTAAGTATCCAGGAATCTGATTAACCACCCGCACGTCATTGTGCAAGGTACTGATGAAATAATCTTCATCAAAAATTTCTTGAAATTTGCTGGAAAACAAAAAAGAAAACCACCACTGTAATAATTAATCCCAGCAATAAAAACTTGGTGAACGAATTGTTGCAACATTGTTTTTCTTTTTCTTGTGTCCCCCTATTCAGGTCCTACTCTTTTCTGAGCATCAGTGCTTTCATTACCCACTTGTTTGTTTATGTGTCTTTGTTTCTCCCATGGATTCTGTATGTGAGATTTAAATAGTAGAAGATTACCAGATAACATTGCACTAAGTCATACGGTTGTAATAAGAGCCCAATCTAAGACTGAGCTGTCCATTATTAGCTACTTATGCCTAATTACCCAATTTTATCATGGCAGCACTGAATTCCTAAAATCTATTTCATTCAAATTTTACTCATCAGTGCATAATAATACTTCTTTTATCCTAATACTCAGGGCCATCAAGTCTTAGATAACGATAAGTGTTGACAAACCTAGGATCTCTCCAAATGCTATGAAAATGAAAACTGGGGATCAAAAGTGTTGCATTAAGATAGCCTGCCACAGCAACCGCATTGCATATCTACAAAGCAATCCATAATAAACAACCATGTCAAGAACACATAAGTCATCACAGATGTAAAAATGAAAATGCTTCTGAAGAGAAACAGTTAATAAGGAATAAAACCAACCGATGTCCTTTGCTGATTTAAGCCACCATTGGCCTCAACATAAAGGTAACCATTTGATTCAGGTAAGGCTGTAACAATAAACATGAGTACCACACATTACAATTTGAATGGCTTACAACAACATACAAAACAAACAAATTATCAAATACAACCACAGCTTATATAGACATGCATGCTTTCACATGAACATATTTGGACATAGAAAGTAGAAGCAAACTACATCAATGGCAGTGGGCTGCAGTAAAAGTGCAGATTAGTGCAGGTTTGCGCTGCTCTGATGATAGGCAGTAATGATGAAGGGAGCTGGTAGTAGCAACGATGAACAAAGTTCCCAAAGCTGGTGTCAACAACTATACAATGGTATATAGAGATGACACTTATGCCAATGCAGATTTATTACATTGATATTGGTGATGGCAGTGGTGTTCAATGGCAAATGTGACGCAGCTTTTTTTATCTTCCCTCAAAGGTGGGAAAAAGGTAAGTGTTTCTTTACCATGGCGAAGCTGGCCATGACAGTATGGAAAAACAAGCAAAATTTCCACATTAAAGAATATTTCTTTTAGATGCCAACATTTCTTTTAGTTCTTTAAATTCTAATAGAGTTCTTTCAATATGCATCATCAAGTATTACCATTTTTTTCACTGTTTTCTCTTCTCCTAAAAAGTAAAATCAATAATAGTCTTTAAGAAAACAGATATCAAACCTTAACTAAGAATTACTAGGTTGCTATGAATTAGAAATAGAAACTTGCATCCACTGATAGAACTTTATATCAATTGAAGTAAACAAGTTTACTGTGTCTTACTCAACCAACAAAAGGTTACTTTGAAGAACAATACATTAATCTATCCATTTTATCAAACAAATTGAACAGAAGCTATGTCCAGGAAAAATCAGCACAATCAACTCACAACCTTTGTAGAAGTTTTTCTATATACTTCTAGAAACCAAATCAAAGACATAATTCATACCTCCTGATGACTTGTTTACACATGGTTTCCACTCCCCACCATTGTAGAAGTTTTTCCATATAGTTGATATCTACAGTGGAAGTTAATAATCAGTCTTTAGTGCATGAGAAAAGAATACATCACAGAATACAGTTATTAGCTGTCTCCTAAAATGTATCTTAGCAAAATAAGCCAAATAGATACTTCCAAAGGATCTGCATCAGAAAAATTCTCAAACAAAAATTTGTAATTGAAGGGAAAAAAACCCTCAACCATGCAACAACTGCAATAACAAATCATACAAGTCAAGAATTAAATTCCAATTCTTCAAGAACAATATTTAATGTATTTCCAAGCAAATGAAATTGGGAATGATGATGAAAGAAGCTAGTAAAACAAAGAATTGAAACCCCAGCAAATATCTAAATAGAATAGCTTAGGTTTGATGTTTCTGAAACCTTAAGTTGGTAAGAAAAGGAAAATGAACTTCCAAATGACTATTATATACTGAAAGTTAACTGGACCTTACACCAACGAAGTACCTGCAAAAAACATTTATAAATCAATAGTTCCAACTGAGAAGCTGTCAGTTCGATAATGTTACACTGTGAAGCAGAGTAATTAATCGAAGTTTGTCTCCTACTTTTCTCCCAAAACAAGCTAAAGCTCACAAAAGGTGAACCTCCAACTCACAGCTCAAGTTACGGTCATTTTAATAACCCTTATTCCAATGCAGTTTTCAGCTCTCAAAAGCTTTTTTCCGGACAATAGTTCAAGAAAATTGTGCCAAAATCATCCTTATTCTTGAAACAGAAACGTTTCATATGTTTTGAAAAATGTTCCCAATGATCGCATAGGAAATTATTCTTCACATGTTCATGTAATAAAAAATATCAACCCTGATCTGATCTTGGCACTCAAAGACTATTTCACAGTTCCAACTAGTTCCGAAACCAACAGAAAACTTTTTTGTGCTCTCGAAATATATTGACAATAAAAATAAATAAAAAAAAGGCCTCCAAGCCCAAATCTCAAATTCTTAGTCTTTTAAGGTGGTTCGAAAGCTAGATGTATTAGATAGCATACTACTAAGTTATCCCACTTATAGAAATCCAAAGATATATGAACAATCAATACCAAAAATGCATAACTATTCCCATTCTAGATCAGTACGACAATCCTTTTCCAAGGACAGCAATCATTGCAACATTCTCTATTTCCTCTAAAGCAGAAATTACAATCCCATTAAACAAATTTTGAGCAAAAGAAAAATGATTACTTTCTTCAACAGTTTTATCCAAAAATCAAACAGGAGACACAAATTTGAGATCACGGCTTGATTTAAGTGCCACAATTACTCACAAACTCTGCAATTAGCAATGAATTGCATGTCAAGTCCACGAATCATTTGATTCATTTCACACCAATGCCAGAACAAGTGCATTGTCCAAGGCCCCTGAAATTTAATCACACAACACCCAATAAACTCTAAGATCCAAACCCCAACAAAATCGACTTGATGGATCAATATCAACCACAAAATCCAACAAACAAGTCCATACCGACATCAAGAAATGCATCAAAATCATTAAAAAAAAAAAATCGCCTCGAATCAGAATTCAAAATCACACCGAGAATGCCAAATCGAAGAATTAACCAAACTAAAACTTCAAAAAAAAAAAAAAAAACCCGAAAACGCACCGCATCAGCAGTCGAATTATCGGCATCCATCTCGGGTTTCAACTTGTCGTAGAGCTGAGGACTCCTGTAAACGGAGCCGGCGGCGGGGCGGTGCTTGATGACCGGAACGACGTCGAACGACACCGTACCCATGTAAAGAAGCATCCCGGATATATAAATGAGAGGCGCGAACAAGAAAATACCCTGTCGACGAAGAAGAACAGATAGGAGAAGCCAGGCGAGCCGGTGGGCGACGGTGCCACGACCCGTACCCGGAGTGAACCGCCCCGACGCCTTGCCCCGACTGTGGCGGAAGCGCGGCGAGCGGAGCGGCGACGCAGGCGGAGACGGGGTGGTGTGGCCGCTGCTGGGTATCCGATTCTTGGCGTGCATTTGGTGACCGATTTTTTATATGATTTGTTCTTCTTTTTATTGTTTTCTCGGCTACATAATAACAATAATAATATGAATATGTTGTGAGAGAGAGAGAGAGAGCTTTGTTTGTGTTTGTTTTGTTTGACGTTTCTCTTTCTCGCTCTGTTTTTCTTCTGCGTGCGTCTTCTCTGTTTTCTCTTTCTCTCTGGCGTTTTCGTTGTTTGGTTTGTCGTGATTAGAGAGAGAGAGAGGAGGCGCTGGCGCACGTGCTTGAGCGAGAGAGTTTCAATTTCGCAAGGAAAGTATTTTTATTATATTCTTCTTCTCCTCCTTTTCTTTTCAAGCGACTCACTTGACTCTGCACATATAAATCCTTCAAAATTCAAATCTGAAAATAATTTTCAAAAAAGAAAATTACAGATTAGAAATATAGTTAACATTTTTCTCAAAAAAAAAAATATCTAAAAATGGATGGCAACTATGTGGATCCCATGAAATTGCCCCAATATTTTTTTAAAAAAAATCAATATTAATTATTTTAAAAAATTTAGTATATTTTTTTGAAAATAAGATCTACACAAAACACTTTACCAATAAGGTAAGTCGTGCTATTACGTCCAATCAATAAGAAAGTCTAAACTTTACTTTTTTATCTTCATATATATATATATATATATATATAACGAATAAGATTCGTATATTCTTATGTATCCTAATTTTATTAGTCTTTTGGCTAAATTTTTTGTATTAAAAGGATCATTGATATGAGAATGGGAGGTTTAACCGTTATGTTACCTTAACATCCAATGACTGTCATTCATTTAAAATGATAATTTTTTTAAAAAAAAAATTATTAGTTAAATTTAACAATAAATGATTTTCAAAAAAATTAAATTTTGTCCTATTTTGAAAAATATAATAAAAGTAATATTAAAAAAATGGCATCAATTTCTTTCGGTATAATATATATATAGTTTACATATTTTGATTTTGAAAACAATATTGTTGGCGTAAATGGGTTTGATGGTGAATTTTAAGGTAATTATCAATTTGGTTCCTAACTTTTAAAAAATCATCAAATGTTTAATGTAATTTTGTTTATTGGTATACTTGGATCCTAACTTTTTAAAAATATATTATTTTGTCCCCTCTTACTAATTTTCTAGCGATCAAACCTCACAGAATTGACAAAAAGACTGATTTGCCCTTGACTCTATTTAAATGAGTCAAAAATATAATTTAACCTCAAATTTTTTAACGGTTAAATTTGACTAACAGTTGACTCACAGAATGACTATATTTGATCTTATTATTATTGATATTACAGTCAGGTAATGTCCTGGACCAGTTTACGGGCACATCGAACTAATCCACCTCTCGATCCGATTAAAGGCAAGCCATCTACGTTGGGACTAAGGGAGGATTCACAAGGAAATTCCTTATGATTTGACCATATGAAGATTCGAACAAGTGACTTCTAAGGAGCAAATCTAAAGTTTGACCAGTTGAGCTAACCCACATTATTTATATTTATTATTTTTCACACAAGCCATACCTCAAAATATTTTGGCTTATTTTTGTAAAAAATCTTCCATTAAATAAAAATACAGTCAACTGTTATTTTTAACAATTTTTACTATTTTCTAAAAATAAAATCTTTACAAACTTCAAATCCAAATATCTTATCTAGCTTGATTATATATATATATATATATATTTGTGAACATCCCTAAAGTTGGACTATTTGTGAAAAATTGTCTTCCGTTTTAATATTTAGTTAAAAATCCTCTTGTATAGCAAAATTATATCAAATTTTAGTTTTGAAAAAAAAAAAAAAAAAAACCCTATTTGTATGTCCAAAATCTCTTACAAATGGATTTTAATATAAATTCAAAATAAAAGGGTTATTTTTGAAAAATAATAAAACCTTAAAGTATGTTTGTAAATTTCCCAATAAATATATTAGCTAGTCAGAGTTCTGCGCCTACCGATATTAACTAATACAAAATAATACTTATTATATGGAAAAGATCTTACCACTGGTCAATTACTTGTATTTATTTGTTATTAAAAAAATTAAATTTACCTTTATTGAAATTCACACACGTTACCATTAATTAATTATTTATTTATTTTTAGATACCAAATTGGGATCCTTCCATTTAATCATACATTCATGTGGCAGGCACGTGCTTGTTGTACTAAAAAATGTGTTGTCTAACCTTTTTTCTTTTTTTTAATGCTATGATTTAATTGTGGAGAGCAGACACTTTTTATGGGAAAAATTCAATTTAAAATTGGAGAGTAAGGTTATTTTCTTAATTTAAAATCTCTGTTGTAGATAATATTTTTTTTTAATTACACAATTACAAAATTAATTATAAATTTATTAAATTTGTCGAGATTAATTATTAAATACACAGTTTATATATCTATTTTTATAACGGAATATATCTAACTCTGAGATCAATCACTAGATCTAAATATTTACATTCACAATAAGAGGAGAAAACTATCCGTATATATTTTGAATAATTGAATTGATTTGGATTTCTTTTTATTATTATATTGAATTGGTTTGATTGAGTGTCAAAAAAAAAAGAAGACAAAGCTTATTATATCATTTGATTGGAATATAAAATTTCCAACTAAAATATTTTAATCATTTAAAAAGAGTAATATATTTTAATTATTATGTAAATTTTTTTTATTTTCTTTAATTTATTGGAAATAAAAATTGATTTTCAATTTTCAAATTTTTTTAAAAAAAATTCCACTATAATCTCCACCGTCCATCAATCTTGATGGACGGTGGAGATCCAATTAAATATTTTTAAAATTTTTAATTTTTAATTTAATTTATTTAAAATGTTTATCTATAAGTAGGTATGTCATTTCACCAAAATTTAGTGTTAACTTATTTATAGGTTTAAAGACAAAAATATTCCTGGAACTGTTAAAATTGGCTAACGGTTGACTCACAGAATGACCAAATTGATACATTTTTATAAAATTAGGGACCAAATTGATAACCCCTCTAAATTTTATTATGGGCGATATCTACTATATTTGATATTATTATTATTGATATTACGGTAAGGTGATGTCTCGGACCAATTTACGTGCACCTCAGACTAATCCACCTTTCGATCCAATCAAAGGCAAACCATCTACGTTAGAGGCTAGGGGATTTACAAGGAAATTCCTTATGACTTGGCCATATGAGGATTCAAACAAGTGACTTCTAGAGAGCAAATTTAGAGTTAATCCACATGATTTATATTTGTTATTTTTCACACAAGCCATACCTAGAAATATTTTGGCTTATTTTTGTCAAAAATCTTCCATTAAATAAAAATATAGTCAATTATTATTTTTAACAATTTTCACTATTTTCTAAAAGTAAAATCTTTAAAAACTTCAAATCCAAATATCTTATCTAGCTTGATTATATATATATTTGTAAAGATCCCTAAAGTGGGACTATTTGTGAAAAATTGTCTTCCATTTTAATATTTATTAAAAATCCTCTTGTATAGCAAAATTATATCAAATTTTAGTTTTTTTTTTTAAAAAAAGAAACCCTAATTGTATGTCCAAAATCCCTTACAAATGGATTTTAATATAAATTCAAAATAAAAGGGTTATTTTTTGAAAAATAATAAAACCTTAAGGTCTGTTTGTAAATCTCCCTATAAATATATTAGCCAGCTTGAACTAATAATTCGGTCAGAGCTCTAAACCTACCAATATTAACTAATATAAATATAGTTCGGAAAATAATACTTATTATATGGAAAAGGTGTTCCCACTGGTAGGATTTGTGTACAATTACTTGTATTTATTTGTTATTAAAAAAATTAAATTTACCTTTATTGAAATTCACACACGTTACCATTAATTATTTACTTATTTTTAGATACCAAATTGGGATCCTTCCATTTAATCATACATTCATGTGGCAGGCACGTGCTTGTTGTGCTAAAAAATGTGTTGTCTAACCCTTTTTTTTTTTTTTTTTAATGCTATAATTTAATCGAGGAGAGCAGCCACTTTTTATGGGAAAAATTCAATTTAAAATTGGAGAGTATCGTTATTTTCTTAATTTAAAATATCTGTTGCAGATAATGTTTCTTTTTTTGAACTATATAATTATAAATTAATTATAATTTTATCGAACTTGTCGAGATCAATCATTAAATATATGGTTCGAATATCTATTTTTATAACGGGATACATCTACCTCTGAGATCAATCAATAAATGCGAAATCTGAATATCTACCCTCACAATAAAAGAATAAAACTATCCACACATATTTTGAATAATATAATTGGTTTGAATTTTTTTTTATTATATTGAATTGGTTTGATTCAAGTGTCAAAAAAAAAAGAAGATAAATCTTATTATATCATTTGATTGGAATATAAAATTTCCAATTAGAATATTTTAATCATTTAAAAAGAGTAATATATTTTAATTATTTTGTAAACAAATTTTTTTTTTATTTTCTTTAATTTATTGGAAATATCTTGCATGTATTTTTTTCTTTTAAGATTTTTCTCCACCATGTGGTCCTAAATTTTGGATATTTATATTTGCTGAATAAAATTTATTTGTACATAATTCTTTTTTTTTTTATGGACAGTTAATTAGCTCTTCCTAAATTAAATAAAAACAAAAACTTATAAGTTAGAAATTTTGCACAATGTGACGAACTATAATTTCACCTGAAAAATGAACGGAAATACTACTTATTTGCATATAACGACATCCTAATTGCCTTTTTTTTTAAAAAAAAAAAAAAATTAGCACCGAATAAATTAAAATTCTAAAAGTGGTCTAAATCATTCACTAGTCAATACATATGCGAGTCCACACATAAAATAAATGCATATAATAAGACGTAAAACCCCTGCTACTAACCTCAATTGGTGCTACACATCACCTTAACTAATTAACCTTTTTGTTTTTTTCTTTTTTATTCAATATGTATAGTATTAGTATATAGATCAATGGTTTCCATTTTCCCTTACAAAAAAAATAAAATTGGTTTACATATTTGTACATACAAATTAGGAATATTCTTATTTTTCTCTGATAATTCGGTTAACGATACTTTATCCCCTCATATTTTAAAAATAACAATTTTTCCTCTAAAATTAACTTTCCATCTAAAAAGTAATATAATAATAATAAAAAAAGTAAGTAAAAAGACTTAATTACCCTTAAAGTAAATAAAAAGTAATATGATAATAAAAAAATAAGTAAGTAAAAGAGTAATTAAGTATTTTTATTAAATTTTTTGGTAATCATATTACTTTTTAGATGGAAAGTTAACTCCAGAAAAAAAAAATTATTTTAAAATATGAGGGAATAAAATATTACTAATCGAATTATTGGGAAAAAAAAATAGAAATATCCCAACAAATTATTATTTTTGGACCCTTGAAAGAGTTATTGTCATATTTAAGTGGGGCTGAGAATTTTGAGAAAGAAACCCTTATAGTGGAAGTGCTTTTTTTCTCTCTTTTTGGAGCATACAATAATTACAAAATGTGATTGGCAAAATAAGCATAAATGGAGCACGATTGACAAATAAAATCGACACCCCACCTCAAAATAATTGGATTTATATGATTTTTTTTTTAATGCGATGGATTTATGACCACGAGAGAGAACACCACATCTTAATAAAAAAAATTCAGATAATATTATAGGCATAAAAAATAAAACCTTAATTTATCAATCCATTCCCTTTGATAGTTGAAGGTCTCAAACTCTTCTAAGCCATAAAAATTTAATATTTTATGTAACCGTATAAATATATATTTCCACTATTGTCCATAAAAATATAATTGTATGGATATACCTCTATCCCGTATTGAGAGTAAACCTATCTTATTGCTGTGAGTAGTGATAGTAGTTATCGTCTCTCATTACTGAAAGTTTTTTTTTGTTTTTTAAACCGTACTTATATAGTTTAATCTCAATAATTCTTTGACCCAAAAAATATCATATTTAAAATAAAAAAAAAAGTAGGAGAAAAAAACATTCAAGCAATAGACATATAATTATACATGATTGGCTTCTTAAATTTATGGTTAGAGTCCTAATCATCAGGTAGATAACCATCATTAAAATGGGGGGAGAGGATTATACATATAAGTCAATGTCTTATCACCAATGATTCAATGATTATGTTACCCCATCAATACACCAAAGCCTTTTTTCTCTTTTCAAAAAATAAAAATAAAAATACCAAAGCTTCTTTTTTTTATCCATCAAAATTATCTCAAATTTAGTAATCAGTTATTTACATGTAATTGAAAATCAATTATTATAATTTATATAATTTATATCACATCAACTAAGAGCATCTCCAATACTATTATACATTTGGAGAAAATTAAATGTCATATAAAATCTATATTGAAAAAATTAAGAAAACATTCTCCAATACAATTATTTAACTTTAATATTGATATGATGTGGCAAAAAAAAAAAAAGTTAGAGAATATCAAGTAGAGTTTCTAATTATAGATATCATCCTTGATATGCTGACTAGAATTTCTAACTTTTTCCACCAATAAAATTTTAGCATTTTGCCAATACATTTAAATATCATATTATTTTTTTTAAACAATTTAATTATGGAATAATTGCAATAAAGTGCCCTAACGTTTGGTTATATTGCAATGAAATCGTGAGTTTAGCCTTAATTACATGTTAGTACCCTTAACTAACTGATTAATTACATGTTAGTACCCTTAATTTACTGGTTGACCGTTAGAGTTGACGGTCAACCAATAGTCAAAGGGTATTTTTGTCCTTAATTTATTTTTATAAAATAAAAAAATTATAAATTATAAAAAAGTTAAATAAATCTATTTTGATGGCCGGTGGAAATTATATTGATAAAAAAAATTAAAAAAACTTAAAATTAAAATAAAAAAATTTATATGTTCTTCACCAAGAACACAAAAAAAATAAATAAAAAAAATTGAATTCATTTCTTGAACCCTTATGGGTTCGATGAATCTCGAACCCAGAAGGGCTCGAATCGAACCCTTCTGGGTTAGAGATCGAACCCAGAAGGGTTCCTGGAACCCAGATCTGGGTTCCACGAACCCAAAGGGTTCGAAGATTGAACCCTTCTGGGGGTTCGATCTTCGAACCCAGAAGGGTCAGAAAGGTTCGAGATCGAACCCAGAAGGGTTCGATCTTCAAACCCTTTCTGGGCTGCTCCATCGGTGTTCTTGGTGTTGTTGTTTTGGTTTTGTTGTCTTGGTTTTGTTCTTGATGTTGTTGTTCTTGGTGTTATTGTTTTGGTGATCGAACCCATTTTTTTTTTTTTTTTTGGTTTTGTTGTTTTGTTCTTGGTGGAGATCCAGATTGGATCTCCACCAAGAACACCAAAAAAAATTTTAATATAAATTTTTTTTTTACTTTTTTTAATTTTTTTTTTAAAAATGCATCTCCACCGTCCATCAAGATTGATGGACAGTAGAGATCTATTTTTAAAAATTTTAATTTTTTATTTAATTTAATTTTTTTTAAACTAGGGGCAATTATGTCATTTTACCCAAAAATTAAAGTCAAATCGTTATATTTGACTGGTCAACCGACGGTAGGGTACTACATGCAATTAAGGCTAAACTCACGATTTCATTGCAATATAGACAAACGTCAAAATACTTTATTACAATTATCCCTTTAATTATCATATTGAATGGAGAGAGAATGTAACAAATGACTTGTGGTGATTGATTTAAAATTACTATTTAAATATTTACATTGGAGAAGTGAATATGCATTTCTATAATTTTTTTGACAAGGGAAATTAATATTATTTAGAAATACTGATATGATACTATTTAGATACTAAAAAAAAATATATTTACATTGGAGATGTTTTAAACAATATCCAATAAAAAATACAATTGTTACAAGAATATCCGCAGATCTTTTATATATCAATTTTACCCAATTATCAATTTCATCCTTAACTTTTAAAAAATTATTAATTTTTTAAAACAATTTTATTTATTAATATTCTTAAACCCTAATTTAAAAAAAAAAAATATCATTTTAATCCCTTTAATTAATTTTCTAACGGTCAAACCTCACAGAATTAGTAAAAAAATTTATTTACCTCTAACTCTATTTAAATAAGTCAAAATTATAATTTTAACCTCAAATATGTAAAAAAAATTATTAATATTTAAAAATATAATATAGTCATTTCATATTAATATTTAAAAAATAAAATTTAAAATTTTTAAATAAATCTTCACCGTCCATCAAAATTAATGTACTGTAAAAATTATATTAGAATTTGTTTTTTCTACTCAAAAAAAAAAAAAATTTAAAATTATTCTTAGATCCAATCTAAATCCCATAAAAAAAAGAAGTGTCCCACATTAAATAAAAAAAAACAAAAAACAAAAAAAAAAATTTGAAGAACTCAACTGGGTTCTCTATCGAAGTCGAAGAACCCATCTCGGTTCTTCGCATTGAAGAACCCATCTCGATTCTTCAACGAAAAATCCAAATCTGGGTTTTAAATTTTTTTTTTCTTGGTCCACCATTTCGAATTTCAATTTTTTTTTTCTTTTTGTTCTTGATCCAAGAACAGATTTAATTCAATTTAATTTTTTTTGAAAAACAAAACAAAAATTTTACAAAAACCTTTTTATTTTTTAAAAACTATTTTAATATAATATTTACCATCCATTATTCTTAATGAACGGCAAAAATCTAACTAAATTTTTTAATTTAATTTATTTTAAATTTTTAACTAATAACAATTATATTATTTCATCAAAAAATTTACGGTTAACCTATTAATAGGTTTAAAAACAAAAATACCTCTAAAATCGTTAAATTTAATTAACAATTGATTTATATTAGGACCAAATTAATATATTTTTAAAAAATTAAAATTCAAAAATATCAATAAACGAAACTGCTTTAAAAAATTTATAATTTCTTAAAAATTAAAAACTAAATTAATAACCTCCCTTATATTAATATAAATTAGGGTTAATTGCACTAACATCCCCTTTATCTATTATTTTTACACTCACAGGCAACCTTTATTTTTATTGTACAAACATCTCATAAATTTCGTTGACCAAACCGTTAATGGAAAAGTTAACGTCTTGGTACTGTAGCAAAGATAAATTCGTCTTTTCCCCTTAAATTATTTTAATTAAAATCAATTTAATTATTCATCATCTTCTTCAATTAAATTTCTAATAATAACCAAATTTAAAAATTTTTTAACTATTCATCATCTTTATTGAAGAATAAAAAAAAAATTTTGAATTTAAAAAAGTTATTAAAGAGAATTTATTTTAAGAAGAAAAAAATAAAATTTAAATTTTTGGATTTATTGAAGAAGAAAAAAATTTGAAGAAGAAAAAATAAAATTTAAATTTTTAGAGAAGAAGGAGAAGGAAAAGAAGTAGAAGAAAAAAAAGAAAAAGAAAAAAAAAAGAGATTTGAAGAAGAATATGTAATTTATTTGTTTAGAGAAGAAAATAAAATTTAAAATTTGAAAGAAGGAGAAGGAGGAGCAGAAGAAGAAATAGAAGAAAAAGAAATATATTTTTTTTAATTTTTATTGAAGAAGATGATAAATAATTAAAAAAAAATCTAAATTTAATTGTTATTAAAAATTTAAATAAAGAAATAATAACTAGTTAAATTAATTTAATTAAAATAATTTTGCAATAATTTTTTAATTGTTTAAATTAATTTTTAAAAAAAAGATAAATTCACCTTTACTACATAAAAAATACGTTAACTTCTCCATCAATCAACGATTTAATCAACAAAATTCAAAAAATATTTATGCAATAAAGACAAACGTTGCCGGTGAGTGCAAAATACAAAGGGAATGTTAATACAATTAACCCTATAAATTATTAGCTAAAAAAGATGCAATTGATAGTCATCTCTGTAAAAAAAAAATAGTTCAATATTTAAATTTTCAGACGTTAGCCTCCTATTAAAACCCATTTTTGTCTATTTCCAATAACTAGTACAAAATAAACAATGTAATGTCTATTCAGATTTTTAGCAGCTCTCGGTATCAAAATATGAACCCAAAGTAATCTTCAAGGTAGAAAAGCAATTGAATGAGAATTTTAATCAACCACTTGATTGATATTTTTCTTAAAAGTGCTTCTAAATATTTTACTTTACCTCATATTTTTTCACTCAAAAAATGCTTTTAAAACAATTACCACCAGCCAACACACGTATAAAAATGGTTTCCTTGGGAGAAAACCACTTCATATGTGCAAGAAAAATAGCCAACCCTCTCTGCAATTCTACCTAAACCATAATTCCGTCCTCAACAAACATAAGCAAACAAGGCAAAACAAAGTAATCATAAGAAAACAGTTAAAAAAAAAAAAAAAAACTGTGAAAAAGAAAAGTTTCCATTAGCATAATTCGAGCTACTGAATAACACAATTAATCCAAAGTGTCTCAATTGCTTAATCAACTAAGCATCCATTTTTGATATCCATTGAAACCAGAATCAACTCATCCAAATGCATTTTACTAATTCCTAATTCCTCATTCATGTAGGGTACCCAAGATGTCCTCATCCCTATACAAATGAAACCTGCACAATACAAACAAAAACCCAACAACACATAAATAACTTACATATATCATGAATATAATGAGTCCTCTAATGGACACATCCGAATTTAAACAAAAATCTGAATAGCACAAAAATCAGACTGAACTATACTGATCTTATATTCAATTCATATTTGATCTTATATTCAATTCATATCCAATTCAGGTGCTCACGTTCAAACTTCACAGGTTAGCATACATGGACTTCATGATAACTTCACACCACATTAATTACACAAACCACACATTGTTCTGGTTAAGATGCACAAATCTCACACACAACATTCAATATTCAACTCTGCACACTTAAAGTTGTTTCCTGATAAAAAGAATTGATCTTCCGTATAAACTGCTCTTACTATTAGCCATTCTTATAATTAGATCTATTGTTCAATTCACACATGCTAGAGAATGAATTTAAAATAATGCATTGCATCAATTTCTTCATAAATAACAATATAAACCCAAGTTGGGGTTTTCAACACCTCACTCTCACTTTCGTAAATTATATATTTTCCAATAAACTTAACTAACCAGAGTTTGTTTTTCAATGTTCATCACAAAATTGAAATTAGAGATCACCATACCCACAATAGCCAAACCCGAACCCTCATAGATAATAATCTATTCGTAAAGAAAAGCAGACACAATAACCGAACTACAAAGAAAATAATCGAAGCAGACACAATAAGCGAACCACGTAGAAAATAATAGATTAGTAAAGAAAAAACAGACACCATAATCGAACCCCGTAGAAAATAATCGATTCATAAAGAAAAAGCAGACACAATAACCGAACCCACCTAAAAAATAATCAATAAACGTAAAGAAAATCGGAATTATATAATAATAAATACAAATATTTTTTCAAAATTAAGACAAACTGTGTTTCGTAATTCTACTTCCTGATTGTCTTAAAAGTCATGTTTTTTTCCTTCTTACTCTTCATTTTGTTTAGTAAACAGAGGTGCAAATAGTTGCTTTCGTAGAAAAGAAAACTAAAATACGAATAATTAGGCGAGAAGCACGTACTCTTTGTCTTCAAGCTTGACCTGGGTGCCTCCATATTCAGGCAAAAGAACGGTGTCGCCTTCCTTGAAGGCTACCGGAATCGTCTTCCCTTCCGAGTCACGTGCTCCCGGGCCGACCGCTATCACTTTCCCGGAGTTCAGCTGCTCACATCAAATCCCAAAACCCAAATAAATCACAACATGACAACCGTCTAATCATAAAATAATACCATCAACACCAAAACAAAAACAAAAAGAGAAAGAGACAACTACTTGCCTTGCTGGATTTCTCCGGAAGAAGAATACCGGCGCTGGTTTTCGAAGGAGGGACGATCTTCTCGATGAGCACGCGGTTCAGAGTCGGGATCAGACGCTTCGCCATTTCTTGTGATTAGACGTTGTCGAAGACAAGACACGAAATCAAGGGTTTCACTGAAGAGATTTGAAGTGAAAAGCTGGAGTGGATCTTAAATTAAAAAAATTTTAGGGTTCAGTTCTGGATGGCCGTAGAAGGTTCTAGGTTCTAGGGTTTTAGAGGTGTTAGGGTTTTACCTTTTTTTTTTTTGTTTCCTTCCTTGGTGTGTTGTTGGGCTATTGGGCTTGATGAGGCCCTTTGTTTATATTGGCTTGTATACTATTGGGCTTGATTTTTGTTAACATCGGTTTGGATACTATTGGGCTTGATATGGCCCATTTGTTAATATCGAGTTGGATTCCTTTCATGAAAATTGTTAAAAATGAGCTAAAAATTATTTATAAAATTATTTTTAGCCACATATGAAAAAATAATCATTATAGTCAATTTAAAAAGAAAATAACATAAATACGTTCAACCATCCATTGACTGGATAATTACAAAAAATCCTCAAAATAGTGAAAATTACAAAAAAAACTATTAAAAATTACTGAAAAACCCATTTTATACATTAAAACAAAAACACTTTTTTCTTCCTTCCTTGCACCGACTTTAACCCTTTTTTTTATATATTTTTTTCCTCCTATGGCAGCAGCTATTTCTTTTTATTTTGTCATTTTTTTTGTATTTTCATTAAAATTAGTTACATACTTTTATTTTTTAGACACCAGTCATATTGTCTTTACCAACTCTATTATATCTACAAAATCAAAACTTAGAGGTAATTTTGTCGAATTTTTTGTATTTTATTTATAATGTATTTTATGGATTTTTTAAGTTTTATTTTATTTTATTTGTATATTGTATTTGATTTGTGGTTGAAATAATTTAGGTGATATTAGGGTTTATTTTTGTGAAATTTTAATTGTTATGGAATATTTTAGTGAAAAGTTAGTTAGTGAAATATAGGTTAGTGAAACGTTTAATAATAATATTGGTCAGTGAAATGTTGGTCAGTGAAATGTTGGTCAGTGAAATGTAGATTAGTGAAATGTATATTAGTGAAATATAGATTAGTGAAATATTGGTCAGTAAAATGTTGTTTAATGAAATGTTGGTTAATAAAATATAGGTTAGTGAAATATATATTCGTGAAATATTTAAGGTGTAATTGTTAATGGATTTTTTTTTATAATTTTTAATTTTTCGGGGTCTTTTTACAATTGTCCAGTTAGTGGGTAGTTGAAGGGTATTTATGTTATTATTTTTTAAAATGGCTAAAAATGATTATTTTTTCATTTGAGGCTAAAAACAATTATTTCCATAATTTGTTGGCCACTTTTGATTTTGTCCCATTTCTTTCCCCTTCTAATTTTCTTTCTTTCTAAGGGCATCTCCAATGTTGTACACTAAATATTACACAATTTTGGTATTAAAAAAATATTTTTGTGGAATATATTTATATCAAAATTTTTTACACTTCAATGTTATTAACACCAAATTGATATAAAGAGTATTTTTAAAGAATATTTATTTTTTATATAATATTAATTAATTTTTATTTAATAACTTATACAAGAATAATTAATTTTTGGGCAATTATCATTTGGATCTCTAACTTTTAAGGAATTATTAATTTTTTAAAGCAGCTTTAGTTACTGGTATCCTTGGATCCTAACTTTTACGAAATAAATGACTAATTTTCTAATGGTCAAACCTCACAGAATTGGTAAAAATATCGATTTGCCATTAACTCTATTTAAATGAGTCAAATTATAATTTTAACCTCAAATTTTATAAAAGATTATTAATAATTAGAAGAGTAATATGATAATTTGATACTAAATTTTAAAAATAAAATTAAAAAAATTTTGAATTTTTTTTAAGCCAATCAGGACTGTCCATTAGATCTGAAACGGTCTAGATCCTATATGGACCAATTTTTTTTTAAAAAAAATTAAAAAACTAAACAAAAATTAAAAAATATTAAAGAATTAAAAAAAATTAAAAAATTCCATATCAAATATGGACCGTCCATCAGATCTGATGAACGGTTTGGATTCTATATGGACCAATTTTTTAAAAAAATTTAAAAAACTGAAAAAAAAATTAAAAAGCCCAGATCGAATATAGACCGTCTATCGGATCTGTGGATGGTCTAGATCCTATCTGGATGAATCCATGGAGATCTCTCTATGGATTCATCAAATCCATAGAGCTTCCCCACCCGAAAAGAGCTTCCCATAACAAATCCATGGAGCTTCCCAGATCAAATCCATAGCGGCGATCAAAGAACTCTCGAAGAGCAGATCGAACAATCCAGAAACTTTGTTGTTATTCGAGTGTTCTTCGATCGACTGAAAACCCAGAAACTTTTAGGTTCTTCGTGGATCGAAGAATCTTGGTTCTTCGACCTTTGATCGACGAAGAGCCGAGAAGTTTATGGGTTCTTCATCGATCGAAGAATTCTGGAATTTTTTTTTTTTTTTTTTGTGTTCTTGGTGGAGATCCAGTTCATCCAGATCCAATTTGGATCTCCACCAAGAACTGTTTTAATTTTTTTTGTTCTTTTTTCTTTTTTTCTAAACAGCAAAAAGAAAAAAAATTAAAAAAAATTGACTTTCACTTTTCATTTTATTTAAAATTTTTTTAATAAAATCTCTACCGTCCATTAATCTTGATAGACAGTGGAGATCCAACTAATTTTTATTTAAATTTTTAATTTTTTTAATTTAATTTATTTAAATTTTTAACTAAGGGTAGATATGTCATTTCAATTGTTGACCAATTAATAGGTATAAAGACAAAAATATCTCTGGAACCGTTAAGTTTGACTAGTGGTTGACTCACTGAAGGACCAAATTGATACATTTCCTAAAAGTTATGGCCCAAGGATACCAAAAACCAAAACTGCTTTAAAAATTTGATAATTTTCTAAAAGTTAGGGACCCAAATGATAATTGCCCTTAATTTTTTTAACATACTTAAATAATTAATCATATAATATTAAAAAATAATTATTCACATGATTAGTCACATTTTTTTTAATGGTTGATCAAATCATACTTTAACTTAAACATATTTTAACACATAAGCTTTTAATTTGATAAACTTTATTCAATTTTTTGCTAAAACTCACAAACATTTCACATCTAATTTTCTGAATGGTACGTGATGTTCTCCGAAGTGAACAAATGAAAATTTATGGCAAAAGGGCTCATGATCAACAATTTGAAGGAGGAAGTGGATCATCTAATATATTTGGCCAATTTTTTGGTAGTTCTGGAGAAAGTAGAAATAACCTTCCGAATTACTAAATGGTTATTTAGAATTATCGTTATCGTGTGTTTTATTATTAAATTATATTTTAATTTACTTTATTTTATAATTTAATTTCAGATATGTATTTAATTTCACTTAATTTTAATGTTATTATTTTTATTATATTATTGTATTTTTACATTATAATTATTAAAAATTTAATTTAAAATAAAAAAATTTAGAGATGAGGTAAAAACTGGATTAAATAAATTATATATATATATATATAATATTGGGTTCATTTTGATGAGATCTTTCCAACGGCATATTTTTTTATGATATTTTAATTTATAAATTTTTATTATTTATCAAATTTTACAAAGAGCTAATTGCATGGACCTCCCTTGAGGTTTTGCTAGCTACAAGCGAAATTAACTTTATCGTTTTTTTGACAAACATCTCCCATGCTTTTAGTAAATTTTAATCAAATGTAACAGTTGACCAGGTGAAGTCTTTGTCATAAACTTGAAGAGTTGGCTAAAAGTTGACTTCGCTTGTAATTAAGCAAACCCAAAGGAGGAGAGGTCTTTGTCAATAAATTTAAAAGTTGACTCCGCCTGTAATTGAGTAAACCTTAAGGGAGGTAAGCGTTATTTACTCTTTTATAAATATATTAAATCGCTAAAATAATATAAAAAAAAAATTTGTTTGAACTACCAAAAGGAGGACAAAATAGAAAATTTGTAAAAGTTAATAAATTTAGGGGGTTGTATTCAATATCAACTTTTAATAACTTTTAATGACTTATATGGATTTTAAAAGTTTAGGTGTATTCAATATAGATTTTTAAAGACTCCATAAAAGTCAATAGGTATTCAATATGGATTTTTATATACTTTTTAAAAGTCTACAAAAGTTTTGAGGTTTTCAATATAGACTTTTTTAAAGTCCATAAAAGTCATGAGGTATTGAATATAGACTTTTATGAAGTATAAAAAAGTTAGGGGGTATTCAAAAACTTCATAACTTTTATGGACTTATAAAAAATCTAGACTTTTGTTGTAAACTATAAATACTCTAATCTCACAATTTCTCCACCATTCACCCCACAAACTTTTGTAGACTTTCAATTTGAGAAGCAACAACGTACGGGGGGTGTATTCAATTTTGACTTTTAATAACTTTTACAGACTTTTTTTAAGTGATAGATTTTTATAGACCCCCTTTACGGTTCAAGTTCTGGGTAAGTAAATCGTTTTTCATATTTTTATATTATTGGTTTTTTTAAAAATAGTTGTTCTTGATTTGTTGATTTTGATCTTATAACTTTTTCATACTGCTCACTTATTTTGTTGATTTTGATTTTTTTGGTTTTAAACAAAAAATTAACAATGTAGGTAGGACATAAGTTTAAGTTTGGTTATCAACATTTGCATATTGGTTTACATTCCATTTAGATGCATTGAAAACATGTGTAGGTGTAACGCCCTTAATTTTTCGTAATTATGAAAAATATATTATTTTTATGGTGCATTTGGATGATAATGAGTCCAATTGAATATTGGTGAAATCAATTTGGTAATTGGATAAGTGTGGAATATTTTTGAACTAATTATTGAGATGGAATGTGATTATGAATAAATTTGTGCCATTGGAGAATTTTAAGAAGTTCAAGGGAGCAAATGGTAATTAGAAAGATATTTGTATATATATGTGAGTATGTGTGTGAGTGTTTACACACAAGAAAAATTTATTAAAAAAAACAAAAAAGAGAAAAAGATTGGACAGCCTTTAAAATCTCAAAAACAAATGAAGACCAAATGAAGAGCAGAGACAGAATAGGCGAGAGAGTGCTCGCGTGAGAGAAGAAAGAAGAGAGAAGATGAGAGAGAAAGAAGAGAGAGAAAGAAGAGAGAAGAAGAAGGAGAAGGAAATTGACGTTGGTCCAGAAGGGTTTTGTGTTCAGAATAATATTTCAGGTTTGGTGGTATTTTTTTCGTATTTTTCAGATTTTCCAGAAATTTTCGGAATTGTTATATTATATTGATTTTAATTTAGTTGGGATATATGGCTTATGATCTGTTGTTTGAAATTGATTTTAGGATAATTTGGTATATATATTGTTTATAATAAATTAATTTCGAATATATATATTGTTATATATATATATTATTTATAATGATATTGATTTTATATATATATATATATATATGGTGGTAATAAAAGTAAGGATTTTGATTATATATATATATATATATTGTTAGATATATATATATATATATATTGTGGTAATAAAAGTAATTATATATTAGTAATGATTTTGATTATATATATATATATTAATTGTAATGATTTTGATTATTTTGATTTTATATATATATATATATATATATATATATATATTGTGACAATAAATTAATTGTGAATATATATATATATATATATATATATATATATATTGTTACTGATTTGGATTATATGTATTTGAAATATTCTGGATCCGTAATATTGTTTACGAAAAATATTGTGAATTGATTTTTCGATATGTTTTGATTATAGTAATATTACGGAGAATAATATTAAAATATATATATGATTTTGCGATATGTTTCGAAAAGTTATTCGGGGCATTTGGATTTACTATGGATTTATGATATATAATTGCACGTGATTTTAAATGTGATTTGAAGTGATTTCTGGATTCATAAATATTTTTGGAAATGAGTTTGTAATTTGTTTGTATATGTATTTTGATGCGATTCGAATTCCGAAAATGTGTATACTGATTTGGATATAATTTCAGAATGTAAATTGATGATTCTGTTCTGAACAATTATATGATTTTCGAAAAATGATTTGGCTCTGATATATATAGACATAGATATGGATATAGGAGATTGACATGTCAATTGGGTTCTCTGAGTAGTACTACGCCTATATGTTGATAGAGGTACCACCCCTTGCGGGTTGGGAAATTTGATCTGGGATACGCAGCGGGTCCTCCGTTGGTATCCAACTCTGTTCTGTTATATCTGGGATATGCAGCGGGTCCTCCGTTGGTATCCATCTCTGATCTGTATAGCCTGTAATCCAGTCCGAAAAATATGTTTAGTATATCAGGAGCCTGCAATGGAATTAAAAATGTGATATGATCTGTATATGATTTGAGATGAGAAATTATTGGATTTGGTATTATTATGTTTTCATAAGATATTTATTCTGATTTTCGATGGATTTATTGATATTTGCTTCAATATGATATGTGTTTCAGTTTTCCGATGGATTTGTATATTCGAAATGTTATTTGATTTGAAACGTATTTTATATTGGGAAGTGATTTACGAATATTTGACTTGACTTGTTGTTAATGTGAATATATGCTTTGATTTGTATTTGATTTGAATTGAGCCCCAAATTGATTATTTATTTGTCAGTATATTTTTGATGATGATTTAAATGATATTACAGTGTAAGTGGAAATATAGTTTTCTGTACACCCACTAAGCTATATGCTTAGCGTGTTGAGTTTTCTCACACGCAGAATGGTTGAAGGGGACAAGGATCAGAAAGAGTAGAATCTACTGAGATAGTAATCAGAGTCACATCACTCCTGCATTTTTGGTAGCCCACTACACATTTGATGTTTTATATGTATTATATCGGCATGCATGGACAAGAATGTTTTTGTAAATATTTGAAATGGTATTTAGTTTTTATGTATGTTTTGTAATATTTGGGCCCTTGGATTTTAATGTTTTTGAAGTTGAATATTTAATAGTATTTAATATAATTTGTTTTGGTAAGTCGCACCGGATATGGAAGGGTGCGCAATTTAATTTGCGATTATAGAAGTGTGGATTTTATGAATTGTGAAAACAGGTTTTGGAAAGTCAGAAAAAAAAAACAGAGGAAACTCTGGCGAAATTTTCAGAAAATCTTTTTGGACCATAATTTAAATATTTTATTCGGATCATTACTTAAAGTTCCTATTTTGAAATTTGGTTTCCGTATACGGTAGCGCTTCCCGATTCGGTCCGAGCGGATTCGGGTCGGAGGGTGTTACAGTAGGAAAAAAGTTTTAACACATATCTCCTTTTCCTCCACTATTTTTACCTCAATTTGTCTAAATTTATATGTTTATTATTATCAGCTAGTCTAAAAACAAATTAACTTGAGTGATTTGAAAATATATGGATCAAAAAGCAGCCTAAATAGAAAATGACACTCATTCGACCTGATAGTGTTTCAATTTCGAATGGTTAGACCACATAGTAATAGTTCTTCTTAAAAGGATCGACTTTGTTGGACTGGACATGCAAATTATATATATATTTTTTTTGTAAAATCTCATTGAAGCTTTTTATTGTAAATTATAGTAAGGAGAGTGCAACAATTGATATAATAAATTTACAACAAATAAGTCAAAAAATAAATATAATTTAGACAATCAATACATCATTGACATGCGTAATTAGAATAATATGAACTTATACAAACAATTAGTAACAGAAGAAAAACAAAAAAAAAAAAGCAAAAACTTTTATGTCCATATAACATCGAAATACATGCTTATTAAAAAGAAAAAAAAAATTACCATGATAGAATAAAATCAAAATATCATATCTTACTGTTGCTCAAAATTTAGTGCAACTCCACAAAAATAATAAATACAAAGAGGGATGTATCTCCCATTTCACTTTGTTCTTTCCCTAGTTGTTTTCTTTTTATCGAATTCTTTTTCTCGTTGTTTATCATTTGTGTTTGGAGAAATATGGTTCATGAAGCTTGAAATTGTTAGGGTATTTGTTTTATTTTGGATTAAAGATATTAGATTAATAAATAATTAAATTATTTAAAAAACTTATTATTTTGGTTATCAAGTCATCAACGGGTATGTGTTATTTATCTAAAGAATGTATCATATTTTTTTACATTATGTACTTGGTTTCAATACACCATCCAACAAATTTTGATATAATATGCACTTGTTTTAAAATGAAAGTCTATAAAAGTCTATAAAAGTCATTTACAAAATTTCTTTCAACTCTATAAAAGTCAATAAAAATCTATTAATGTCAATAAAAATCGTTTAAAATGAAAGTCCATAAAAGTCTATAAAAGTTTGTTAGAATTCTGTAAACTCTATAAAAGTCAATAAAAGTCGGTAAAGTCTATAAAAATCTATCACTTAAAAAAAAGTCTGTAAAATTCATTAAAAGTCAAAATTGAATACACCCCCCTTAATGTGGATGAATAGTGTCATACCATTTAATGTGATATTATTCATCTACATCAAATTTATTTTTTGAAAATTGGGATTTGGTGCTCCAACTAAATGACACCAATTTAGTCCAAATTGGTGTCCCATTGGATATGAGAGCCTTCATATTTTTACACTCTTCAAAAATTGTATGTATACATATTTTATATGGGTAAATTGCGATTAAATACGCTGACATTTAATCATATTATAATGAAATTACACTTTTACACTGTCCTCTTCAGCACCTCCTAGTTGTCCCATTGTCGTGAGTTTCACTTTCATCGGACCATTGTGGAGGTACCACGAGCACAACGTGTGTCCGTCGCAAGGTTTTGACCACTACCACTCGTCGCCAGCGAGTTAACCTTTATCGCCACTGCCGTTCACTTCGTCGACTCCTTCTCTTGCCCGATCTGGTGTCTTTATTGTCTGTTATCGTTGATAGTGCATCCCGCGCCCATCGTCATCTTCGGCCGTATTTGGCGGTTCATTGCTCACTTGATTGTTTTAGGTTGAATTTGGCAACCTTAATTATCCAAACTACAACTGAGTAGTTTGGATAATTATTAATTTAGTTTCTAACGTATTATGAAATACCACTTTTTGCTCTATTTTTACTTTTTTTAACTTATATAGTTCTTAACGTTTTCAAAATACGTCAATTCAATCTCTATAACCAAAATTTGACGATCAAACATGACATAAAGTATAAATTGATTATTTTATATTTTTTTATTAAATTATTAAATTAGAATGATGCTTTTACCCTTTAATTTTTTAATAACTTTATCTGTTTCGATAGTCGAATCATATATGTTATAAAATTTTAATTTTTTTCAAAAACACTTAAAAATAATTAAATAATAAAATAAATATAATAAAATATATTAAAAATAAAAAAATAAATATAAAAATTAAAAAATCTTAAAAGTAATAACATTTATTAAAAATAAAATAAAATTTAACATTAAAGTACTTATAAAACTTAAATTTTAGTAATTTAATACATATATATTTATATATATATATATATATTGTAGGTTTATAATTATATTTTTATTTTTATAATATAATAATAATAAATGTGGATATATATATATTGTAATTTTATTATTATATTATATTTTTATAATATATATAAATATAATGTATATATACTATATAATATATTCTAAAATATGTAAATATAATATTTTAATATTTTAGTTTTTTAAACAAAACTTTAAGTTTTATAAGCATTCAATCTTGAATTTTATTTTATTTTTAATAAATGATGTTACTTTAATATTTTTAATTTTTAATAAATTTTATCATATTTATTTTTTATTTAATCCTATTTAAGTGTTTTTTAAATATAATTTAAGTTTTTATAACACATATCAATTTCTTATTGGTTTATCTAAATAAGTCAAAATGTTCAAATGTAAAAAGTTGAAAATTAAAATCGTTTTTCTAATTTAATAATTTAATAAGAAAGGTAAAATAGTCAATTTATACTTTATGTCAGGTTTGACCGTCAAAATTTTGATCATAGGGACTAAATTGATGTATTTTAGAAAAGTTAGGAATCTTTTGAGTTAAATAAGTAAAAATAAATAGGTCAAAAAAGTGAATTTCTAAATAAGTTGAGACCGAATTAATAATTATATGAGGTACTAAGTTGTAGTTTAAATAAAAATTCAATTTCATTACAATATGGTCAAATATTAGGGTATTTTATTACAATTTGTCCTTTCATATGTGCATCCTATAAAAATTACTTTTAAAACTTTTAGTTTTATAATATCAACTCACTTATTACTAAAAATATATTCTCTTTAATTTTATGATATTAAGCTGATTTTGTAAATACAAGGTCCTATAAAAATTACAATTTTCCCTATCATATGTGCATCCTATAAAAATTACTTTCAAAATTTTTAATTTTATAATATCAACTCACTTATTACTAAAAATATATTCTCTTTAATTTTATGATATTTAGTTTTTTTTTTTTTTTATAAATACAAGGTCTTTTGTTTTGGTGGCTGGAGGCTTCAAACTTCTCCAAACCATTAAGATTCAACAACTTGTGTATGTATGTAAATATATATTCCTACCATTGTCCATAAAAACGCAATTGTGCGGGTAGACCCCTCCTGTTATTGGGAGTAGTTGTCCGACCGTACTTGTATGATTTATTCTCTGTTGGTCTCGATAGTTCTCTGACCCGCAAGATGTCATATTTAAAAAACTAAATAAATCTCTCTCACGGTTATTTTGTAATCCAACCTAATATAAAAGTTTTCTAAAAGAAAATTTGAATTATTTAAAAAGTTCTTTAATAATTCATATGAGAGTTTCCATTAGGCAAATTGTGGGTGCTAATAGGAAAACCCCAAACACCCCAATATAAATAATCATATATATGTATATCGGAAGGAATCGGAAGACTCAATTTTTTATACAATTTTTGACTCAATTTTGCAGTCATTGGATCTCTTAGATTTGGATGGCTAGGATTTAATAAATTTATTTCATTTTTTTTCTTTCTCCATCATTAATTTATTTTATTTTCTCTTTCCTCTTTCTTAGATTTTCTTTCCTAAAATATAATCAATTGACTTCTATTTCTTTTTCCTACGATTTCTTCGTTAACTCTATTATTTTTTTTTTCTTCCACCATTATCAAACTCTCTAAAATTTGTCTTTGATGTAAGAAAATCATCAAAAAATGAATTTATGCTCTCACTATGTCCAATGGTATTCATTCCAGCAAAAAATTTGCTACGGTTATATACAGGAACCTACGAAACACGTATTTCGTAAACATTAAAGTTGACAATGTAGATAACAACATTGTTATATAAGTTGATAAATTCTTTATTTAGGATCATGTTAAGGTGTTCGCTGTTAATCCTCAGTAGAGAAAATTGATCTATGTAAATTTATTAACAATCTTGTACAACTCAGTGCTATTTGAATGTTAATGTTTGTTTGAAGGCTTCTATTGTGAACTTCATGATCTTCTCCTTCTCTCCCCATTGTTATAATTACCACAAACTATTGATTTTTTGCTTGATCTAGTGGTGAGATTCACTGTATATCTTTTTCTTTTTATAAATTAAATAATTAAATAATTGAATAAACAAAATATAAGATGCGGCATAGTAATGAACTCTTTTCCAAATAAAATACCTCATTATAGATACATATATCTTGGGGAACAAGGAGTCAACCTCAAATAGATGGACTGTTAATTTTTAACGTTTCGGTTGGTTGTGCTATATTTGTTGTTATCTACATTATCTATGTAGTAAGTATTTGATAATGATGGAAGAAAAAAAAAATAATAGAGTTAAGGAAGAAATCGTAGGAGAGAAAAATAGAAGTCAATTGATTATATTTTAGGAAAGAAAATCTAAGAAAGAGGAAAGAGAAAATAAAATAAATTAATGATGGAAAAAGGAAATAAATGAAATAAATTTATTAAATCCTAGCCATCCAAATCTAGGAGATCCAATGGCTACAAAATTGAGTAAAAAATTGTGTAAAAAATTGAGTTTCCCGATCCCTCCTGTGTGTATATATATATATATATGTATTAATACATATGTAAAGGTGTGTAAATTGCATGTATAAAAAAAAAAAAAAAGGGTGTGTGAAATGCATGCAACCATATTAAAACAATGTAAAATTTTTCCAAAATACATAAACATATATACAAAGGGATGTGAGTTACATATGACCATACTAAGGGTCGTTTGTTTTCTTATCTGAAGTATGAATATGCCTGAATTTTTATGAAAAATAAAATTTAAAACCTGAATGATATGTTTATTTTTTTTTATTATAACGACTGAATAGAGGTTTTGATTGTTTATTTTTTCAAGATAGAAACATCTGAATAAAGATAAAACTGAAAATGTATTAATATAAAAAAGATAATTATATAAAAAAATATTGTAATTATGATTCAGTAATTAGATGTTAAGTGATAATTTAGAATTTCTAACTTTTTTTATTTTAAGTTGTTTTTTAATATTTTCCAGTTGGTTGACCACTTAAAAAAAAATAAAAATAACTTAATGTGTCAAATTCAAACTCGTTAAATTATAAGTGGAAAAAATAAACTACCCTTAAAATAAGATAAAATTTTAATGTGTCCAAATATTTTGTCCAGAAAACTTTAAAAAGCCTTTTTAAACATAGTAGACAAAACAAAAAAGAAAAAAAGAAAAGAAAAAAGGAAGAGCTAATTGCACCCTCACCCCTGAGGTTTTGCTAACTACAAGCAGAATTAACTTTATCATTTATTGATAACGATCTCCCCTGCCGTTAGTTGACTTTAGTCAAACTTAACAAGGTCAAGGGTATTTTTATCTTTTCAGACTTTTTAAATTTTATTTTGAGTTAATTACACTCAACCTCCCTGAGGTTTGGCTAATTACATTCGAAATCAAAGTTTGCATTAATGAACACTAACCTCTCCTCACGTTAACGTTGACCGTTAAAATGACCGTTGACTTTTTTTAAAATTTTTAAATGAGCAAAATACCCCTGTCACAAATTTTTTTACTGTTCATTAAAAAAAATTAATAGTGAGATCCAGATTGGATCTCTACCGTCCATCAACAATGATGGACGGTGGAGATCCAATCTAGATCTCCACCAAGAAAAAAAAAGAAAAAAACTTTTTTTTGGATCTTCATCTTCGAACCCTTCTGGGTTCGAAGATGAAGATGCAAAATTTTTTTTTTTTTCTTGGTGGAGATCCAATCTGGATCTCACTATTAATTTTTTTTTTAATAAACAGTAAAAAAAATTTGTGACAGGGGTATTTTGGTCATTTAATAAATTTGAAAAAAGTCAACGGTCATTTTAACGTTCAACGTTAACGTAAGGGGAGGTTAGTGTTCATTAATGCAAACTTTGATTCCGAATGTAATTAGCCAAACCTCAGGGAGGTTGAGTGTAATTAACTCATTTTATTTTATTAAATAAAAATTAAAAATTAAGAAAAAATCTCATCCCTCCATTTTTAAAATAACGGACGGTGAGGATTTATTTAAAAAAAATTTAAAAATAATAATAATAAAATTAATTAAAATAAAAAATTAATTATAGTTAATGAAGATCTATTTCTCCACCGTCCATCAAGATTGATGGACTGTGGAGATCCAATATGGGAATAGATCTCCACAAAAAAAAAAAAAAAAGTTTTGGAACTTCGAAGATCTTCGAAGAACCCAAATCTGGGTTCTTCGATTCTTCGAATTGAGGAATTATAAAACCTAGAATGGGTTCTTCGAACGAACCCAGAAGGGTTCGAACCCTTCTGGGTTCTTCGAAGAACCCAAAAATTGGGTTTTTCATTCCATTTTTTTTTTTAAAATTTCTAGATCTGAAGGCAAACCCAGATTGTTGACGATCTGGGTTCGTTCGAAGAATCCATCGGGTTCTTCATCCTTTTTTTTTTTTTTTAAAATTTCTATATTTGGGTTCGCCTTTGAAGGAGAACCCATATCGTTGACGGACTCAGATGGGTTCGTCTTTATTGACGCTGGAGATCCAGCGAACAAGTTGTTCCATTTTTTTTAGAGATCCAATCTTCAGATTGGATCTCTACCGTCCATCTAATTAAATGGACGGTGGAGATCCAATTTGGAGATTGGATCCTCACATTTAAACTCATTTTTTAAAAAATAAAAAATAAATTTTAGATCTCCACTGTCCATTCAAAGATAAACGGTAGAGATCTGAAGTTTAATTTTTATAATAATTTTTTTTAAAGAAACAATCTGTACCGTTCATCTCACCTGAGATGGACGGTAGAGATTTAACCTTATTTTTTTATTTAATAAATAGAAAATATTATGTTAGGGGTATTTTGGTCATTTTAACGGTTGAAGTTGATCAACAGTTAAATCTAACGAAAGTCAACTAACGGCAGGGGAGGTCATTGTCAATAAACGACAAAGTTGATTCTGCTTGTAGTTAGCAAAACCTCAGGGAGTGTGGGTGCAATTAGCTCAAAAAGGAAACTGTCACATTATAATCGTGCTACCTTCCTCTTGTAATGTTTAGAAATTTTCTTGAACAAATAATACTGAATCTATCTGAGATTTGTTGAATTACACTTAAAATTCCAAAGTTTGCAGAACTCCCTTAACGTTGTATTTAACTGTTAAAAAATAGGCTAGAGCTTCGCGTGATTCGCAATTCACGGTGGATCCACATTGAATCCAATATGAATCCCTTACTTCTACTTTTTCTTTTTTTGAATGGTCAACCTTATTTTTTGACGGTCAAACTTAATGCTAGGGGAGTTCAGTGTGGATTTCTGTAAACTTTAATTCCGAGTGTAATTTAACAAACCTCAGGTAGGTTTAGTGTTATTTATTCAATTTTATTTTATTTTATTAAAATTAGTTTATGAAACCCCAAACTCACCTTGAACTACTAGATTTTATGTACACAATAATTTGTATTGTTTAACATTATAATATAAAAAAATAATTTTTTGTAAGGGTTTAAATTGGAACAGAAAGATATCGTTTAATTATAAGTTCTATAATTAGTATACGTTTGCTGATCTTGATATGTTAACAAATCTTACAAACGTTTTATAATTTAGGAATAAGATTATCTGTTGTGATGATCTTTTTCGTTTGAATCGAAGGGGAAATGCTTTTTAAAAAAATATATATTACTGTTCAAACTTATGAAAAACATATTTTACAATCCTCTAAATTCACTACAAGTTCAGCTCAGCAGAGAATATGGATCCAATTAATTAATAATTTTTTCAGCCTTAGAATTTTTCCAAATAAGCCAAACCTATATTAAACAATAGTAATTATGGGATAAAAGCTAAAAAAAAAAAAGAGTTTATTTGTTTGTTTAATTTTTCCCAAAAAAAGATGTCATGATATGTTTATTTTTTTATTATTATTATTATTTTAAATTTAATACCTTACGGGTCAGAGAACTATCTGGACCTACTGAGATTAAACTATATGAGCATGATGGTCCAGAAATGATGCATGAAGAGAATGGTGAAAATGGGGTAGTGAGTACTGCGACCTCTCACCGCGATCACAAATCGCGATGAGTCGCTCGCGGTGAAAAAATGTGATTTTTGGCAGTGAGCACCGCGGCCACAGATTACGTTGACTAGCTCGCGGTGAAAATATCAAATTCTGGCAGTGAGCATGGCGACCACCAGCGCGACCATGGTACCGCAATGGGTGATCGCGATGAAAGCGGTGGAATTCTTCCAGTGAGCAACGCGACCAGGTGGCGCGACCACAGGTCGCGATGACTGAAATTATATAAAAAAAAATTAGCTTATGGAGGAAGCAATCAGAAAAGAGAAGAGAAAATCGGGAGAGAGAAAAAGAAAAGAAAAGAAAGAAGAAGAGAGGGAAAGAAAAGAAAGAAGAAGAAGAAGAAGAGAAGAAGAAGAAGAAGAAGAGAAGGGAAAGAAGAAGAAAAGAAGAGGAAGAAAAGAGGAGGAGAAAGGAAAGAAGATGAAGAAAGGAAAAAGGAAAAAGGAAAAATTCAGAAAGGAAACTGTCGGAAAACGGTATCCAGGTTGGTGTACATACATTTCTGAAAATTTTTATATCGTTTATTGACTCAAAGAATTTAGAATCACATTTCTGAATTTCGTATATTCGTATTTTGTATATTGATTGAATTAATTGTGAAATATTTTCTATTATTCCCAAGTTTTGATTGAATTAATTTGTGAATAAGATTTGAAAATGATTTTAAGGTACGAAAATTGTGATTATATTGAATTTAATGATTTTATTTTCTGTATTCTGTTATTTGATATATTATGAATTCTTATTTTACTACTGGTAATGAATATTGATTTTGGATTGATTGAGAAAATTTTAGATCTTAAAGTTGAACTTTGATTTTATGGCCCTGATATATGTATAGGGATATATGGATATATGAGATTGACATGTCAATTGGGTAAATATATGGTAGTACTGCACCGTGATTCATGATGCCTATGATGTTGATTATACGGATACCATTTCCTTGTGAAATGGGAAACCGACTGTGAAATACGGATACCATTTCATTACGAAATGGGAAACCGACTGTGAAAACATATGGATACCATTTCCTTGTGAAATGGGAAACCGACTGTTTATATAGGGATACCATTTCATATGAGATGGGAAACCCGACTGTAAAACCCGTAATCCAGTCCTGTAAACCCTGTTATGTGTATCAAGGGCTCAATTGAGAACTGAAAACCAGAAAACGATGTGGAAATTAAAGAAATGTTACTATAATTGTAACCCGTAATCCAGTCCTGTAAACCCTGTTATGTGTATCAAGGGCTTAATTGAGAACTGAAAACTAGAAAACGATGTGGAAATTAAAGAAATGTTACTATAATTGTTATATATATATATATATATATATATATATATTTCTGAAATTCTGAATTTAAGATTTATTGTTTTATTTATATATTTTTCTGAATTTCTGAAGTTAAGATTTATTGTATATTATATTGCAATTTATTTTAGTGTACACCCACTAAACTATATGCTTAGCGCGTCGGTTTTTATCACGCGTAGGTAACAGGGATACTGAGGAAGCAAAAGATTGAAGAGAGAGAGTTGCAGGCAGAGATCCAGAGTCACCACATTTTGGGTAGTTATATATTTGTGTATAATATAGTTAATTATGCATGCATATATAGGAGTATGTAAAAATGTTATATAATTCTGTTTTGTAATTAATTGTTTTCTGATTTCTGTTTTTCATTTTCAAAGGACTGTAAATAATAAATTATGAACTGTTTTATTTTAAAAACTGTTTGGAAGTCGCACTAAACGGCAGAGTGCGCATTGGTTTGAAAATTGATATAGAAGTGTTGATATTAAATTGTATTGGATTTATTTTGTTGAAAATAGGTTTTGGAAAATCAGCAAAATAGAGGAAACTCTGCCGAAATTTTGAAAATAAATTTTTGATGGGCTCACTAGAAAAATATTTTTAAAATACAATTTTTATGATTTTCAATGGTTTGCAAATTATAAAAGAATAAAGAAAAGTTTTTGAAAACTCGGTAGCGCTCCCTGGGTCGATTCTAGACGGATCGGGTCAGGGGGGTGTTACAATGACCCAGACATCTACTTCCATTTTGGAAGTCATCTACTCCTAATAACGGGAGGGGTTTACTCTCTATTGAAAAAAATCCAATATGTGGGTATACATTTGTGTTAAAATGTGTAGTGTTATCTTAAACACTAATCCATTTAAAGTGATCTGTCTAAGGCTTAAAAAATTAAGCATTGGGGTGCTAGAATTTTATGGATTTAATTTGTAGAGAACAGACAGATATTTCTAGTTTGATAAGGGATCAAATTAGAAATATCAATACTTAAGTTTAATTTTATAATAACATGGGTCATGGTCCTCAATTGATACGATACTTTTTCTCTCTATCTGCTTACCCCATCAACAATAAGAAAACAAGAATTTTAGGGGAATTTCATATTGAATTGGAAAATTACAACCCGTCACAGCAATTCCATCTATGGATCAAGGTACGCTTCTGCATTTAGTTATTTTCTTTGATTTGACACGGAGTTTTAGTAATATTTTAGGGTTTGATTAAGCTTTTGGTAAAAACATGCTTAGGTTTCAATTTAGGGTTATTGATAATGATTTTAACTTAATTGTGTGATTAAATCCTACATGTATCGTAGGCACTCTGTAATATCCCTAATTTCGTATAAATATGAAAAGTATTGTTAAACTAATATTAAGTATGTGAATGTGATATTTATGATTTGAAGGGGTGGAAAATGTAATACAGTGCACGAAAAAAAAGGAGAAAAATTGGACAATGAGCACCGCGACCAGTCTCGCGACCAAAGATCGCGGTAAACTGCTCGCGATGAAAGTGGTAGTGAGTATCGTGACCAGAGCTCACGGTAGCTGCTCATGATGAAGGCGACAAAATTCCACCAGTGAGTACCGCAACCTAGTGACACGACCACCACTCGCGATCGCGGTCGCGATAGTGGAAAGTTTATAAAATAAAAAAAAGGCACCGAATGAAATTAGAAATAGCAAAGTAGAAAGAAAAAAACAGAATTGAGAGCTCGAAGAAAAAAAGAAGAAGAAGAAGAGGAAGAAGAAAAGAGAAGGACAATAAGGAAAAGAGGAAAAAGAAAGGGTATCCAGGTTCGGTGTAAACCAGTTTTCGAATTTTTAATTTTTCAGAATATTTCAGATTAATTGAATTTTATTAATGTTAAGTTATTTGAATTATATTGATTATAGATTATAGTTTATAGTTTGAAATTGATTTTGAAATGATTTGAATTATATATTCTTAAAATATAGTTTATATCTGAAATATTGATTGTGAATAATATTATGAATTAATTTTAATATGTTTTGATTCTAATATTGTTATGAGAAATATAGTTGAAGGTGATTTTGATTATATAATGTTTGTGAAATGTATCGAAAAAGGATTTTGGGGCATTTTGATTTAATATTGGATTGTGAAATATATTCGAATATGATTTTGAATTGATTTGATGTGAATATTGGTTTCAGAAATATATTTGAATATATTTTTGGATTGATTTGATGTGATTATTGATTTGAAAAATACACGCGTATATGATTTTGTATATTTATTTTATATGATTATTAATGAAATTTGGATTTCAAAAATATATTTATTGATTTGAAATATTCGAAAGTTTAATTTGAATATAAGAAAGTGATTTGTGAAATTGTATTTTGGAATTTAAATTTCAATATTGAATTTGAATGATTTGAAATCTGAATGTGATGATTTTAAAAGAAATGAAAAGAATTGACATTGAATTTGAGAAAACGTTTTGCGAAATGGCTCTGATATATATAAACATAGATATGGATATAGGAGGTTGACATGTCAATTGGGTTTTTCTGAACAGTACTGTGCCGATATACTCTGATGCACCACCCTATGGATAGTGCAGACCTCAAGTGCCAGTCCTAGGGTAGGGAGCTTTGATATGAATGTGCCACCCTTTGGATAATATAAGCCCCAAGTGCCGGTCTTTGGGTTGGAAATCTGATATGGGACATTTACAGCGGGTAACCCCGTTGGTGTCCAACTCTGATTTGATGTTCGGTGGGTAGCCCTGTTGGTTTCCGATGCCGAACATCCCGTAATCCAGTCCGAAAAATTATGTTATGTATGTCAGGAGCCCAGTATGAAAACTGATTTGTTATATGAAAGCATTTGAGAAATTATGAAGATTTTATCTATTGATTGATTTTGAATAATGTATTTGTTGAGTATATGATTTGATTTAACATGAGCCTTTTATATGATTTATATGTATGTTATTTATATCTTCAACAAATAGATAAAATTAATTGATACAATATATTTGGATATACAATTTTGTGTACACATACTAAGCAACCTGCTTAGCGTGTTGAGTTTTCTCACACGTAAGTAAAAGAGGTTCCAAGGGAGACAAAGACAAAGAAGAGTAGAGATTACAGAAGCAGAGTCCAGAGTCACATCATTTCTATATATATTTGGTAGTCCTTTTGTAATAAGTATATATGTTTTAATACAACATGCATATACAGAAAATATATGTATATATTTGAAGAAATTTCACTGTGTAAATATTTTACTATATGTTTATGTTATTTGAATATTTATAAATTATATTGTGATAAATTGACTTGGCTAGTCGCACTAAATTTGAAAGGGTGCGCAAAAGTGATTTGAGAATTTAGAAGTGTTGATTTTTATGAATTTTAATTGTAAACAGGTTTTGGAAAGTCAGAAAAATAGAGGAAACTCTGACAAGATTTTCAAAAATTTATTTGGACCATTTTTAAATGTTTTTAATATAGTTTTAAGTTATGATTATATAAAAGTAAAATAGAGATTTTGGTATATGGTAATGCTCTCTGATTCGATCCGAATGGATTGGATTAGAGGGTGTTACACACTCCATATTTGGATAAATGAGATAAAAAAAAGAAAAAAGAAATATGTTTTCGCAGCCTCTCTCTCTCTCAATCTGTCACTTTTTAATGGCAAGAAAAGAACTCTTTGAATTGTGAAACCGCAATTAAAATTTTTATTGTGATTTCGTTTCGTTTCCATTTCTTGCCTTCTGTACGATTGATTTGTAGTTAGTTTCAACTGGTGTGAGAATTTTTTTTTTTTACTGCTCTCTTGCGAAGTCCAAGAAGTTTTTTTTTTTTTGAAACAAATTCCAGTAAGCTTTTGCTTTTGTAAAATTGTGAAGTGAAATATATGACAAGACACATCAAAAAAGCTTACATGGGTGCATATGCTTTGTTATTTGGGTTCATACAATTTGGATGTTATATTAGCATATTTTGCCTATCCTTTGTATGATGCGTAATAAAATTGTACTAGCAAGAATTAAGATGGACAATTTTTTCTTGTACCTCATGTATCTATCTATTGTACCTACTGCCCCACATTAAAATAAAATAAAAATAATAATAATAAGGAATCTTTAAATTTAAATTATATGGTTTTATAATTGTTTATCATGGCTATCTAACATTCTAAATAGATTAATTAAAACAATATATCACCAAAGTGACATCTCTTGTGTAGATTGATTATTGAGAATGTTTAGATGATTGTGTGTATGTTTATTCATATAGTTGTGTGTATGTTTATTCATATGGTTGTTAATCGGCCCAAATAAAGGTTAATATTTAGCCGAATTGTATACACACCCGTAGTGATAAACATGTGATAATTGTAAGGTTTCCATATGAATAATAAATCTATTCAAAGATAGATTTATTATTTTATAGGAGTTATTGTCAATGTTCGATCACTACACCAAGAGTACCACTTACAAGTTAATATTACTGTCTAAAGACTTGATATTAATGTCGTGCTAGATATCTTGAGATGAGACCTACCATTTTTTGAATTTATTGATTATTGTATATGTAATTTAATATGAACATGTTTGTTTGTTTATTTGTTTTTGTTCTTTGTTCAGCTAATGTATTTGTTGCTACCATATCTGCAAACTTAAGTTTTATTCCCATGTTTAATGGAACAAACTTCAAGAATTAGAAAGAGAACGTATTAATTGTTCTCAGATGCATGAATATAGACCTTGCATTAAGGATTGAACAACCCATTCCTATTACGGATGAAAGTTCCACTGAGGAAAGAATAAACTTTGAGAAGTGGGATGGCTCAAATCGCTTGAGTCTTATGATCATTAAGCGCGGCATTTCGGAAGCCTTTAGGGGCGCTGATTCCGAAGGGATCACTACTGCCAAGGAGTTCCTTGTCGAAATTGAGAAACGTTTTGCAAAAACGATAAGGTTGAAACAAGTATGCTTCTAGCGAGCTTGATTTCAATGAAGTACAAAGGCAAAGGGAACATAAGGGAGTACATCATAGAGATGTCTTACATTGTTTTAAAACTAAAGACATTAAAACTCGAGCTATCTGATGATTTACTCGTGCATTTGGTATTAATATAGCTTCCTGCACAATTCAATCAATTTAAGTTCAGTTATAACTGCCAAAAGGAGAAATAGACTCTAAATGAGCTCATTTCATATTGTGTGCAATAGGAAGAAAGGACTGAAAGTACTCACTTGGCAAGCATCTATAAGGATAAGGGCAAGAAAAGAAAGAAGGATAATGAAGCTGCTAGGGTCCAGCACAAAAGAAACAACATAAGGACAAAGAACAACAGAGTTGTTTCTTTTGTAACAAACATGGACACATGGAGAAGAAGTGTATCAAATATCACGTTTGGCATGCAAAAAAAGGTACAATTCTTACTTTGGTTTGTTATAAGATTAATTTAGCTTCAGTATCTAGAAACACTTGGTAATTAGATTCTGATGGTACTACGCACATAAGTGTTTCTATGCAGGATTGACTGAGCTGCTGAAAGCCAAATGATGTTGCAAGATTTATCTTTGTGGGCGACGAAAAATCGATGGAAGTTAAAGCAATAGGTACATTTAGGTAATTATTAGGAACTAGCCACTATTTGGATTTGAAAGACATTTTATTTAGACGGAATTTGGTTTCTATTTCTTTGTTGGACAAATTTGGATATTGTTGTTCTTTTGAAAATAATCAGTTTAGTCTTTCATTAAATTCGAATGTTGTTGGTACTGGTTCATTGTGTATTTATGATAACCTTTATTTACTTGATACTATTGTATCATATAATAAAACATTGCATGAGGATTCACGTGATACTAAACGCAAATTAAATAATGTAAATTCAGCGACCTTATGACATAAACGCTTAGGTCATATCTCAAAAGCAAGAGTTGAAAGACTTGTGTCTGATGACATTTTGGATTCCCTTGACTTTATAGACTTTGAAGTCTGTATTGATTGCATCAAGGGAAAGCAGACCAAAACTAAGAAATTAGGTGCCAACAAAACTTCAAACGTCTTAAAATTGATCCACACAGATATTTGTGGACCATTACCTTCAGCTTCTTGGAATGGTCAACAATATTTCATATCATTCATAGACAATTACTCACGTTATGGGTACTTGTATCTTATTCATGAGAAATCTCAGTCACTGAACGTGTTCAAAACTTTCAAAGTTGAGGTTGAGAACCAATTCAACAAAATGATTAAGAGCGTTAGATCTGACTATAGTGGTGAATACGATGGCAGATACGCCAGTTCAGGTGAATAACGTCCAAGACCTTTTGCTAAATTCCTAGAGGAATGTGGAATCATCCCACAATACACCATGCCAGGATCACCTAGCATGAATAGTGTTGCTGAGAGACTACGTTACCACAATCACTTTGGAGAGAAACATTAAAGATTGCAGTTGATATCCTTAATAGGGTACCAACTAAAGTAGCTGATAAAACACCTTATGAGCTTTGGACAGGCAAGAAGTTTAGTCTAAAGCACTTTCATATTTGGGATGTCCAGTTGGGGCAAGGCCTTATAGGCCACATAAAAAGAAACTGACTCTAAAACAGTTAGCAGCTACATTATTGGGTACTCTGAGTAATTAAGGGGTTATAAATTTTATGATCCCACAATAAAGTCAATTTTTGAAACGATAACTGCAACATTTTTTTAGGATGTTGAGTTTGGGGGGAGAAATAAGGTTTGAAATATTGTCTTTGATGATGAATCAGTTTCAATTCCTACTATTACTTTTGACAATGTGCAATTTTCATTCCTGTCATTGATCAAGAAGCAAATCTAGAACTACAAGAAGACAATGTTGAACAAATTCCCGTACAAAATGAGGTAATTGTTCCTGGAGAACAAACTCAACAACATCAAGAATAAATGCCATTAAGGAGATCCACAAGAGAAAGGAGAAACGCAATATGTGGGCATATCTATGTGTTAAAATGTGTAGTGCTATATGGACAATATTATTCGAAAATACCTTTATTTATGATAGCAAAGTTTTGAGTACATACGATTATGCACATTTGTAAGGTAACGTATGTGGTCCAAGTGGGAGACTGTTGAAAAAATCCAATACGTGGGCATACATATATATTTAAATGTGTAGCGCTATCTTAAAGACTAATCCATTTAATGTGATCTGTCTAAAGCTTAAAGAATTGGGCATTGAGGTGCTAGAATTTTATAGATTTAATGTGTAGAGACCAGACTGATATTTCTAGTTTGATGAGGGGTCAAATTAGAAATATCAATACTTAAGTTTGATTTTATAATAACAGGGCTCATGGTCCCCAATTGATACGATATTTTTTTTCCCTTCATCTGCCTACCCCATCAACAATAAGAAAACAAGAACTTTAGGGGAATTTCATATTAAATTGGAAGATCACAACCCGTCACAGCAATTCCATCTATGAATCAAGGTACACTTTCGCATCTAGTTATTTTCTTTGATTTGACACGGAGTTTTAGTAATATTTTAGGGTTTGATAAGCTTTTGGTAGAAACATGCTTAGGTCTCAATTTAGGGTTCTTGATAATGATTTTGACTTAATTGTATGATGAAGCATGCTAAAAATTATATGTTAGATTAAGTCCTACACTCTCAACACAGGAAATGTCTACCTACACAATTATACTTTTATGGATAATGGTGGAAATAATATTATATATAGCCAAGGTGTTGAACCTTAGTGAATTGATTCAACCACCAAGGTAAGGAACCTTTGGTCAGTATGTTTATTTTACTTTATCTTTTTTTTTTTAGAAGAGAAGGCCGAAGCCAAACAAACTAGGATTGGAGATCAGACAGAAGACCCTGATCCAGTCAAGGAGGCGCATCCTTCAGCCAAATATAAACATTAGCTATTCCTAGTCAGAGAGTAAGCCACAGAGTTGGCACATCTAGGCACGAAAGCAAAGGAAACTACAGCTCTATTACAGAGAGACAAAATATCAGCGGCAACAAGACCCACTTCAGAATAAGAAGGGCTTTTCTCTCTTTCTTATTATTATCTTTTTTTTAATTGGAAAAAGGGATTCAAACTCGGGACCTCAACTTCGTTGAGAGGTATGACTACCACCAAATTATACCTATGACCATTTTCAAGAAGGGTTTTCGGAGATACAAAAAAGATTGCATTTTATTGTTTAACCTATAGATCCAATTAATCTCCAACAAATAAAGAAAAAAAAAAGGGTCATAAAAGCATAACTAAGCACATGGTGATTGTAACTTGCGAGAAGTGGTACCAATTACCAAATAATATGAATTATGAGGAGATGTGGTAGGATGGTCTGTACATAATCTTTCTCTGGTGAAGTGAAAGTTTTCCAAAATTGACATATATCACTACAAATTCTATGTACTTTCTCTTTTAACTTTAGGGATAATTGCAATAAAGTACCCTGACGTTTGGCTATATTGCAATGAAATCGTAAGTTTAGCCTAATTGGCATGTTAGTACCCCTTGACTAGTTGAACGGTATGTTGACTTTGACTTTTTGGTTAAAAAGACAAAATTGCCCCTGGGTTTAAAACAAATAAATTAAATAAAAATTAAAAATTTGAAAAAAAATGGATCTCCACCGTCCATCATCTGATGGACGGTGGAGATATCATTTACAATCTAAATAAACATTTAAAACTAAATAATTAAAAAAAATTAAAAACATATTTTTATATAAAAAAAAAAAATTAGTGTTCTTGGTGGAGATCCAGATTGGATCTCCACCGTCCATCAATGTTGATGGACGGTGGAGATCCAATCTGGATCTCCACTAAGAACATCAAGAACAAAAAAAAAAAAAAATTTGTTCAAACGCGAACCCAGCTGCTGGGTTCGAACGCGAACCCAGATCTGGGTTCGCGTTTGAACAATTTTTTTTTTTTTTTTTGTTCTTGATGTTCTTGGTGGAGATCCAGATTGGATCTCCACCGTCCATCAATGTTGATGGACGGTGGAGATCCAATCTGGATCTCCACCAAGAACACTAATTTTTTTTTAATATAAAATATTTTTTTTATTTTTTTTTAATTATTTAGTTTTAAATTTTTATTTTATATTTTAAATGTATCTCCACCGTCCATCAAGATTGATGGACGGTGGAGATCCATTTTTTAAATTTAAAATTTTTAAAATTTTTTAAAATTTTTATTTAATTTATTTTTTTTAAACCAGGGGCAATTTTATCTTTTTACCAAAAAAGTCAAAGTCAACATACCGGTCAACTTGGTCAAGGATACTAACATGCAATTAAGGCTAAACTCACGATTTCATTGCAATATAGCCAAACGTCAGGGTACTTCATTGCAATTATCCCTTAACTTTAATTAAAATATCCCAATGTTATAGTTTTAAAACATGGATTCTATTAAAAAAATGATAATAATATGGCAAATGGTATCTAATTTTAAATTAATGTGGATACCTTATAAAAGTGTGAGGTATTTGATTCACCACTAAACCAGAATTACTACTATACTATGGATATTGATTACCACTAGAGAAGAAATGGGGTTGGCCCAAGATATCACTGACAAGAATGTCCTGCAAAAACCCAATTGCTGTTTGGTCTCAACTTCTTCATGTGGGAATTTTCATCTCTTTGAGCAGTTGACAGAAACTTTTCTTCCTTTTTTAAATTTTTTAGTCTTCTCTCTTTCTCCAAAAGCAATGAACATCACCAATAGAATGAGACATCCATCCACTCAAAGATTCACCAATTCACTAGATTGACATTACCTCTGTGTCAAAATCTTCTGCTTTTTATGGGAGCAAATTTTTTTGCCCACCACACAATGATGAGTTATGGCAGCACAGCACTGACTTGTCTCAGTTCAATCATGGAAGAAAAGGAAGTGTGTGTGCGCGCGCTGTGTCTATACATTCATACATACAATCTTCTTGGAACCTTTTGTTGTTGCATGTCCACCAGTTGTTTTGAAAAAAAAGAAGAAAAAAAAGACCATGATTATTGATTACCACCACTAAAGCAGAAATGGGGTTTGGCCTAAGAAATCACTGATAATTATAAATGTCCTGCAAAATCCCATTAGTGCTGGTTGGTCCTGATTTCAACTTCATTATAATATGTCAACTGACAGAATCTTTTCTTCCTTTTAAATTTATTGTCTTCTATCTTTCTCCAAAAGCAATGAAGATCACCAATGGAATGAGACATCCACTCAAAGATTCACCAATTCACTAGATTGACATTATCTCTCTGTGTGTCAAGTTCTCTTCTGCTTTTTTTATGGGAGGAAATCTTGTTTGCCTACCACACCATGATCAGTAATGGCACTCAGTTCAATCAAGGCATGTAAGAAAAGGAAGATAGTATGTGTGTGTGTGTACATAATACATACACACATATACACATACACACAATCTTCTAGGAATATATCTCTTCTTGTTGCATGTCCACCAGTTGTTTTGAAAAGTGGATGATCCTGTTAATTTGCTTTAGATGATGATGATGATGATGATCAGCTTCTTCTTCTGCTGCTGCTGCTTTTTCAAGTATGGTTGGAAACTTGTAGGACCACAAGCTCATGCAAATTCCAATCATCATGAATTTGCCAACCCAAGAGCATATGGCCAGTTCTTTTGAGGCTGAAAAAGGTTTCCAATAAAAGGAATAAAGACTTTGTATATTCTGTAGGACCAGCAAAAGCTCTTCGCACAATATTCATCACCTTCATCATCTTCTTTGAAAATAAATAGAAAGAAAAAGCTTCAATGAAAGAACAGGCCGTCACCACGTCATTCGTATATCGTATCAATAAACCGGATGGTATCATTTAAAAAAATATATATATTTAGATGACAAGATTTTATTGGTAAGATATAAGGATAATCAAAATCTTAAAAATTGTACATAAATTCAAGGTATACTTGTTTAAAACAACATTTTTTTTAAAAAAAATCCAAGAAATATACTTTGACAAATAAGATTTGTTTTTTAAATATTGGTTTTATCATTAATTACATAGACCTCAAAGTACATGACTATAATATTTAAGATAAAGGTTGATAAGTAACAATGTCATCGATTTGAGTCGTCATCACCGTATATAATATGTCAAAAAAAAAAAAATTCTTAGCAGGAAACTCTCACTAGAAATATTGTTTGTGGGTAAAATTATCAAAAGTGTATCTTTGCTGTTTTATTAGGAAAATTAGGTATGTGTATTGATCAATCAATCATGATCTCTACTTCAAAAGAATATTGAGCCTAACTCTTCACAAGTGGATACATGTCATGTTATAATTCTGCCAAAGATTCTCCATCCAATAATTGCCCTTTTATTTTATTTTTTAAAAACTAAATAATAATTCAGTCTAATTCTTCATCATTTTTATGTGTACTTTGGGTATTTCAAAATGGCTAAAAAAGAATAATAAGAAAAATTACATTAACTTCTCTCGAGTAATATTGCATGCAACGGTAACTTTTACTATAATTGTACAAACATACTTTATAATTTATTGACTAATGAGTGGATTAATGGTTAACTAACTTATTCAAGGGTGTTGTTATTGAATTATTTTTCGGTTTGGTGAAACTACCCTTCAATGACTATTTTTCATTTTAGGGTTAGTCAAGTTGCTCTTCAAATAGTTATTTAATAACTTTTACCAAAAAATAAAATAATAATTAAATAATTATCTGAAGGACAATTTCTTTAGTTTTTAATTTAGTTAGTTGAAAATATCAAGTTTAACTGTAGTCAACAGATTTAAAGGAATGTTCGTACAATTATAATAAAAATTACCGCTGCGTATAATATTACCTGACCTTCGATGAAATTTGTGCAATTTTTCTTAATAATAATAACCAAGATATTTTTGCATCACGTGGTTAAAAAAATGCTCAAATCAATTCAATAAATGTGATTTAGTAATCGGCACATCTATGCAATTGTCATAAATATCATTACTTTACTGTACATCCAACCATCAAAGAAGCTTCAATAGTCAAATATATTATTAGATCTTAGAAATGTTATTGTGATTTGTCTATTTTGTTTGTTAGACAAGTCACAATATTCATTCAAGATGGGATGAGACTTGAGAGTATGACCAATTAAACACAATCACATTTTCAATCAATTAACAATTGACTTTAATCGCATATCCATTTATAGTTCAAACTGATTAATGCACTTCACTTCCACCTTAATAGTGAAGGTTCAAATCTCATTATACGCTTTTATCAACATGCGTGAATAATTTTTTCTGTCCAGACTTATTATTAAACAATTGACTTTAATCAATCAAGGCATATTTAGTAAATTAAAAGTATTTGCTCGTTTTAATCCATCAACGCTGGTTGATCATTCAAAATGTTAGATAGATACCGACTCAAGGAAATTCATCATGTGTCATTCTCAAATTGACCTTATTCGAAATAGAATCCTCATTGTCATCTACCATTTTTAATCTTTTATCGTTCTTCTTTTTAATGAAAATTTATATGGATTCTTGTTGCTCATAATATTCGAGTTTTTTTTTTCCTTCTTTACTTTGTATCGTATCAAATCACATCACTATCAACTAAAAAATACATGTAGATTTTGCATTTCCAATCTACACATTTACATTTCATCATCTACAAGTACAAAACCTTTTAGTATGTGTTTCAGTCTACCATTTGAAATAGAATCCTCACTATCATTGACCATCTTTAATTTTTTATCGTTCTTCTTTTTAATGAAAACTTATCTTTGAAAGTTTTCTTTCGATGGATTCCTGTTGCTCATAATAGTCGCATTTTTTTTTTTCTTCTTTACTTTGTATCGTATCAAATCATATCACTATCAACTAAAAAACACATGTAGATTTTGCATTTCCAATCTACACATTTACATTTCATCATCTACAAGTACAAAACCTTTTAGTACGTGTTCTAGTCAACATAGCTTGCAAATGCAGCAGAATCAGAACCCAAAAGAGTTATATTTTGAAAAATCTTGCCTGTGATTTTGGTACAAACCCCTTTTTCTTGATAACTTTTTGGATTACATCTAACTTTTTAAATATATATATATATATATATATATATATATATATAAATTAATTCACATCATCACATGATTTTCTTTTTGTTAAAACTGTTTACTTTTAGGGACTGTTTATTATGTAGGAGAAGACTATAATTGGACTAAATTCAGTTATGTCATGTATTTGACAGTTTATGGGTAATTCCATGCACCTGCCAAGCGGAACAAATTGTCCCGCTATTTGTTATCCCAAGTTGTACATCTTTTTTTTTCTTTTATTTTAAATTATTATTAAAAAAAATTATATTTAATTTAAATAATTTAACTTTTACTATTTTTTTTGTTCAATCTCATACTATATCAAATAAGAGATAATATTATTTTTAGTCCAATCCGTAATGCACCAAACACATGATAGTACTAATTAGTCCAATCCAATATAATCTAATCCCATAAAAATAGTGTAATTTAATCTCGCGCATCAAACACACCCTTATAGTTATTATCCAATACAATCCCCATTACATGGGTCCACACTGAAATTCTCATATTCTATACCTCCAATGAATTTTAAAAAATAAATAAGGTTAACTTGCATACTAAGGGTACTAAGGGTCCGTTTTAGAAAAGGTTGTCGAAATAAATTTTTTTATAAATAAATTTTTTAAAGAAAAGAACTGGTCATTTTATTGTCAATTAAATTTTTTTTTAAATGATAGATTATAAAAAAAAAATTTTAATTAATATTTTTAAAAGATTTTTTATAAAAAAAGGTATTTTAAAAAATATAAATTAAATTTTTTGTTATAAACATAAAAAAAAATTTTAATTGTTCACAACCTAAACGGTACAAAAAAAAATTAAAAATTAAAAAAATTCTTTTAGTCTGGAGAAACTATTTCGAACGTAAAATAATACACAAGTTAAAGTTATTTACGGGTGTACTGATCATTAATATAAAAATTTTATAATATGTGTAAGTTCGAATTTGTGCAGTTTTGTTTTAATCTTAATTATCGCTGTCAGCAAATAAAAATGATCCATCATATATTTATTTTCTATGTATAGTTGATTACGCACAAATAGCACCATCAAGTGGGCGTGCCGGAGTGGTTATCGGGCATGACTAGAAATCATGTGGGCTCTGCCCGCGCAGGTTCGAATCCTGCCGCTCACGGTTTTTTTTTTATTCAAATTTCTTTTTTTTTTTTCCAAATAATTACCTCTTCAGGGTTTTATTATTATTATTATTATTATTTTTGTTTTAAATCTATGTCCATTATAAAAGAGTGTGGACTTTTTTTTTTTTTTTTAACATACTAATATTATTATTTTTTTAATTTTTAAGCATAAAAAGTCAAGAGTATCTCTTGGTCTGACTTTTTATGTTTTTTTTTTTTTCAATCTAGAGGCACCTAAATATAAACAATATTACATGGTCAATTTTTTATTTTTTTTCCTCTCACATATTTACAAATATTTCATTCAAATACTTTTAAGAACAGTCTAACAAAAAGTCATGCTAAGAGAGGATCGTATTTTTTTTTTTTTACCAAATGATGACCTCTTTCAACTTCTTTTTTCTTTTTCCATTTCAAATTTATATCACAAAATAAATTATTCATATTAGAAAGGTGGACGGTCAATATTTTTGTTTATATTCCTTTAAATGACACTTTATCATAGATATTATTTGAAAAGCAAACTATAACTTTTGATGAATATCACCCCAATGGGTAACCCCACAATATAAAGTTTCCATTAGTTAGAAGGCTTAGTGGCTAACTGTTATGGAAAAGAATATCAGAACCAATAAATTACTTGATTAATTGATAAGATGAAACTCAGGAGAGAAATATAGTTAAAAAGAAAGAATAATAAAGGAAGTAGTAGTTAAATAATAATCATCATGCTCCACTCTTCTACAGTGTGGCTATTTAAAAACCTTACAAAAACTAACTAATGCATTCTTAAAAGAAACGTGCATACAGGTGAGAAAAATAAGGAACATGCATGCTAGGAAAAGAAACGTGAAATGAACAAATAGACAATTCTTTGACCAAGTCTTCCTCTCATCTAGTTATGTACTAGACAATCAGGTACCACAATAGTTTGCTAGTACAATCTTGCACGTATCAATCCTTCCCCCTCAAATTATCCTTGTCCGCAAGGATGAAATCGGGATATTGGTTCGGTTGGAGCTAACTGGGATTGGGTTCGTCGGTCGAAAAATAATCAGAATGTAGGGAATTCCTCGATCATAAAAAGTTGTGGCCGCTAGCAATGATGACCAGGTACATATTTCTCATCGCAATAGTGATACACAAGCCTTTCTCCCTACGTGCTCTAGCCTCTTTGACTGGTGATCTGTTGAAATGTGGTCGGGGTCTTATTTGGTGGAGGGCCTAATAGGCCAGTAGTTGGGTTCGGGTTCGCCTTTGTTGCCACTAAAGTTGGTTGGGAGCGAAATGGTTGGTTTGGTGCCTTCTGTAATTGATTTCATTCCTCGATTAGTCGAGCGACTCCTATAGTATCCGCTAAAGTGTTGGGTTGTTTAATTTTAACGTCCAAGCGAATTTCATCTCTGAGACCTGTAATAAAACAACTTACCAAGAATTTTTCTGGTAACCTGTCAACTCGATGAGAAAGCTTTTCAAAAGTCTCCTGATAAGCTGTGACCGTTGTGGTTTGTTTGAGGCGAGTTAAAGCTTCAGAGGGGTCTTCAAAATCTATTGGTCCAAATCATTGTAGCACTGCTTGGGTAAATTCATCATAAATCAAGAGACTTTTGAACTTAGTAAACTAACGATGCCACTGCAAGGCGATGCCTTCTAAATGAAAGGAAGCAAGTTGTACTTGTTGATCCATTGCAATACTTTTAAAATCAAAGTATTGTTCGGCCTTGTAAACCGATCCGGTAGGATCTTCTCCATTAAATTTAGGAAATGATAGTTTAAGATGATGGTGACTTCGGTTATTGAAGTAAGGTTGATCTGGACGGCGTGAGGACTCTCCTGGAGCAAAAGGGTTGAGTTATGTATCGACTTTGTGTGGACTCCGTGAAATGCCCAAGGACTATAATTCTGTTAAGATGGCCTGTAGTGCGGCGTTCACTTGATCAAAACTCGATTCGTGTCGGGCTAAGATCTCATTAATTTCGTTGTGAAACTCTGCGTTGGTCTTCCCACGGGTTTCCATAACCAGACTTTAATACCAAATATTATGTTTAAATTTGGAAGAAAATAAAGAAAAGAAGATCAGAGACAATAAATTGCTTGACTAATTGACAAGATGAAACTCAGAAGAGAAATAGAGTTAAAAAGAAAGAATAATAAGAGGAAGTAGTAGTTGAATAATAATCATCATGGTCCATTCTTTCACAGTGTGGCTATTTAAAAGCCTTACAAAAACTAACTAATGCATGCTTAAAAGAAACGTGCATACATGTGAGAAAAATAAGGAACATGCATGCTAGGAAAAGAAATGTGAAATTAACAAATAGACAATTTTTTGTCTAAGTCTTCCTCTCATCTAGTTATGTGCTAGACAATCAGGTACCACAATAGTTTGCTAGTACAATCTTGCACGTATCACTAACCCAAATGAGTTAAAAGAAAAAATGATGATAAGAACCTCTAACTCATCATTTTGTTTCTCTTTTATCTCAAATTTTCAACTTTATGTCTTATTACTCTCTTTTGTTTTTTCATTCAAATCTTCTCCTCTTTATTTTATGAGAAAATCTTTAATGTATTGAGTGCATTGATGAGTGATGTATCCAACAACTGAAGACATGACACGACACGTGACAAAATTTTCATATATTCATTAAAATTATATACGTGGCAGTCACGTGTCACGTCATTAATGGTCGGATACACCATTCATCAGTGCATCCCAATACATTGAAAGACTTTCTACTATTTTCCTTCTTTATCATATCATTCTTGGATTCTAGCCAAAAAGGTTCATCTTCATTTGGGAATCCTTATAAATTAGAAAAAAAGAAATGGAAAAAATCTTAAAGAAACATAGCTTTAAAGGTCACAAATTGGAAGACTTATCTATGATGATATGCATGGTGTTGGCAAGATTGGACATTTGGCCCCAACCATTTTAAAATTTATGGATTTTCTACAAACAAACACACGTAGTGGATGGAGTTGTGTTTGCTTAGAAGTAGTGTTTTTGGATTTTAATGGTTTGATTAAGGCCAATTATGAAGTAGGTTCATGCTAAAAACTGAATCATTTCATTGTTTTTGAGGCTCTTGGTCTTTGGATTATAATTGGCACAATTTTGAAGTCATGATTTATATTTTTAGAAAAGGTTTCAAATTCTAATTTATTTCACATTATGATTATATTATTATATTTGAATCAACATTTGTATTTTTCTTGTACACTTGGTCAATACAACAAAATCTCATTATTGGTGTCTTATGTAAAATAATGTGTTAAAACTTAATACATTTTTTTTATATTTAAATTTTTATATAATCTTTTAACATGATATCAAAATTAGTTTTATTAAAATAATTTTGCGTTCAGATCCTCTTATATGACTGTATTATAAATCTCTAATTATTATATATGGGTGAGTATTATACTTTTATTTATTTATTATTATTAATTTTTAATTTGGTGAGGGAAATTTGAGTTCCGAACCTGACATATATGGTTACTGATTGCCATCGGGCTAGCTATATTATACTTTTATCGAAACTACAATATTTGAACAACTACATCTTGGATTATTTAAAATGACTTTTTTTTTCTTGTGGTAAATGATAGACAGTAGGTTAGACACGACCTTAAATGGAGGTTAGGTTAAACATAGCATAATCTTCTTCAACAAATTCACACATATCTCATGAGCAACCAAATGAATTTTGCTTTACCTTATTTGGATTCATGATCATTCACAAAAAAATAGTAATTTCATCTGTAAATTTTCATATTTGATTTTGAAATTTAAGAATATTATTGTTCAAGATTCAAGAAGCATAGAACTTTTAATACAACTTCTTTCTATTAAAAATAAATTTTATTTACCTATCTTGAACTAAAACCTCATTGTTCATTTATTTATATAATCCAAAAATTCATCAAATATAATTGAAAATATACCATATTTTATACACATTTTCTCATAATTCAGGTGATATGCATTTTTCCATCCGTGTTAGTAATAAAATTCAACCAGTGTATTTATTAATATATATGAATAGTTTTCTCGATAAAATATTATAGTAGTAGATATTCCAGTCGAACCGTATATATAATGATTGATGTCGGTAGGAGGTCGGGTAGGCTTATAAACAAAGACTGTCTCCCAATGAATTAAGGAATTTGGTTTGACTTAAAACTCTAGAGGATAACATTCTTGACAGTGAGAATTTATGACAAGATAACAAAAGCAAGCCCATATAGAATGGCACGTAGGAGCAATGTGTATGCATATAGAATCCGCATGTAAAAGTAGCTTCACCGACTTCTCATGCGGTCTGTGTTGGTACACAAAACCGACTCTGTCTGTACCTCTCTGTGGGCATGCACTGCCACTACTTAAAAGACATTTACAACAATCATCATAGAAAACCTAACCTTCTTAGAGAAATGCAAAACTAGGCCTTTCCTCACTCCCCCAATTGTCCGATTTTTAATTTACGTAAAACAGGTCGTGTTTAGATTGAGCCAGGTACCGTTCGATCTGTCCTGCCCTTATCGCGATAAAAGCAGAATTGATGTATGAATCATACACGAATAGACAGCACTGGTAAAACTGTGCGTCTTTCTGACGAGCAAAAAAAAAAGCATGTGGGTTCAATTTCAATAAGGAAAAAAAAGCAACCCCTATATTGATGAGGTCCCTAACGCCAAAACACCCTTCTCTCTTGCTAGCTTTTTATTGTTGATGTTAGACAAGTACTCCTTTGTTTTGTAGCGGTCCGTGTTGAGAGATTGATTGTTTATATATGTGTGTGTGTGTGTGCAGGGTAAGATAAAACAGAGCAAAAATTTCTCAACCGAAACAAATCAACACCAACTAGTGTGGTCATGGAGCCAAATACTAGCAGCAACATGCACCCTCCTCCTCCTCTTGGTCATCATCACTGCTTAGAAATAACAGCAATGGAGGTTCACAAAGTTGTCCTGCCGCCGCATAGAAGCACTTTTCAGAAGCTGAAAACAAGGCTGAAAGAAACTTTCTTCCCTGATGACCCTCTGCGCCAGTTCAAAGGACAGCCACTAAACAAGAAGCTGATTCTTGGAGCACAATACATCTTCCCCATCCTTGAATGGGGACCCAATTACAGCCTCAAAATCTTCAAATCCGATGTCGTCTCCGGCCTCACCATTGCCAGCTTGGCCATTCCTCAGGGTATCAGCTATGCAAAGCTTGCCAATCTGCCTCCCATAGTGGGACTCTGTGAGTGTGCTTTGCTTGCTCTTTATTACCATTAAAAAAAAACACAAAAGTGTTTGATGAAATTCCCATCTCCTCCTGTTTACAACAAAAATTCTCTGCAGATTCCAGCTTTGTGCCTCCTCTGGTGTATGCTGTGCTTGGAAGCTCTAGGGATCTAGCAGTGGGGCCTGTCTCTATTGCTTCTCTTATATTAGGATCAATGCTCAGACAAGAAGTATCTCCCACCAGAGACCCTCTTCTGTTTCTTCAACTAGCATTCACTTCAACTTTCTTTGCTGGTCTTTTTCAAGCCTCTCTAGGACTGTTAAGGTGAGACACTCTTGAACATTTTTTTGTTTTCCTGTCAAGATTTCTTCTTTTTAGAGGCAAGTTATAAAAAAGAAAAAAAGAAGACCCTTTTGGTTGTTTTTGTTGATATTTCTATCTACTTATGGTTCAGGCTTGGATTCATCATTGATTTTCTGTCGAAACCGACTCTTATCGGATTCATGGCCGGAGCTGCCATTATAGTCTCTCTGCAACAGCTCAAAGCCCTCCTTGGTATCACTCATTTCACCAAACAAATGGGTTTGGTTCCTGTTATGAGTTCCGTTTTCCACAACACTAATGAGGTAAAAAAAAAAAAATAACCTTCACTTTTAACTGCATGCATACTATTAATTTCTATACTATTTAATTAAAATACAGACAGACAGATCCGTTTCGGTCCGTTAATATTAACAAAGTCCGTGACAAATTAAGATTTCTTACACATACAAAGAAAATCGATCAAAATATAATACATCTGTCGGTTTCCAGGCTCACAAATCTGAAAATAATTTAATGATATATGAAGATGAAAACGACAGTAAAATATGATTCGTTATTGCATGTGAATTGGTGATCTTGAAAAGATGAGAACATTGATACATGGAAACGTTTTTGTTTAATTAATATATATATGTTGTCGTTTTTGCAGTGGTCATGGCAAACAATTCTCATGGGGGTGTGCTTCCTTGTGGCTCTTCTATTCGCACGACATGTTGTATGTATCCGAACCTCTCTCTCTCTCTCCCATAATAGAATTTACAATATATATATATATATATATATATATATATATTTTAAATATAAAATATTTAAAAAACAAAGAAGTATTGGAAAAAATAATTTATAAAATGTATATTTTAATTTACTTATGATATATGCAAAAAAATTTCACTAAAATCTATTAAATTTTTATAAATTTAATTAAAGGTGTTCATTAGATTAAAGTAAGAGGATCTTTATAGAAAAGAGATGTACCGGCAACAATCGACTTTAGGCTACTGTTCCTGACAGTCTCTTTTAGAGAGCGACAAATGGCATTGTCCTCTTTGTTCTTTTCAAGTTTTATAATTAATTGTATTTTAGTCCCTCATATTTATAATTTTAGTCATATACCACTACATTATTATAAATTATCAATTTAATCCATATAATAAAAATTTTAATATTTAAACTTAAATCAAAATTAAAATTAATTTTTATAAAAAAATTAAAACTAAAAGTAAGATAATTTTAGTCTCATACCAGTATACCACTAAATTATTATAAATTATCAATTTAATCCATATGATAAAAATTTTAATACTCGAACTTAAATCAAAATTAAAATTAATTTGTATAAAAAATTAAAACTAAAAGTAAGAATAAAACTTAATAATTTATTTTTTAAAAAATTCAACATCTGATTGGTCAAAGGACTGTCGGTATCTACCGAGATCAAACTCTATGTATGGTCCAAATATTTTTTATAAATATTTTTTAGAAATAAGTGACCTTCATAGAGGAAGGTAGGAAGACATCGCTTGGTTACGATATTTTTTTATAAAGATATATATTTTTATATTTAATTAAACACATAAAAATATGTATATTTTTTAATATATATTATAATAGTATGTGTTAAAATTAAGATGATAAATTCATTTTTTAACATTAATATCCTATTATTATAGATAAACTAATTAATTTTCAGTGCTATTTTCGTTTGACTATAAAATTTTGGTTAAGTTTTATTCTTATTTTCAGTTTTAATTTTTTATTAAAGTTAATTTTGATTTTGATTTTGATTTATGTCCAAATATTAAAATATTTACTATATGAATTAAATTGATAATTTATAATAATTTAATAGTATAAAACTAAAATTATAAACATGACGGACTAAAATACAATTAGTTATAAAACTTGAAAAAAAAAAAAGTGGACAACGCCATTTGTCGTTCTCTAGGAGCGACTGCCAGCAAGAGTCGCCCAAAGCTAGCATATCTCTTATAGAAAAATCTCTCTTAGTCTAATAAATGAGTGATAATTGAATACATAAAGTTAGTTCAATGGTGTACACACATACATTATTAAAATCGTGAGTTCAAGTCGTACTTCCTATTATAAATTCGAATTAATTATAATTATTTAAAAAATAAGTAATAATTTTATAATTAAATAGTAAATACCTGACTAATGCAAACAACAGTTTTATTGTTAATAATATTTTCTTAGTAGAATTTCAAAAAAAATTCTTTAAAATTTAATATAAAAACGAAAAACAATCAAACAATTTTAAAATTAAATTAAAATTCTATACCGACATATTTTAATATAATGATAGGGTTTTCTAATTAAAAAATGAAAAATCAAAATAATTTTTTATTTTTGTTCAAACTTTAGAGTTTTGAAATTTTTTATTTTAATTTGAACAGGGGATTCAAATCGAGATCTTAATTTTATAGAGATATATAATTACAATCATAAAAAATAAAAATAATATAATTAATTAAAAAAAATCACCTACTGGTAGATCACGGACCAATAGAAGTTGCTGATTTGGAAAATTTTAAGTACTAAACTGGTCTGCATGTGTGAAACGTTTCGCTTAAAGACACGGTCTTCATGTTTTCTGGGTCAAGGTCATAATAGTCAATTTTTATGAGTTATTTCAAATTATTTGACTCGAAATTTTTTTTTTTTTGGTCTTAAAAAAAAATTATAGTCAAAATCATTTTCCCACCTCGAATTTTCGAAGATTTTATCTTTTAGAATTATTTTTATTTAAAAAAAATTATCTCTTTTATGTGAAGAGTTAAATTTTTTAAAAAATTGTTAAAAAGATAAAATGATGTGCGCACAGCCTGCCTTATGTGTGCACATATGCAATCCATACAGTGTAATGCATGAGACCAAAGTCAAAAGTGTGGTCTTTCAGCATTTAATTTCTCTCCTATTTTAATTCGAGTAGTGTTCCTATTTTAATTCAAGATGTGCTCCTACTTTTTAGCATTAGTGGATAATTGGGTAATTAGTTCTCAGTGGCTTATAAATAGCTAAAAATTTTCATGTAATTAATTATGAGAGAAAAGATTAAATCTTCTACCTAATCAATCTTCTTATGTCAAACTTTAATAAATAGAATTTTTTTAAAAAAAATTGTAAATCGTTTATCTTTAATTAAAAAAAATTAATCATATAAATTGTTTAATTTTTTATTTTTGAAATAAATGTTAAGTAATTAATTTATTAAAAGTAATATATATTGTAATTAAAAATGTCACCCTTTTAAAAAGAAAAATCTGAAATTTAAGTTTCTCCAGTACTAGCCAAAAATGACTTTTTTTTTTTTTTTTGTTTACCTTTGAAAATTTTTAGGGTCTATTTGGCAAGGTTTTTACAAGTATACTTTTAGTTTTTTATGTTCAAAAATTATTTCAAGAGTATTTGAATGTTTTCGTGGAAGAACATTTTAGATAAAGTCAAAATATATAATTTTTGAAGGAAAAACTTTTAAGAAGTCAAAAATTCAAAATAAAAACCCTACTAGCGAAGCCTTAATGTAATTTGAACTAAACGACATGAAAAAAAACCTTGTTATTATTTTTTATTTTTTTGGATTAAAAAGAGCTCTTTTTCTCCTGAACCACTTCCAAATGTCTAATGTATAGAATTTTACAAGTTAAAATCGAGTCAGGCCTTGACTCGATCGTCAAGGCTCTCAGGTATTACTTATTAGGTTGTGATTCGTATGGAGGCAGGGCTCAGGTGTTAAAAGCTAATAATGGATCCAATGATTTACAGACTTGAAAAAGTCAGATTGGGATCTGGGTCCATGAAACTTTAGTTGGATGGTCCCTCTCCAGTAAACAATATAAGGCACTCGACACAGTTGATGACAAATAATTGACTATCTATATTGAAATGTGTGCCACAGAGCATGAGAAGACCAAAGCTCTTCTGGGTCTCAGCTGGATCCCCTCTTGTGTCTGTGATCCTCTCAACTCTTCTGGTTTTTGCATTCAAGGCTCAACATCATGGCATTAGTATTGTAAGTTTTTGGTCCCAGTTTTATTTCCCAAATTTAATCACAAAATAAAATTCAAAAAACATAAGAGCTCTAAATTTGATTTAACAATGGTGGGTGTGCCTGTCTGTTGTCACTTTGTCAGATTGGAAAGTTACAAGAAGGATTGAATCCTCCTTCATGGAATATGCTGCTTTTTCGTGGAAGTCATCTGGGTCTAGTAGTCAAAACTGGACTTGTTACTGGCATTATCTCTCTCACTGTAAGTTTTTCCCCCTTTTTTTAAATTTTTTTTTTTATTGTATAATACCCATATAGTAGTTGATTTTTTGTCACTCAATATACACTTGGTAGATTGATCGGATGATAATAACTATCTGCATTAAGAAAAAAAATTGGATGGACGAGCAAACATGCCCACCCAACTACTCATAACATGCCACGTGCATGGATATCAAATGTGATTGGATGCTACATTGTATCCATGCCGCATTGCATTCTATGAATGGGGTGCACTTGGGCCTGTCCCACCTAAGTTTGGCTCCCGCAAAATCTAGCAGGCCTGAAATGTTAGAAATCGTAGACATAAAAATAGTACTTAAGCATTCTAATATGGTATTAGAGTTTGATTTGACTTATAGGCCTTGGGTTCAAGTCCCTCACATGCATCTATTTTTGTATTTACTCTGCATTCTACATCCGTATTTGGTTTTGGTCCATGCGCCCTAAAGCCCATCGGTCTGAAACGTGAGGGCAGGGTGGCCCTGTAATTGTAATATATAGAACACATGCTTACATTGAATCTTAACTCCAGAAGATATGCTTACAATCATGAACAGAATGACATTGTTTCCAAGTCGGCAGTTAATTTTAATTTCAAGAGATCAAAATAGCCTTTACTGTATGGTTTAACGAGTCAAGAGGTGGTTGGTCAGATTGGTAAAGAATGTAACACAGGATGTGGAGAAGGGTTGCAAATCGTATTCCACTGCATTTTTCAATATGTGATCTAATTCAAGTCTTTGCACAGATAGCTTTTTGCTTTGCTAGATTTGAAATGGTTCGAATTCAGAAACATAAGGTAGGATCTAGAAAAATTCTTATTTGCACTTGCATGAATTGTGTCCCAGATTGAGTGCAAATGTTTCTGTCTTCTTTTTTCTTTGTTAATCGAATTTAAGAGAAACGACAATGCGTCCAAATCTTTGAAGATACCTGATCTTCATGTGAAAAGTCACTATGTAGGCTTATAGTACTAGAACTTCATAACTTCAGCTGAAATCAATAGGACGTTTTACTGGGTAGCCAACTTGATGTATATCATTTTCATCTTAACCATACAAAAATGTCCCTCGTTGATTCTTGATTTTACGTTGACTGAACTTTGTATCGAGCAGGAAGGAATTGCGGTGGGAAGGACTTTTGCTGCTCTTAAGGACTATCAAGTTGATGGTAACAAGGAAATGATGGCTATTGGGATTATGAACATGGTTGGCTCCTCTACTTCATGCTATGTTACCACAGGTACTGCATATCTACTTTATGTCAATAACGAAATAAAATTCGATAGATAATCTAGTGGTTCTAATAGAACTTTGAATTTTCAGGTGCTTTCTCTCGGTCAGCTGTCAATCACAATGCTGGAGCGAAAACAGCGGTGTCTAATGTAGTAATGTCAGTAACAGTTATGGTGACTCTCCTCTTTCTCATGCCACTATTCCAGTACACACCCAATGTTGTATTGGGTGCCATCATAGTTACTGCAGTGGTTGGCCTCATTGATATCCCAGCTGCTTACCAAGTTTGGAAGATCGACAAATACGACTTTCTTGTAATGTTGTGTGCCTTCTTGGGTGTTATTTTCATCTCAGTCCAAGATGGCCTTGCAATTGCGGTAAGTTCACACTTTCTTTGACTTAATAAAAGTTTTTAAGATGAGTAATTGGAATTACAACTTTGGTTAAAACTGCTAAATGTCCAAATCAGAATCATGCTTCAATAAAAGTTTTGATACGTAGACAAAAATCATTAGCAGAAAACTACTAAATGTAGAAATTTCAAGGTTGGTTATAATAAAGTTGAAGTACTATGTTTTATATATTACATTTACATGTAAATAATCGTTTTGATAATCAGGTTGGCATATCGATTTTCAAGATCCTTCTACAAATTACAAGGCCAAAAACAGTGATGTTGGGAAACATACCCGGGACAGACAATTACAGAAATCTTCACCATTACAAGGATGCAATGAGGATTCCCGGTTTCCTCATTTTAAGTATCGAAGCTCCAATCAACTTCGCAAACTCTGCGTATCTCAACGAAAGGTTGGTTATCTCTTTAGAAACATAATGATGGAAATGGAAATCCCAGCATATGCAATAATTTTGATCCTGTTTTCTCTGTTTCTTCGACTGGTTTTTGTCATCAAGGGTTTTGAGGTGGATAGAAGAATATGAAGCAGAAGAAGATTTGAAAAAACAGTCAAGCCTTAGATTTGTGATTTTAGAAATGTCAGGTAAGTTTATCACTTTTTTCCCGTGCATGATTCATAAAAAAAAAAAAATTCAACCAAAAAAAAAAAAAAGAAAGTCTGGAAACTCCATTTGACCAATATGTTTTTCATCAAGTTACTTTCTAGTTTTTCTACAAATGCAGAATTTTGTTTACATGTTTTTCATTATCTATTCTGTCAACAACCACTGTGAAATTCTAGTTCCGTGTATATCGATCCATTACATATACTACCACTTAAAATTTATGTTCCTATACTGGCTTATCCTTTGAACACATATATAGAAACCTCATGTTCATGTTCATGTTCTCATAATTTATATTGAGCTATAAAACTCATGATAAATATGGATTGTGTCCATTATTCTCAGCTGTGAGTGCCATAGACACAAATGGAGTTTCTTTCTTCAAAGATTTCAGGAAAGCAATGGAAAAAAAAGGTGTCGAGGCAAGTATACATATAAGCAAAAACTCTCTGATTTTCAGTTATTTTTCTTTTGCCAGCCTTTAAATTGCTAAAATGTTAATGCTTTCGAACCGTCTGCTGGGCATCCACAGCTTGTGTTGGTGAATCCTCTAGCTGAAGTGATCGAAAAACTGCATAGATCGGACGAAGCTGGTGATTTCAGAAGACCAGATAGCCTTTACTTAACAGTTGGAGAGGCCATTGCTTCGCTCTCATCAGCAATCAAGACTCAATCTTCAAACCACGTATGACATGACCATATATATATTGGTCGATAGCTAATTTCTTACTAAAAGTTAATTTCTTGTTTGACAACTTGGTCGAAAATGTTAAAAATTATGCGAAAATAGGTTTAGCATTTACAGTTCTTTAATTGTTTGTAGAGAGGCTCAAATGTGCTTATTAACAAAGAGTTGTCCTGTCTTGGCTGCCTTTTGTGGGTTCATGTTCCTTTTAAAGATACTGTGTACCTTTCTACTAATCAAACGCGAAAATTTCAAGCTCAATCAATGTCTCTGTTTGCTCGTATAAAGCAAAAAGGGTTGGTGGTTTGATATGTTTATGCTCATTCTATTCATCGAGGGACTTGGATCCTCCATGGGCTTGAGCATTATTATGTTTTTGTAGATTTTCAATATTATTAACATTAATCACAAGTTTCATAGTGTGTTCAAGTCAAAATTTAAATTTAAAAAGAAAAAAAAAATTACAGAAGTTTGTGGATGAATAAGATGTTAAAGTTACAAATTTTAAACTAATATAACATTACGACATATCAACCCCAAGTGATAGTATTAGTTCTTAAAAATCATACTGATCGGTAGGTATGGTTATGGTTTGATTTGAA